>CM061531.1:331732359-332258949 GCA_030545055.2 Neoaliturus tenellus | reverse complement strand
TCTAATTTGAATTTCGAGGGATTGGAGTTTCCAGTCAGACCAGACAAAATACACACGTTCGAGCGCAATAACCCCGGCGTAAGTATAAATGTGTATGGTCTGGATAAAAAGAAAAAGAAGAAACATAGTGAGCAACAAGAAGAGCACTATGTGTATCCACTACGAGTTACAGACAAGGAGAAAGAGATGCATTTTGACCTTCTTTTCCTATCTAATGAAAATACTTCACATTATGCTTACATTAGCAATTTCAGCAGGTTGGTGGCTAGGCAGTTAACTCGAGGTTATCGTCGGCTATTTATTTGCAAGACATGTTTTGCATACTTTAGCAGTAGGCCGAATAAATTGGGTATCAGAGGCGCAGAACGACTGGAGGAGCACAAGCTTTATTGTTCATTGCGCAATCCTATTCACAACAAAGGCCGGAGGAAGTATTAGCGCATTTCTTTGGACCACCCCCTTCTGCGAGTCTACCTACTCAGATGTTTCAACCAAGTCCTGAGCGACCACAGCAGCTAGCAATACAACAGCAGATTCGGAGATCGCCTTCGTTTGGCGAAGCGCAGCTCACTTCAAGTTAGATAATTCACTCCATTGGAATTTTGTAAAGCAAGAAAAAGAAGACTCAAGATGTAAATAACCTTTATAAATTTGATAGTTTTCGTAAGCAATAAAAAATCCATGTACATTACAGCATAAACTACTGTCTTTTATTTTAAGATGAAACCCCAAATACCCTTACTTTAAGAAAAATGTGTATGTCATTATAGTTTTAGTGTCAGTAGCCTGACGATGGTGGGACAACGGTGGGGAAAAAGTAGTATGCTTTAGAAACATTTAGATCATGAAGTGTAATGAAACTCTTCAAACATTCGCTGCATGTACTCTCATATTGGAAATTTTAATTGTTGCACATAACACATTGTGTTACATAATTACTTTTCTTTTTTCCTGTTTCATTTTATTTACGTATGCTTTTTAGTTTCTGTACTTACAAGAATAACTTAAACTAAGGTTTACAAGTAATCCTCTACTGCCCCTCCCCCATCGATGCGATGATCAGAAGACTATTCACTATAAATAGTATAAACACTACTATTGTTTGCTTTTGCATTTCTTGTATTGTAAATTATTTTCATATTTTCCTTTATATGAATTGTAATGCACACACACACTTTTTCATTCCTCTTGTATGTATCGTAATGTAAAGATTTTTCTTGTAATAAAATGAATACTCAACAAACACCAATATTTTTATTTCCTTTAAAATGTATGTGTCGTTTTTGTTAAGACTCACTATTTCAAAGTCAAAAGTACATCTTTAAGATTTGTCAATGTCTGTTAGTTTAACCTTTGTGCAGACTCGACATTACAATTATTTTCAAAGACAAAAGATTCTAATAACTTGGTATTTTACTTGAACAGTCTAAAGAGTCTAATAACTTAGTAACCGCACAATTTTAGGAGACTCATCATTACAACTATAGTTTTCTTTCAAAGTAAAAGACTCAAAAGTAGATGAACTTAAAACTATGTTGGGAAATATCAAAGTCAAATTTTACAAAATTTTACATCTTTGTGCAGACTCAACATTTATAATTTACTCGCACAGTCAAAAGAGTCATTTAACTTAGTAACCGTACAATTTTAGCAGACTCATCATTACAATTATAGTTTTTCTTTCACAAAGTAAAAGACTTAAAAGTAAATGAACTTAAAACTATGTTGGGAAATATCAAATGAAAACAAAAACTTCAATACACATTACTAGAAAATTTATCGAAAAATCTTAAATCTAATATTGGATGTTTTATCAATGAACTATGTTGGGAAATAACAAATGAAAACAAAAATTTCAATACACATTACTAGAGAATTTAATGAAAAATCTTAAATTTAATATTGGATGTTTTATCAAAATAAACTTTATAAAAGTCAAATAAAATATTTACTTATCACAACACCAAATTGCATACCTAATCACACTCATACGACTTATCCTCTGTAAAACTATGCAACGTGGATAAATTTAAAGACAAGAGAGTATGAAATAGTAAGTTTGATTTTCTATTACAATATGTTCACATAGCAAAAAGAAAAGAAAAAAAATTAAATTAAAATCACGTTACGTATTCCACAATAGTACATGATAGAATGAAGGAAAACATTTGTTTTTTATTTCTTTCAGTATGTAAGTTTCGTTTTTGAACAGACTCACTATTTCAAAGTCAAAAGTACATCTTTAAGATTTTTCAAACCTGTTGGTTTAACATTTGTGCAGACATGACAATACAGTTATTTTCAAAGACAAAAGATTCTAATCACTTGTAATTTTTCAAAGTGCAAAGAGTCAGTTGATTTAATTTGTGCAGACTCGACATTATATTTACTTTCAAAGACAAGAGAGTCCAGTAACTTAGTATTTTACTTTCAAAGCCAAAAGAGTCTGATAGTTTAGTAAAGCGAGTGTTTTTAAACTGTACGAAGTCACACATTAGATTTAGTTCAATGTAGAGAAAGAGGTTCGTTGGTTTAATCTTTGTGCAAACTCGACATTACATTGACTTTCAAAGACAAAAGAGTCTAGTAACATAGTATTTTACTTTCAAAGTCAAAAGAGTCTGATAGTTTAGTTAGTATTTGTACATATTTGTGCAGACTCGACATTTATAATTTACTTTAATAGTCAAAGAGTTTAGTAGCTTAGTATTTTACTTTCAAAGTCAAAAGAGTCCGTTAGTATAGCCAGTATTTGTACATAATTGTGCAGCTCAACATTTAAAATTTACTTTCATAGTCAAAAGAGTCTAATAACTTAGTAACTGTACACTTTTGGCAAACTATAACTTGATATTTTTCAAAGTGTAAATATTCTTGACATTGACTTTCAAAGACAAACGAGTCTAGTAATATAATATTTTACTTTCAAAGTCAAAAGAGTCTGATGGTGTAGTTAGTATTTGTACATGTTTGTGCGGACTCGGCATTTATAATTTACTTTAAAAGTCAAAGAGTCTAGTAGCTTAGTATTTTACTTTCAAAATCAAAGTGTCTGTTAGTATTTGTACATGTTTTTGCAGCTCAAAATTTAAAATTTACTTTCATAGTCAAAAGAGCCTAATAACTGAGTAACTGTACACTTTTAACAGACTATAACTTGACCATTCTAATAACTTGATATTTTTCAAAGTGCAAATATTCTGTGGGTTTAATTTGTGCAGACTCGACATTGCATTTCCTTTCAAAGTCAAAAGAGTCTAGTAACTTAGTATTTTACTTTCAAAGCCAAAAGAGTCTGATAGTTTAGTAAAGCGAGTGTTTTTAAACTGTACGAAGTCACACATTAGATTTAGTTCAATGTAGAGAAAGAGGTTCGTTGGTTTAGTCTTTGTGCAAACTCGACATTACATTGACTTTCAAAGACAAAAGAGTCTAGTAACATAGTATTTTACTTTCAAAGTCAAAAGAGTCTGATAGTTTAGTTAGTATTTGTACATATTTGTGCAGACTCGACATTTATAATTTACTTTAATAGTCAAAGAGTTTAGTAGCTTAGTATTTTACTTTCAAAGTCAAAAGAGTCCGTTAGTATAGCCAGTATTTGTACATAATTGTGCAGCTCAACATTTAAAATTTACTTTCATAGTCAAAAGAGTCTAATAACTTAGTAACTGTACACTTTTGGCAAACTATAACTTGATATTTTTCAAAGTGTAAATATTCTTGACATTGACTTTCAAAGACAAACGAGTCTAGTAATATAATATTTTACTTTCAAAGTCAAAAGAGTCTGATGGTGTAGTTAGTATTTGTACATGTTTGTGCGGACTCGGCATTTATAATTTACTTTAAAAGTCAAAGAGTCTAGTAGCTTAGTATTTTACTTTCAAAATCAAAGTGTCTGTTAGTATTTGTACATGTTTTTGCAGCTCAAAATTTAATATTTACTTTCATAGTCAAAAGAGCCTAATAACTGAGTAACTGTACACTTTTAACAGACTATAACTTGACCATTCTAATAACTTGATATTTTTCAAAGTGCAAGGGTTTAAAATTGTACGAAGTCACACATTAAATTTAATTCAATATAGAGAAAGAGGTATGTGAACTCCTCACGCAAGATCAACTATTAAAAAGCCAAGACAAAAAGAAAAAAAAAGAAAAAACAAAAGAAAAAAACAAAAGTAAAAATAAAAAAATAAAAAGTTGAAAAAAACTAAGAAAATAGAAACAATTTTAAAAACAAAAGAAAAATAGAAAAAAATACTGAAAAAGTAAATTTTGCAAATATTGAGGTTTAAAGAGTCCATTTAAGGACACTTGATGCATGCGCGCGTTTGAATTTTACGCGCGGATGGAATGCGAGCGCGCGAACGGCATGCATCAAGTGTCCTTAAATGGACTCTTTAAACCTCAATATTTGCAAAATTTACTTTTTCAGTATTTTTTTCTATTTTTCTTTTGTTTTTAAAATTGTTTCTATTTTCTTAGTTTTTTTCAACTTTTTATTTTTTTATTTTTACTTTTGTTTTTTCTTTTGTTTTTTCTTTTTTTTTCTTTTTGTCTTGGCTTTTTAATAGTTGATCTTGCGTGAGGAGTTCACATACCTCTTTCTCTATATTGAATTAAATTTAATGTGTGACTTCGTACAATTTTAAACCCTTGCACTTTGAAAAATATCAAGTTATTAGAATGGTCAAGTTATAGTCTGTTAAAAGTGTACAGTTACTCAGTTATTAGGCTCTTTTGACTATGAAAGTAAATATTAAATTTTGAGCTGCAAAAACATGTACAAATACTAACAGACACTTTGATTTTGAAAGTAAAATACTAAGCTACTAGACTCTTTGACTTTTAAAGTAAATTATAAATGCCGAGTCCGCACAAACATGTACAAATACTAACTACACCATCAGACTCTTTTGACTTTGAAAGTAAAATATTATATTACTAGACTCGTTTGTCTTTGAAAGTCAATGTCAAGAATATTTACACTTTGAAAAATATCAAGTTATAGTTTGCCAAAAGTGTACAGTTACTAAGTTATTAGACTCTTTTGACTATGAAAGTAAATTTTAAATGTTGAGCTGCACAATTATGTACAAATACTGGCTATACTAACGGACTCTTTTGACTTTGAAAGTAAAATACTAAGCTACTAAACTCTTTGACTATTAAAGTAAATTATAAATGTCGAGTCTGCACAAATATGTACAAATACTAACTAAACTATCAGACTCTTTTGACTTTGAAAGTAAAATACTATGTTACTAGACTCTTTTGTCTTTGAAAGTCAATGTAATGTCGAGTTTGCACAAAGACTAAACCAACGAACCTCTTTCTCTACATTGAACTAAATCTAATGTGTGACTTCGTACAGTTTAAAAACACTCGCTTTACTAAACTATCAGACTCTTTTGGCTTTGAAAGTAAAATACTAAGTTACTAGACTCTTTTGACTTTGAAAGGAAATGCAATGTCGAGTCTGCACAAATTAAACCCACAGAATATTTGCACTTTGAAAAATATCAAGTTATTAGAATGGTCAAGTTATAGTCTGTTAAAAGTGTACAGTTACTCAGTTATTAGGCTCTTTTGACTATGAAAGTAAATTTTAAATTTTGAGCTGCAAAAACATGTACAAATACTAACAGACACTTTGATTTTGAAAGTAAAATACTAAGCTACTAGACTCTTTGACTTTTAAAGTAAATTATAAATGCCGAGTCCGCACAAACATGTACAAATACTAACTACACCATCAGACTCTTTTGACTTTGAAAGTAAAATATTATATTACTAGACTCGTTTGTCTTTGAAAGTCAATGTCAAGAATATTTACACTTTGAAAAATATCAAGTTATAGTTTGCCAAAAGTGTACAGTTACTAAGTTATTAGACTCTTTTGACTATGAAAGTAAATTTTAAATGTTGAGCTGCACAATTATGTACAAATACTGGCTATACTAACGGACTCTTTTGACTTTGAAAGTAAAATACTAAGCTACTAAACTCTTTGACTATTAAAGTAAATTATAAATGTCGAGTCTGCACAAATATGTACAAATACTAACTAAACTATCAGACTCTTTTGACTTTGAAAGTAAAATACTATGTTACTAGACTCTTTTGTCTTTGAAAGTCAATGTAATGTCGAGTTTGCACAAAGATTAAACCAACGAACCTCTTTCTCTACATTGAACTAAATCTAATGTGTGACTTCGTACAGTTTAAAAACACTCGCTTTACTAAACTATCAGACTCTTTTGGCTTTGAAAGTAAAATACTAAGTTACTGGACTCTCTTGTCTTTGAAAGTAAATATAATGTCGAGTCTGCACAAATTAAATCAACTGACTCTTTGCACTTTGAAAAATTACAAGTGATTAGAATCTTTTGTCTTTGAAAATAACTGTATTGTCATGTCTGCACAAATGTTAAACCAACAGGTTTGAAAAATCTTAAAGATGTACTTTTGACTTTGAAATAGTGAGTCTGTTCAAAAACGAAACTTACATACTGAAAGAAATAAAAAACAAATGTTTTCCTTCATTCTATCATGTACTATTGTGGAATACGTAACGTGATTTTAATTTAATTTTTTTTTCTTTTCTTTTTTGCTATGTGAACATATTGTAATAGAAAATCAAACTTACTATTTCATACTCTCTTGTCTTTAAATTTATCCACGTTGCATAGTTTTACAGAGGATAAGTCGTATGAGTGTGATTAGGTATGCAATTTGGTGTTGTGATAAGTAAATATTTTATTTGACTTTTATAAAGTTTATTTTGATAAAACATCCAATATTAAATTTAAGATTTTTCATTAAATTCTCTAGTAATGTGTATTGAAATTTTTGTTTTCATTTGTTATTTCCCAACATAGTTCATTGATAAAACATCCAATATTAGATTTAAGATTTTTCGATAAATTTTCTAGTAATGTGTATTGAAGTTTTTGTTTTCATTTGATATTTCCCAACATAGTTTTAAGTTCATTTACTTTTAAGTCTTTTACTTTGTGAAAGAAAAACTATAATTGTAATGATGAGTCTGCTAAAATTGTACGGTTACTAAGTTAAATGACTCTTTTGACTGTGCGAGTAAATTATAAATGTTGAGTCTGCACAAAGATGTAAAATTTTGTAAAATTTGACTTTGATATTTCCCAACATAGTTTTAAGTTCATCTACTTTTGAGTCTTTTACTTTGAAAGAAAACTATAGTTGTAATGATGAGTCTCCTAAAATTGTGCGGTTACTAAGTTATTAGACTCTTTAGACTGTTCAAGTAAAATACCAAGTTATTAGAATCTTTTGTCTTTGAAAATAATTGTAATGTCGAGTCTGCACAAAGGTTAAACTAACAGACATTGACAAATCTTAAAGATGTACTTTTGACTTTGAAATAGTGAGTCTTAACAAAAACGACACATACATTTTAAAGGAAATAAAAATATTGGTGTTTGTTGAGTATTCATTTTATTACAAGAAAAATCTTTACATTACGATACATACAAGAGGAATGAAAAAGTGTGTGTGTGCATTACAATTCATATAAAGGAAAATATGAAAATAATTTACAATACAAGAAATGCAAAAGCAAACAATAGTAGTGTTTATACTATTTATAGTGAATAGTCTTCTGATCATCGCATCGATGGGGGAGGGGCAGTAGAGGATTACTTGTAAACCTTAGTTTAAGTTATTCTTGTAAGTACAGAAACTAAAAAGCATACGTAAATAAAATGAAACAGGAAAAAAGAAAAGTAATTATGTAACACAATGTGTTATGTGCAACAATTAAAATTTCCAATATGAGAGTACATGCAGCGAATGTTTGAAGAGTTTCATTACACTTCATGATCTAAATGTTTCTAAAGCATACTACTTTTTCCCCACCGTTGTCCCACCATCGTCAGGCTACTGACACTAAAACTATAATGACATACACATTTTTCTTAAAGTAAGGGTATTTGGGGTTTCATCTTAAAATAAAAGACAGTAGTTTATGCTGTAATGTACATGGATTTTTTATTGCTTACGAAAACTATCAAATTTATAAAGGTTATTTACATCTTGAGTCTTCTTTTTCTTGCTTTACAAAATTCCAATGGAGTGAATTATCTAACTTGAAGTGAGCTGCGCTTCGCCAAACGAAGGCGATCTCCGAATCTGCTGTTGTATTGCTAGCTGCTGTGGTCGCTCAGGACTTGGTTGAAACATCTGAGTAGGTAGACTCGCAGAAGGGGGTGGTCCAAAGAAATGCGCTAATCCCTTCCTCCGGCCTTTGTTGTGAATAGGATTGCGCAATGAACAATAAAGCTTGTGCTCCTCCAGTCGTTCTGCGCCTCTGATACCCAATTTATTCGGCCTACTGCTAAAGTATGCAAAACATGTCTTGCAAATAAATAGCCGACGATAACCTCGAGTTAACTGCCTAGCCACCAACCTGCTGAAATTGCTAATGTAAGCATAATGTGAAGTATTTTCATTAGATAGGAAAAGAAGGTCAAAATGCATCTCTTTCTCCTTGTCTGTAACTCGTAGTGGATACACATAGTGCTCTTCTTGTTGCTCACTATGTTTCTTCTTTTTCTTTTTATCCAGACCATACACATTTATACTTACGCCGGGGTTATTGCGCTCGAACGTGTGTATTTTGTCTGGTCTGACTGGAAACTCCAATCCCTCGAAATTCAAATTAGATCGTGCCCTAACCTCTGCTGTAAAATTATTTGGAGTAAGCCGATAATTACGAGCATTTTTAATAAATTTTGTCAAGATGGCATATTCAAAGCATCGCTCATTTTTTATATTTCTAACACTGAGCACAGCACGTTTAATGCGAATATCTAGAGGAATGGGGATGAAAGAACTTTCATGGAGAGGGATGAAGGAACTGTCTGTCGATGGGGCATGCGATTGCTGTTGGACTCTGGCTGGTTGTTCGGACTGTCGTTCCGTAAGTGTTGCTTTACAGTTGAATAGGGCATGGGTCCTCAAGTTATCCTTGCGGTTGAAGGATCTCCCGCACCCGTCACACACATGACCTGAAATAACACACATATAGATATAGTCGCATGCGTAGTAATGGTAAACCTGAAAAAGATAAATGTTTCCAAACAGGGATAATTATTCTGAGTGTATAAATATGCGACTGAAATTAAAATTTTTGGTAATAGCCTTTGTATTAGAATTCATTGAATGGTAAAACCTTAAGAAATTACAATAAATATTTTTCCGAATGTTTACGTCGTAACTTAGATTAATTTTAAAATTTCTTTGATAGTCCTTGCAAAATTTTTGGAATAATAAATGTAAGAATGAAGGATTTGTGTGCGAGTAACAATTACAAATATTATATCTGAATAAAATTTTGAAGTAAAATACAAACACATACATGTGGTAGGATTTCCAGCACGCAATGAGGCTGGTGATATATCCGGTTTTGGCTCGACGTCAGGAGCGGAAGAAGGGTCGGGTCGGGGTTCCGCGGAGGTTGACGAAGGCACGTAGGATGGGTCGGGCTGCGGTTCCACTGGACTTGGCATAGTCACAAAGTCTATAATGAACAGCACAGACATAATTAGTATATTTTATCCTAAAAGCATGAACATAGTTAGAATATGGATCTTTTCAACAGAAAACGCAAACAATGTTATAGAAATTTAAAATGAGAATTTACGTTCGATATGAAAGTTTACAATGAAATGTTTAACACAAAGGAATAAGTCATTGCTAGACTAAATTGGAAATATAATATGTTAACATTGGTTATACTAGAATGAATAGCAAGCAGAGAAGTAAATACTTGTTTGGATTTATTTTTCACCGTGGTACAAATGAAAGCGAATTTTTAAAGTGTATAAACATTTTACTGTTTAGTAGCATCAAGGTTAGTGAGTATGAATAAATTTTAAGATATGTGTGAAGTAAAATGAAACTGACCTGGCCTGAATGCGGGGTTCAGTGGCTTTTGAGGTTGTTGACGATGCTGGGTAGCGATGTATCGGCGAAGGTCGGACACCCTCGTGAAATTTTGTCCACAGTCTGGGCATGTAGCTCTCACTCCCTCGTGGGCAGAACGCATGTGCTGGTTAACATGGTCCCGTTTCTTGTACGATTTGTAGCACTGGGTGCAGGAGAAGCGGCGTTCCACAACGTTTTTCATGATGATCTATAAACAAATAATGCTACGTATTAATGCAAGAAATAGTTTAAAAGTCTTGTCTTACGTCGTTCTCAGAGTTAAGGGAATCGGAAAGGATGCTTGCAAAGATTCGTTTACACCTCTATACTACTAGTGCACAAGAAATTACAAATAACAATAAAAGTTTAAGTTCAAAATAAAGTCTTTAAAACTGTTCTACTAGTGAATAATAGTTTTCGTTGAATATAAAGTCTCAAAAGTTACATTACTAGAGCAAGGAAACGTTACAGAAACTCAATATTAGAATAAAAATTTGCGTTCAATATGAAAGAACGTAACAAAATGTTTAAAGAGTTACGCTACAATTCATAGTCCACGCGCAGCCAAACCTGACTACTATTTTAGAAAAGTTCAAAAAATTAAAAGTGTTTAGTTTGCATACGTTAATATTTTAACGTTATTGTGCAAGAGGTTGTGAAAACTATGTGCATCCTACTCTTTCAGTAACTTGACAAAGGCAAAACCACTAAGACCTATCACAAAATCTATCTTTAAATACAACTAGTTAACTGTACATGAGAATAATACTTACAATGGAAGTGATGAATATCCAAAGAATGTACAATCACTGGTACAGGCACAAGGTAGCAGCAGCGAGGCGGAGCGAAGCGCAGGGACGACCGTTCACTACGATGGTTAGGCGGAGACAGAGGCCGGGTGGAGGAGTAAATGGATGACGCGCGCTCGGCTTAGTTACGCAACCTCTGTTATGTAAGCTGTCGGTTGTGAAAGGGACGCGCAGCTCCGTGGCGTGGGTTTGGTGGGAAATAGGAAACGCGATGTTATGTAACTCGCCAGATGGTTAGAAGACGTTCCCACGCAGGGGTGAGGCCAGACGGATGCTCATTGTCTCGCTCCCCTCTCTGTAGAATGTGCAGGTGGTCGATGAAACCTGAGATGAGTCGTCCGACAGGTGGCCGGATGCAGGTGTTCAATTAGGCAGCAATCTTGTTTTATTTTTTTTTATGAGCGCAGGTGTTCGTCGACGGCCGCATTCCACAATGTCTAGACATCATAAATCTTTTTTTTTGTTTGTGCAAGTGTTTAGTGCAGGTGGTCGGATGCAGGTGGCTGGGGGCTTATACCAGTCTGGGCCTGTCGACAAAGGATGGCACGAAGGGTGTTACGTAATAGTATCCCACTCCACATTCCTTTCCATCGCTCCGGCCAAATGAAATGGAAAAGTATCAATGTAACACATTGTGTGTTATATGCAAAATTTAAAATGAAAATACCAAAAATGTTCAATATGAAAGTATATTCAACAAATGTTGAAAAGAGTTGCATAACTATTAATGGTTCATGGATGTACTGGCCGAAAGCCTCTACTATATTGGATTGCCACGGATTCGCCGCGGATTACCCGTACAGCAAATGTTAAAAAGAGTTGTATTACTATTCATGTCTCATAGCTGTACTGGTCGAATGCCTCTACTATTTTGGATTGCCGCGGATTCGCCACGGATTGCCTCGGATTGCCGCGGATTACCCATACAACAAATGTTAAAAAGAGTTGTATTACTATTCATGACTCATAGCTGCACTGGCCAAATGCCTCTACTATTTTGGATTGCCGCGGATTGCCGCGGATTTGCCGCGGATTGCTGTGGATGACGCGGAGAAGTGTATCATTCTGGTATGAGAAAAAAAAAATTTGCGGCAAAGAAATTTTACGGTTAAAAAATTTTTTGAGTTAAAAAAAAGTTTTGAGGTAAAAAAATTTGATGTAAAAAAAATTTTCGCGGTAAAAAAAATTTCGAGATAAAAAAAATTTTAGCGGTAAAAAATAAATTTCGAGGTAAAAAAAATTTTTGCGGTAAAAAAAATTTTCGCGGTAAAAAATTTTTACGGCAAAAAAAATTTTCGCGGCAAAAAAAATTTCGCGGCAAAAAAAAAATTTCGCGGCAAAAAAAATTTTTCTCGGGGGGGGGGTTCGACGTGGGTGGTCCTCGGGGGGGGGGGGGCTCCACCGGCTCCACCGGCTCCACCCTTCCTTACCTTCGGCTTTTATCCCCTACTCTAGAGTTTTATTTCACTTAATACCGGTACTGTTAAGTATGGTCTTATCGTCACCTATTTAAAATACTGATATTTAAAGCTAAATTTTTACCTGCTTTATGCCAAAAAACTTATACAGTAGGAATACTTAAAATATAGTATGCTTGGTTATTAAATCTGTTGAATGTTTTGTGAAAGTAAAAAAATCGATACCCACAAAAATATTGTATTCAAATTTATTTAAATAAAATTAAATTACCTTATTAAGTTATCATTGTGTTTTTTATCTAGTTCAAAGTCATCATCAAAGATAAATACCAAACTTTTACATCCGCTTAGAACTGTAGAATCTCGATAGTTCGACACTTTGTGGACTTAGAGAGTGTCGAACTATCGAAATGTCGAACTATAGGGAGTATATGGGAAATTTTAATACTGGGAGTATAAAAATCATAATTATAATTTAGGAAACACTAAATTTTAGTGAAACCATAACCTAATTGAACTTTAACAAAATCAACATTCAAATCATTCGCCAATTTGTTTACATTTTTACCTTTGTCAGGCTCCTACATGGACACTATCGGTCATTATTAACATGTTAAGTTGTTATGGACCATGTCGAACTATCAGGAGTGTTGAACTATCGAGAGTCGAACTATTGAGGTTCTACTTTAAAGAAAGAAATCTATTAATTTTTATAATTTAACACTCAATTGTCGATTTATTTTCACTGTCCATGATACAATTAACGTAATTCAACATTACCACCATCGATTTTGGTGTTGTTCGCTCACTTTTTTTACATTCACTGTTTAAAAAATGTTGTTATATTTTGTGAAAAGGTCAACTATATTTTTGAAAGCGTAATTGATATTTAATATTTCACGCTCCGACACCGCCGCGCTACCTGACTCCCCGGCGCCACCTCCCCGTGACCTGCCGTGTAAGTGGGTTTGACGCGCGGTATTGTCTTTTGATTTGTTGTCAACTCTTTGTAAATCGAGGTCTCACCACCACACGCCGCGCTGGTTCAAACACGCATTTCGGCGGTCTAACGTTCAAAGTCAGTGTTTTGTGCGCCTGACAGCTTTTAGCTGGCATTGATCGGTTTTGCTAGCGGCAAAAACTTCAGTTTTTATGTTTATGTAGATGGTTTTATAAAACCCATAAAGTTCTGACAAAAACTTAAATGTTTAATTTGAAGCCTTAATTTGATCGGCTGTATTGAGAGCTAACATTAGACATCAGACATTTGTTGAAAATCAAACTACGAGGGCTTCAAAGATTTTACGTTATTGTAATAGGAATTCTCAAAATGTTATGATTATTTAAACGCTTTAGTAGCTCATATACACCTTTGAAATATTGAATCCCTACTTTAGAGTTTATTTAATGTGACAGCCATAAATTACTATAATTCACTTTTTAATTACTTTAATCAGCGTAGAAGATTGCTTACCCACAATGCTTGCTTCAAGCCACAACCTACATATAGAAGTTTTTATGTATCAACAATCCACACCATCACCGTCGAGAACATACGAGTAAATAATCTATAGTAGTTAGATTTGGTTACTTCTGGCACAGGTCAGCTGCCCCGGAAGCCACGTGCCGGGGCACATAGCTTCCGGTCGTATATTAAATGAGGGGTGAGGAGGTGGGGTGAGCGTTTGAAGTAGAATCGCGCATAAATTAAAAGTTAGTTCAAGACTGAAATTCAACAATTTGGGAGTGAACTAAATGTGCGCATAAATTAACCGGGTTCAACTAAAACTTCGCATAAATTAAAAGTTAGTTCAAAACTGAAATTCAACAGTTGAACAAAAGTAGAAGTTAGTTGAAAAGGAGAGGGGATAATTGCTTCAAGGTCATCCGGAGGAAGTTTTAAAAAAGACTGAACTCCTAAGAGTTCAGTTTAACGGCGATCGTCGTACAGGTCAGTCGAAACCGACGAGCGACCGAAGAATAGCTTCAAGATCATTCCTCGCCGTCGAAGACACATCCGAAACTTGGACAGGGTCCTGTGGATTCGGTGAAGGCGAAGTTCTCGGAGGATTCTCCCTCGGGTGGGTAGTAGACGATATTTCGTGAACTTGTACTTGTTCTTGGTTTGTATCCATCTTCTTGTAGTGTGTAATTTAGAGCGGAGTAGTTGTCGGTCGAAGAGCGTATAGAAGAATGAAATAGGAATTGTCGTGAGCGCACTTATATAAAGAATGGTGGGGATGAAATAGAAAAACCTGTTGAACACAGTCGATAGGTGTAACAAGTTCGAAGTTGTGGAAACATAACATCGAACGCAAAATGTTGTGAATAACATTATCATCAACGTGAACCTGCGAAGTTCTAACAGAGTATAACGGGTTAAAACTTAATTTCTTCCTCACTTTTGTTAAACTTGTTTTAGTCTTTGAAACCGAAGGTTTGGAAGTATTTCGTAATATATGTTGTGTCCGCAAAAGTTTCAATTTCAAACATTGCGTATCCATCACAAGAAGTATGTCAGACGTGTAGAAGTGAGAACAAGACTGATGAATGAGATATAACGTCGAACACGCGAAGGTGATTCAAACAGGACGACATGTGCTAATGTAAATGAAATTTCAGGTTAGTAGCAATTAGACTTGTATAATGAAGTTGGCGAAACGTATATATAATGAGTAGGAAGGATGCGAACAACACAAATGCGAGTTAATTAATGGTCGCGGCGCGATGAACAATCTCCTTTTTATAACGGCTATCGCGTGGGAAGATCAGTTCCGCATGAGCGCTCAAGTGGAACCTCCCGTGTTCACTCAAGCGGAACCCCCCCCCCCCCCGTGACTAATCAAGCGGAACCCCCCCCCCCATAAAAAATGGAGATTAAATCCCCCCCCCCCCCCCGGTGTTCACTCAAGCGGAACCCCGCCGGGTCGATGACCGGTCAATGGCTGGTCACGACCGGTTGCTAACCCCATCTAATTACCACACTTCACATCCCATGCCAGCCATCAACTACTATTGTTTCAATGAAACAGAATTAAACATGGCAGCCACCATGGAAAGTTCTAACCTCAAACCTTGGTTTTACGTCACTGCGCATGCGCCGCTCCCACTCCTTCGTTTCATTTTTATGCTGCTATAACTTGTACTGGAGTGAGCCAACTTCACGCTACGGCGCCTAGTCCTGTATTACTCACTTTAGCGCTACTGCGAATGCGTCTAGTCTGTATTACTTACTTTAGCGCTGCAACGAGTTCTCCGGATCGGAATCACTCCTCGCTATTGCGCATGCGCCTAGTCCTGTATTACTCAATTTAGCTCTACTGTGCACGGAAAGTTCTAACCTCAAACCTTGGAATTTACGTCGCTGCGCATGCGCCACCCCCACTCCTTCGTTTCATTTTTACACTGCTGCGAACTGGAGTGGATTGAAGACCGTACTGGAGTAAAACATTTCCCCACCACTGCATTAATTACCCCCACCACTCGAAAACCCGAGGAGCGATACGAGCCCGATTTTCGCGTCAGTCGTCAACGAGTTTTCATAGCGAAAAGTCGTTGGCGACTCGGTAAGAGGTTCAAATATATAGTAGGCCTATATATATTTGAACTTCTTATACTACGTTGCGTTCTTTAATGCAATGTGGTATGTGTGTGTGTGTGTAAATATTAGTTGTAAGTTGCACTTAATTTAAGAATTAATTTGCGCATTGCGATGTTAGTTATAAGTTGTGTTTAGCGTTAAGGTTTATTAATTTTAAGAATAATGATGGTATTTGGTTGTGTTGAATTATTTGATATTTAATAATGATGTGTTGTTAGTTTTAAGTGTTGGTATTAATAATTAATGTTGTTGTTTTGCCTTTCAGCTAGATGATAGGGGGTAGATTAACTGTAAATTCAGAAGTTCTGTTGAACTTCACTTAGAAGGGGTGGGACATCCGCACTAGCGGACTAGGTTTTTGCATTTTGTTTAGGAATATGATGGGTGGGATTAGTTGGGTGGGTGTTAGAGTTGCGTGTCTGCATTAGGTGTTCCAGTTTCCCTTCGAATTCACGGTTACGGTAGACCCGGACCGGACCGTTACGGTAGACCCGGACGGTCCAAACAAAATTGCGTCGATGTCCCTTGCAGAACGTAACTAGTGGGTTGGGAGTGGGAACCGTTAGGCAAACAGGGTGGTGGGAACAGTTACTACTGTTCCCATCACCTTGGTTCTTTATAAGTCTTAAATGACCTTGACCCACTTTCGGAAGGGTCAATGACCCCCCCCCCCCGTGTTCATTCAAGCGGAACCCCCCCCCCCCCCCGTGTTCATTCAAGCGGAACCCCCCCCCCCCCCCCGAAAATAAAAATGCCTATAACTCGATAATGGATTGACGGATTAGGACAAGCGATACATCATTGAAAAGGTCTATGTAAGATGAACATTTTAGTAAAAGAAGAATTTAGCTATCTTATTTTAGTCAAAAGTTATGCGAATTATTTGAAATAAATACCCCCTCTCTTTCCTTCCCTCCCACCTTCCCCCACTTAACGGCTGTTAACCCTTCTCATTAGCATACCGTTATAAAAGACGCATCGACCACGGCTAACATTTCATTCTGATTCCAGACGTTACGCTGCGAACTGCGAATAGAACTACCACGATGTCATCCCTTCCGACTACAACTTCCACTACAGCCTGCTCTTCTATCACAAGTTCAACTTCTACTTCTACTACGGCTTCAACTCCAGTCAAAAAAACTCTTCGCTTGAAAAATGCTCCCGATTGGTATAAGAAGCAACTAGACTCGAAACCTTCAACTTCTGGAGCTCCTCTTCCCCCGACCAACAATAGCATACGTCGCAGCATATTTTCACCGCCTTCGTCTTCAAATGACTCCACACCGCCTTCAACTAACATGCCGCCACCGCAGAAGCCAGCTCCTCGTCCTACTACCCCTTCATTTGAAACCTTGCTTCATTGTCTTAGTACACCTGTCATTCCACTGTCACCATTGCCTCCTACCCCACCACTTACTATTCCTAAAGATCACGCCTATCCTAAAAATAAATCTCCTAAGTCTGCTCCTTCAGAGCGTTTCCAATTATTAAAAGAAGAGCGTCGTAGGGCATTTAGCCGTCCCACTACTTGCCCTGAAATGCTCGCTAGGGGAATTAAGAAAGGATCAGCTTGTGGTAGGAAATGTGTTAAGAACGAACGTTTCTGCCGTGTACATATCGTAAAACATCTTTCCGAACCACAACTGACAGAAATCCCCACTGTTGAAGACGATCCTGAAATAATATCCGTCAGAGGAGAGAGGCTTAAGAAAGGTTTGAGATATTTTTTTCTAAGTGTTGTTGACCACCAACACATATTGGCAAAATGTAACGGCAATAAATATAAAATTAGAGTTTGTAAGAATTTGTGTAAAGAGAAGAGACTTATCAATTTAAGTTCTGAAGACTTTCTCCTCAGGGATAAAAAGGATCGTATTACAAGGTGGGGACGTAAACAGTAAATTCACATAGTTTTTCCAAATTTTGCTAAAAAAAATAATGGGGGAGAAACACAATGCGTTATAGCGTTGTGTTTCTCCCCCATTATTTTTTAACACTCTAAGTCTCGTGACCTACTTTTCTAAGGTCGTTGTACAGTTATATGACCTGTCTGACTTGCATTGTTTGCTGGTGTAGCTTCATATAGCGTGCAAAGAATGGTTCCTAATGAAATCTCATCAACATTCAAAGACAGAGACTGTTGTTTTGCAAGTTAATTAGTCTTGAAATAATGAAGTAGGAAACGTATATGTAATGAGTAGGAAAGATGTGAACACCGTAAATGCGAGTTAATTAGTGGTCGCGGCGTGATGAACATTTGTCTTCATTATCACACAACGACTATCTCGTGAGAAGATCAGTTCCGCATGAGCACCCAAGCGGAACCCCCCCCCCCCCCCCGTGTTCACTCAAGCGGAACCCCCCCCCCCCCCATAAAAAATGGAGATTAAATCCCCCCCCCCCCTTCCGAAAATTTAAATGGCTATAACTCGATAATGGTTTGATCGATTACGACAAGCGATACATCATTGAAAAGGTCTATGTAAGACAAACATTTTAGTAAAAGAAGAATTTGGTTATCTTATTTTAGTCAAAAGTTATGCAAATTATTTAAAATAAATATCCCCTCTCCTTCCTTTTTCCCCACCTCCCGGGTCACCTCTTACCCCTCTCATTAGCATATCGTTATAAAAGCGAAGCAAGCATTGTTCACTCCTTCATTCTGCTTTCACGCGCCACACTTGTTGTTTCGTCTCTACCGTTATTATTTGCTTTAAAATGCTTCCTCACCATAGTGAAAACTTCAATCCTTCCGAAATTGCTGATGTTTTCCAACAGCCTGAAGAAGATATGATAGATTATTATGATAGTAGCAGTGACAATGAAAATGATAGTAGCAGTGACAATGAAAATGATAGTAGCAGTGACAGTGAAGATGAAGATGTAATTGAACTTGATGAACAAATGAGACCAATCTACATCGATGAACAATTTCCTTTTGATACAATAGAAAGATTTATTACGGAAGCACACAAATGGCTAAATTTAGGATTCAATGTTATAATTGGTTCAGCTATTGTGTATAATGACAGTAGGTTCTTCTGTGTAACACCAAATACTAGAGAACGTATGTTGACTTGGCAGGATGATGTTATGAAGTGTTATGAGCTCGAAGTTAGCATTGGTGGCTACTTTGTCGCACAAGTGGTCTAATAACCACATTACCCTTCCCTCACCCCCACCCTATCCCCTCCCAATCCTTATTCCTTCCCCTTCCCCATTTTTAAAACTCATAAAAGGCGGACTATGAACCTCCAGGTTTTTAGTCTGTACTTGCACCGTCAAGATGAGTACTAGACTTGATGGTTTTATAGCCAATGATATTAATATATGGAGTTTGATAACAAACTTGCGTATTAAAATTGAAGAAACAATTATGGCAAACAATGGGATAGGAGTTATTGTTATTGTTTCATTACTAAGACATATTGATTTTTTGTATGATATAAAAGTAACAATCAACAATATTAATGAACTATTTCCCTGGACAATCTTTATTCGTGATGAAGTTGAAAAGCAGAAAATTATAGTAGATGTGCTAGCAATGAAATATAACCTAGATAGAGAAGAATAGCTACAAAATCTTCTCCCCACCTTCCTTCACGTTGTGCAAAAAAGTGGGGGTAGAAGTATATAAGACTAAGTAAGCGATACATAGTTTGTTATTCGAGGTAAAAGAAGTGGTGAACAAATATGTTGTCTAAAGATACTCCATTTGTTAATTATTTTGAAGTTAAAAATGTTTATATTAATACAAATGAAATGGAAGAAGACAATATAGAAGAAAATTATAATGAAACTGATAATGATTCCACGATGGAAGAAGAAATGGTACAGTTTGAACAAGAACTTTTTGAAGAAATGATAAACGATAGTGACGAAGATATAGTTAAGGAAGCTATTGATACATTTATATTAGATTCATCGTTGGATTCACCCATATCACCTTTATTGTCTTCTGAATCCGAATCCGAATTGGACTAAGGTAGTTCCCCCACTTTATTATTCAAACAAGTCTTATAAATTGAGAGTTTTGTCATTAGTAAGTCAGCATTTGTTGGAGCTACATGTATGGTTAATAATGTCTCCTAGAGATAATTCTTTTATACAATTAATTGAAATTGTGAGACAACGAAATATTACGTTAGTTCAAGAAGAAGATGAAGTTGAAACAACCGACACAATACAAAATCCTGTAGAAGAAGCGATGGAAGTAACAGAAATTGATCAAGAACCTTCAATGATGGA
Source organism: Neoaliturus tenellus (assembly GCA_030545055.2). Classification (NCBI taxonomy): domain Eukaryota; kingdom Metazoa; phylum Arthropoda; class Insecta; order Hemiptera; family Cicadellidae; genus Neoaliturus; species Neoaliturus tenellus. The sequence goes on along the minus strand of CM061531.1, from coordinate 332,238,898 downwards.
AATGGTTGAAACACAAAATGAATCTCAAGATGTGGAAGAAACTGTTTCATATTCAGTTTTTTGGGAATTTGCGTCAAATATATTTGTTGTAATTCAAATTGAAGCTATTAATTCTGAAGAAGTGGTGGGGGAAAATTCTCCCCACCACTAGCTTAAAGTTGGTGGGGGAATGTTCATAAATGTGTTGGTTATTTGCGTAGAAGCTTATTCGTCAGGAAACTGTCGACTAAAAATGTTCAATCCTAACGCACCTACAGAACCTTCTTCGAGTAACTGTCTAGTAAAAACGTTTCGTGCTGTACCTTTTGAACCTTCGTACTATAAAATGATAGGTATTCATGAGATTGCAATCAATGATCAAAAACTGTTCAAAATATTCTGTTCTCGACTTGATAGAACCTTACGTTTACCACCAAATACGTTCACCTACAGGCTACCTCTGATAGACAAAGATGATGTAAGCAAAATACCAATGATTCAAGTGAAATTCCTGGAAGATGGAATTCTTGTTAATTTAAGAGAAGTATATCATAATGACTATTCGAAAAGAATAGCTTTCAACTTTCTTAAGGAAAATATAGGACGTGAAATATACCAGTATCCAGAACCATTTTACAGATACCTTTTTGAAAATGGAGCAAGTGTAACGGTGGAAATAAGTATTAAATTAATGTAATTCTCCCCACCACTAGCCTAAAGTTGGAGGGGGGAGTGCATAAATGTGTTGGTTTTCTGCGTAGAAGCTTATTCTTCGAGATATCGTTGACCAAAATGTTTCGTCATATTCCTTGTGATCCAACTTCTTCGTTAAGGGAGAATCAAAGATTGAAAAGACTAGAAAAGGAAAAACAAGACCGACAAGATATGAACATGGAGTTCAATCGACTACAATTTCAAATACCTGGAATTGCAATGGGAGCACCAAAATTGAAAACCCTACACTGGGCTGGAAGTTACATCAAGTATTTAAAACTACAAATCGAAGCAAGAGATTTAAAATTGAAGAAAGTGGAAATGGAAAATCGAGAAATGAAGAAACTAATATCACATATGTCTGGTAATACTACAGTTCAAAAAGGTGAAGAAGAAGGAAAAGAAATATTAGGAATCTAAATTATCAACAATCTTCTTAGAGAATGGGGAATAGATCACTTTGTGGTAATATAATAACATGCCACTTAGTGATCTATTCCCAGTTCTCGCTTGATATCCAATGACCTTGACCTATATAAAAGTGGTGGGGGGAAAATCATATAAGAAAAAGGTTTTAGATGTAACTATCAGTATAAGTCGAACACGATGGATAGGTTGTTGGTTCTGTGTTTACAAGTAATTATCAATAATGGGTTTCTTTACCATTACATTATGAGATCAAATGAGTGTCAAATACCTAAAGCAATTCGTGAAATGCTCATTGAATTTAAGAAAGACAATTATGGATTTGCTATCTATCTTGCTTATACTTTTAAAGATGGTACAAAAATGTGTCATGATTGTGGAAAAGCGTCTGTTTTAGATTTTGAACAATTCCAAGATGATGGAGGTAGGTTAGTTCATCTTGTAAAAGGTCAAATAATGAAATTCGAAACGTGTAATAACACTTGCGACATTTGTGCACAGTGTTTGTTTGAATTTATTAAGTATCGTGCATTCAAACCATAATACCCCTTCCACATATAAAGGAGAGGGGGGAAAAGAGTGGGGGGTTATAATTAGGTGGGGGAACGTGTATAAATGCAGGTTGTTTGAAGAGAGTTTTATTATTGTTGCGGCATTAGAAGAAACATAATGGAATTCGAAGTGCGTCATTTCAAGATTAAATATGAAGAGTGGACCTCTGTTGCAAATTTCATATCATCGAAAGAGGAAGAAAACAAGTTGATGCAAGTGTATTGTTATATAGAAAATGAGGAAAGCCATCACAAGGTGATGAGCTATCTAAACAGACCGAATGTATCGTCGAGGAGTCCTGAATTTGTCAAATACTTGAAAGAGGAAGACGCAGATGTCACATTGGAAGTATGGTATAAAATTTGAAATGTGGAAAAACAAGTATAAATAATTATGGTGGGGGGAAGAATTTATAAGTCGGTGGTGGGGGAAATGTGATAAAAGAAGTAAAACTTAAAAAAAGAGTTCACTCTGTACGACAACAGTGAAAGATGACTGATCCTTCTGCAACACCAGTACTTTCAACTACAGATTGCCACCAAAACTTAGAACCGAAGATGTATTGCAATACTCCAACAACAAATTATTATCAAGCTCAACGGCCGCAAGTATCTCATTGTACTTCAACATCAGTGTTAAAAATGTCAAAACCATATCCAGATTGTATGTACGAGCCTATAACACCATCTTCGGCAAGACTAAGGAAAAACCTAAAAATGAGAGAAAGGTGCAAGAAAGAAAAGATAGAATTTGCAAAATTGCAACTAATAGTGCCTTCCATTCAAGTTGGATGTAGCAGACTGAAAACTTTAGAAAAAACTAACGCATATTTGTTACAATTGTTGGAAACTATTGAAGATTTGAAGAAGAAAAATGGACATTCTACCAAGTAATATTCAAACACTCATTCCCCCAGAAAAACCAAAAAAAAGATAAAAATAACAAAAACCCAAAAAAATTAGATGTAGAATAGAGAGCGAGGAATAGATCACTTTGTGGTAATGGACTAACATGCCACTTAGTGCTCTATTCCTCGTTCTCGCGTTAATACCATATGACCTTGACCTATATTAGAAGGGTGGGGGAAATTGAAAGTGGTGGGGGAAAGTGTATAAAAGACGAGTGTACTATAGTCGAATTATTCTGAAAGCGAACTTGTCACGAGTATGGACTTGACTACAAGTAAAGACAATAAGAAACAAAGGCTTCGGGAAATGGCTAAGGCAAGAGAGTCTAGAATAAAGTTTAAGTTTTACAGACTACAGAGATTGATTCCTGGTGTTATGTTAGGTGAAATACGAACAAGAACGGTGGATAAAGCAGCTGATTACATTAATGAGTTACATACAGAACTAATGATAAAACAAGCAAAAATAGAAGAATTGGAACAAATAATAAGACGACACATTGAAATTTCAAACAGTCAACCAATAAACTATGTAACAAAAGATTTAAATTAAACAAAAAAAAAAGGAAATGGATTTGGACTTTGGTTATTGATTGAACACTTCTTAGAGAATGGGGAATAGATCACTTTGTGGTAATGAAATAACATGCCGCTTAGTGATCTATTCCCAGTTCTCGCTTAATCTAAAATGACCTTGACATACTTATCAAAATATCATATAAGCCGAATCACAAAGAGTTATTCCTCATTTACTTGAAATGGCTCCTGTGGACAACACCGATTATCCAAGGAAACCTCTTATTGAAATATTGTATAAAATTCAACTAGACGATTTTAATATGGAAGAAGATGATAATAACAGTGAAACATCAGAAGTAGAAAGTGTAAATGATATGGATGTAGATCTAACAACATCAGAAGTAGGAAGTGTAAATGATGTGGAAAATGAAAATTTGGATATGGATGTAGTAATGTCAGAATCTTCATCATCGTTTGAATATGAAGAAGTACATACTGAAACCCCAACTGGAATAGAGAACACAAATGAACAATCAGTTAGTAGAAGATTAATGTTTCGTCCAAGACGTTTGTTTTCCTCGGATAGTGAAGAAGAAGAAGAGGATGATGATGATGATGAAATAGTGGTGGGGGAACCGTTATAAAAGCGGGACCGTCAGAGCCCATTTCATTTCTCGGCGAAATTTCGAAGAGTAAACATCGTCAACATGTATCATTGCGATAAATGTTCGGAATCGTTTCACGATGAAATTCTACTAGATATACATAAAGAACTAATTCACAACAACACAGAAGAAGATCAAGAACAACAAGAAGAACAAGAAGAACAAGAAGAACAAGAAGAAATAACAGCAACATCTTCAACTACTTTACCGAATCTACAAGTATTTGCTTTACCCGGTAAGGTAGTAATGCATCATAAGATTCAAAATGAAAACTTGAACTTAGAAGAATTTATTAGAGAAGCAAAACCAATCGTAAGTAAAACTTTAAAAGAAGAATTGAAAAGATTAAACTTTCTTAAATTTGGTTTACTACTAGAAGCTATGTTTATAAATGCGCAAGAAGAATTATCACCAAGAGGATTTATAACAAAAAACCGAACCATCATGGAAAGTTCAAACATTGATTCAATAGTAGAGAATTGTATAGAAGAAATATTAACCAAACTTCAGGAACACGAAGGAAGAGGATCCGGATGGAGTCTTACAAGTATTGAAGTATTAGATATAAGAGTTCACAAACACGGATATGGACTAATGGGATCTAGTTACATTCCTTTGCCAAAAATAATTGAAAATACAAAATCTTGTATTAATGTTCAAAATGAAGATAATGAATGTTTTCGCTATGCTATGACGTCAAAGTTTGTATTAATAAATCCACAACGACCCAACCAAGAATATGAAGACGCAAGACACAGGTACAATTTTCAAGGAATAACATATCCCGTTTCTACGAAAGATATATCGAAATTTGAAAAGAAAAATCCCGGCACGTCTATTAATGTTTTTGCATTAGATAGTTCAAACAAAGTGTATCCTTTACGTATTGCAAAAGAAGAGCTACCAGATCATACGGATTTACTACTACTAACGCGAGGAGATGTGTCTCACTATGTGTACATAAAGCAATTCGATCGTCTTGTTAATAAGCAACTTTCAAAAAATCGAAACAAAAAGTTGATTTGTAAGAGATGTTTTAATTTTCAACGAGAAGGAAGACAAGGAAGAGAATGGTTACAAGAACACAAAAGATTATGTAACAATAATTATGAAGCAAAGATTAATTTACCTTCGGAAAACAGAGCATTCGTTACATTTGAAAAGGTTCATCATCAATACCGTATCCCTTTAGTTGTGTATGCGGATTTTGAATCAACACTTGTTCCAGTTGAAGATGAAAATTGTGAAGCAAGAAAAAGTGTAAAGTATCAAATGCACAAACCAAACAGTTTTTGTTTAATGGTCAAATCAACATTATCAGAAGAACATTTAAACAGATATGGATTAACTTCAGAACCTCTAGTATATCGTGGTGAAAATGCGGAAAAAATATTTCTTGATCACCTATATTCAATAGCTGGAAATACACAAAGATTATATACAAATATTGTACCAATGAAACCGATGGACGAAGAAGAAGAAATTCAACATGAAAATGCGACTTACTGTTTCTTGTGCAAAAATGATTTTACTATTGAGAATTATAAAGTTAAAGATCACGACCACCTCACAGGATATTACAGGGGTGCTGCTTGTAATAAATGCAACTTGAGCTATCGTTTACCACTATTTATCCCTGTGGTTCTGCATAATCTTAGTGGGTACGACGCTCATTTTATAATACCTGAATTAGGAAGAGACGACGGTAAAATCGATGTGTTAGCTGAAACTTCAGAGAAGTTCATAAGTTTTTCCAAAGAAGTTGGAAATGTCAAACTAAGATTCTTGGACTCCTACCGATTTTTGCCGTCGAGTTTGTCTAAACTTTCTGAAAACCTAAGGAAACAAGATTTAATCGAAACAAAGAAGATTGTAAATAGCGACAAACTGGATCTGGTACTTCGAAAAGGTGTTTTCCCATATGATTACATAGACAGTTTAGAAAGATTTAATGAAACATCACTACCTCCAAAAGAAGAATTTAAAAGTAAACTGTACGACATGGATATATCTCAAGAGGATTATGATCATGCATGCAAAGTATGGAACGAATTAGGATTTAGAACATTGGGGGAATATTCAGATTTCTACGTTAAATTAGATGTGACTTTATTATGTGATGTGATGGAAGAATTTAGAAATACATGTTTTGCGTCATATGGATTAGACCCTCTTCATTCGTACACTTCGCCTGGACTAGCGTGGCAAGCCATGTTAAAAGAAACAAATTGTAAAATACAACTTCTTACAGATATAGATATGGTGTTGATGTTAGAATCAGGAGTTCGAGGAGGATTGACGCAAAGTGTAACACGTCATGTCAAGGCGAACAATAAATATTTGCCCGATTATGATGCATCAAAACCAACAACATTCCTGGGTTATTTTGATGCAAATAACTTGTACGGATGGGCAATGTCGAATCCCCTTCCATATGATAATTTCAAATGGATAGACCCAGAATCAATTGGAAACATAATGGATATACCGAAATATGGAGAAACTGGTTATATATTCGACGTCGATTTTGAATATCCCGAACATCTTCACGACGTACATTATGATTTACCACTTCTTCCGAAGACTGAAATTTCTCCAACTGGAAGATGGCCGAAATTATTGATGACTTTAACCAACAAGTCTCGGTATGTTGCACACTACTGGATGATACAACAGGCCTTAGACTTGGGATTGAAAATTACAAAAATTAATCGAGTACTACAATTCTCTCAATCTTGTTGGTTAAAACCGTACATTGACAACAACACAAGAAGAAGAGCCGCCGCTACATCAAGTTTTCAAAAAGATTTCTTCAAACTAATGAACAACGCAATATTTGGCAAGACTTTGGAAAACAAAAGGAAACATAAGGATATCAAATTGGTAACTGATCCAGTAAAACTACAGAAATTAGTGCAACAACCAAACTTTGGTTCATCTGTAATTATTAATGAAAATCTAGTTGTTATTTCCATGAACAAGAAGTCAGTTCTAATGGATCGTCCTTTGTATCTAGGAATGTCAATCTTGGATATTTCTAAAACACACATGTACGAGTTTCATTATAAGAAGATGGTTAACTATTATGGAAGAGAGAACATTGGTATTGCATATATGGATACGGATGCACTAATTTACTGGATTAAAACAAATGACATGTACGAAGATCTACGCACTTTTATGTATAAAGATGATTTCGACTTTTCCGATTATCCCAAGGACCATCCAAATTACGACTACGACAGAAACAAGAAAGTATTGGGAAAATTTAAAGATGAAACAAATGGTGTGCCGATGATGGAAATTGTAGCATTAATGTCCAAACTATATTCATTTCAACTGTACATAAGCGAAAGGAACGAACATCAAGTCACGAAGAAAGCCAAAGGAATAAAAACCTCTTTCCTGAAGAAGAACGTACAGTTTGAACATTATAAAAGATGTTTGTTTGAAAATGTTGAAACAACTGCAACATTTAACACCATAAGAAGCTTCAACCATCGTCTTTTCAGTGTGAAGCAAACCAAATCGGCATTGAGCTATAAGGATGACAAGAGATACATCCTTGAAGACAACATAAGAACTCTGCCATTTGGACATTACTCTCTAAACCCTATCGACCAGTAAACCTATTCTTCGTCCTCTACCTTCTTCCTTTTTTCCTTTCCGTAAAGAAGAGGGGACATGGCAAGCCCAATGCCATGTTCCCTCTTTTTTACACTAATATGAAATGGCCTTGACCTATATTCAAACTATATAAAAGAGAAAGAACTGTTGTACGGATCAGTATTTTTACAAGCGATGTGCAAGCAACACCTGAAGATGGAAAGTGTGAAGGACAAGATTGTAAATGAACTACATAAACCAGCAAGAAGAAGATTTCCAAGAAGAAGTACAATTATTAAGGGAATGAATGATCTGTATCAAGCTGATCTCATTGAAATGATACCGCACAGTAAATTAAACAAAGGTTTCAAATATATTTTAACAATTATAGACTGTTTTACTAAAATAGCTGACGCTTTACCATTGAAGGATAAGACTGGTAAAAGTGTTACAAAAGCTATGGAAACAACGATACAAAGAAATAAATTCAAAATCAAACATCTACAGACCGATGATGGAAAAGAATATTTTAATAAAGACTTTGGAGCTTTAATGAAGAAATATCAAATAAATCATTATTCTACAAATTCTGAAGTTAAAGCTTCAATAATTGAAAGATTCAATAGAACATTAAAAGGAGCGATGTACAAACAATTTTCAAAACGAGGATCATACGTGTGGTATGACATATTACCACAACTTATAAAAGAGTATAACAACAAATATCATCGTACCATCGGAATGAAACCTATCCAGGTAAACAGCGCTAATGCTAAGGTTGTATTACAACGCATCAGAAATAATACAACACCTAAATTGGAAAAGTTACAACCAAAAAAGTTTAAAGTCAACGATAAAGTTCGTATAAGCAAATACAAAGGTGTATTTAGTAAAAGATATCTACCAAATTGGACTAATGAAGTATTTACAGTTTATAAAGTGCAACCAACTATACCTGAAACCTACTTATTAAAGGATAACAAGGGTGAATTACTTCAAGGTGGATTCTACGGACATGAATTGTTGAAATCAACAGTCGGTGATGTATATCTTGTTGAGAAGGTTTTACAAAGGAAAAAGGATATGGTTAAAGTCCGGTGGTTAGGATTCGATAAAAGTGAAGACTCTTGGATTCCTTCAAAAGACCTGGTATAGTAACTTAATAGCTCATTGTGTGTTTAACCTTGACACAAGATGGAGATTGTACAACAAAAAGATCGATTTAATATCAATAATATTGATGAATTGACGGTTGACAATGATAAGTTAAATCATGGTAAACATGGTGAATTACTACCAAATACAATAAGATGTTTAATAACTGGTCCTTCAAATTGTGGAAAAACAAATGTTGTTTTTAACCTTATAACTAATCCTAAAGGATTGCGCTTTAACAATATATACATTTTTTCAAAATCATTGCAACAACCAAAATATCAATTATTGGATAAAGTACTTGCAAGTGTACCTGAAGTGCATTTCTACAAGTTTAATGCCAGTGAAACAATTATGCAACCAAATGAAGCAAAACCATTTTCTATTTTTATTTTTGACGATGTTTCTTGTGAAAATCACAACACTATAAGGAATTACTTCGCTATGGGAAGACATCATAATATCGATAGCATTTATATTGGTCAAACATACAGTAAGATTCCAAAACAACTCATAAGAGACAATGCAAATATGTTGATCATCTTCAAGCAAGATGAAACAAATTTAAAGCATATATACAATGATCATGTAAATGCGGATATGCCATTTGAGAAATTTAAAGAAATGTGTGGCAAAGCATGGAATGAGAAATATGGCTTTCTCGTTATTATGAAGGAAGAAGATATTAAAAATGGTAGATATCGTATAGGGTTGGATAAATTTGTATTTATGCGTTGAACTACCGATGCTACATCTAGTTACACGTTGAACTTCACAGTGTAAACATGGTGAATCAAGAAAAACTATTAAAAGAAATAAAATCACTCAGTGATTCTATTAGGATGAAGAATCGTGCATTGAGGATGGGTTTAAGTGAAAGAGAAGAATTTCTAGAGACTACATTTAAACCTATTACGGAACCTTTAAAACAGATATCAGAAACTATTGGTAAACCTCGTTATGAAGGAGATGTTTTACTACCAGTTTCTAAACAAGAAGTACAAGCATTAAAAAAAGAAGAAGATGATGATTCATATACAAGTGCTAGTGAGCAAGAAGAAACAAAAGAAGAAGAACCAATTGTTGAAAAGGAAGAAGAACAGCCAATACCTGAAGCTGAACAATCTATTCCAAATTTAACTCAATTGAGTAGCGATATATTACAACATGGACCTCTTGGAAGAAAATATATAATGAAAATGCTACATGACATGAAATCAAACCCGAATTTGAGTAGATCACACGTATACGGAGCGAGAATTGATGGGAATGAATTAAAGATCGGCGATTCAAAGCTTGAAATAACACAAGACGATTACATCATTATTGGTGAGCATAAATATAAAGGAACAAAAGGACTTTATGAATTAATTTTTAAAAACATACCATTAAGATATTCATCCAAAGATTTAAGTGTTTTTAAGGAGATTCTACAAAATACTAACGCTCATAAAAGAAACTACTTAAAGGATGCAATGATTAATCGTTCACGTGCAACAAAATATAACATTGTTATAAAAAAGTTGTTTCCTCCACGAAAATTGCCAACATTACGTACTGCACCAGCAGTAAGACAACCACTGAAAAGAAAATCTTTATCACTTATGGATTTATCACTTCTTGAACAACATGGTAAAAAGAGTAAAGGAGATACTTCAACATCTGGCAAAGGATTGATGAAAAATCTATACAATACGAATGTGATTTACTACAACGACATCAATAAATTGGTTGATAGAATGAGACTATTGCATGAAGCCATGGAAGCCGGTCATACAGGTTTAAATAATGAATGGGTAGCTCTGATTGACGAACTCAGGAATCGCGGCATAATCGTATAATTGTCCGCGGATATATAAGAGTTGCAGGCGTATAATGTGTCAGTTCTAACATGAGCGTCGACAAGTTCGGACGATACTCCGCGTTAGGAGTGCAAGTTGGAGAAAACAGAAAAAGAAGTGGATTACCGCAAACACCCGAAGGTGACTATAACATAAATAATAAACGTTTAAAGTTTGTTAAGGATCCAGAAGAAGATGGAGATGCAACAAATTTAAAAACAGTAAAGGAGGAAACATCTACAAGTTTAAAACTCGACAACAACCAACTGTATGATGCAAAATCTCACAGGGTTATTAATGTTGCAAAACCAGTCAACAATGGAGATGTTGTTAATAAAGGCTATTTTCTATCTGCGATGGAATACGCTTTACTGTTGGAAAAGACTAAAAGTGGAAAAAAGTACAATGCTTTAAATTATAAAATAACTAATGTAGCAGATCCAACCGAGGATACAGATACAATCAATAAGCGTTATTTGCATTCTGTAATACCAGAAAAGAAAAAAGATGGATTTTCCTTCTATAAATATACTATAAACGATATTGGATATCCTAAAGAAGAAAGTGATGGTGTTAATATTAAATACATTAAAGATAATTGTATTTTATATAATGGTGCTGTTATTGATTGTCATGGAAAAGTGTTGTCCAATCTGAAAGATGGTTCAACTCCATCGGATGCTGCTACTGTGAGACAAATGAATGAAAGCTTGAAGAAAGGAACATCCGCTTTTGTTAAACAAAATCAGGTGGTGTCAAAGAAAGGTGATGAGTTTATACAAGGAAGTGAAAAGTTTACGTTACTACAACTACAAAATGACAAGTGGGATGGAAAAAATAAACGATTGTCAAATATAAGTTTAGGCACGGAAGAACATGATGCTGTTATTTTAAAACAAGTACCACAACTATCAGCTACTGGTGTTAACTTTATATGTGGAGGCAGACGATTAACCGAAGTTAAATCTGGTAAAGATGATCAGGATTGTGTTGTTGTAAAACAAACTATAGTTAGAGATAAAATAAATAACGTATATGATGGAAAAAATAAAAGAATATCTAACATATCAGCAGGAATAGCTCCGAATGATGTTGCTACTATTAATCAAGTTATAGCAACCTCTAATAACGATCCATCTGTGTATACATGTAATGGTAAACGTATCACAAATCTTGATAATCCTACACGTAACAAAGATGCTACTAATGTAGAGTATGTAATGAATCTTGTAGGTAATGTAGTTATTGATATGCATAATCATTTGATTAATGCATCGATGAAACACAATAAAATCGAAGATTCTCAGAGAAACCAATGGATTAAAGATGAAATCATTGATAGATACTAGTAAAACTTATGAATATTTAAGTATGGAATACACAAAAAAAGGATTCATTATCATAAAGTATTTCATAGAGTGAAGACGTTGGTTACATAAAACAGCATAATGAAGACCGTATCGCTCAGTCGTCGTCAAGACAGCGGCAAGAGAGGACGTGGTTTAACATCAGCTGCATTATCCCTGCTCAGACGGATTCCAATTGGTGCTGTTGTGAATCGAGCGATAGACGCTTTACCATACGAATTACATCTGCCCGGAGGTTATCAATATTGTGGACCTGGAACTAAGTTGTCAAAACGTTTAGCAAGAGGAGATCCTGGAATTAATAAATTAGATCAAGCTTGCAAAGAACACGATATAGCATATTCAAAGTATAAAGATTCAACAAATAGATCAATAGCGGATAAAATTCTAGCGGAAAGAGCTTGGCAAAGAGTAAAATCAAGTGACGCAAGTATTGCAGAAAAAGCAGCGGCTTGGGCAGTAACTACAGCCATGAAGACGAAAGCTAAATTTGGTGCTGGAAGACGACGTCGCAGAGGAAGACCTGCAAAGAGAAGAGCTCCCAAAAGAGGTGGAAACATTAAGAAGAGACGTCGTAGAACTCGTAAAGCAACAGTAAAGAAAGCTTCTATTTGGTCAATGGTAAAAAACGGAGCAGGTTTATACCTAAGACCGTACCGTGTGTACTAAATAAGAAGAATCAATTGATAATTCCAAATAAAGCCTTAACAAATCATCAGTTAAATGATTATGTAAAATGTTTGAAAATACCATTTTTTCGAGGAGTTTTTATGAAAGATGCATTACCAACTAAAATATGGGAAAATGAAACTGGAATAGTAAATTTGGATTCCACCTATGGTCCAGGCACTCATTGGGTATGCTATAAAAAGCTCGGACAAACCGTTTACTACTTTGACAGTTTTGGCAATCTACCACCGCCGAAAGAACTGCAACATTATTTTCGAAACTCCAAAAACATTTTTTACAATTACAAAAGAGAACAACCTAACAATACTGAAATATGTGGGCATTTATGTTTGGAGTTTCTAGCGAAGAGTGTCAGTCAGCTTTAAGATGTCATCGTATACAGTGTCACTGAGTGGAAATTCATCCACATTGAAAAGTACGCTGTTCCCAGCATTGCGTCTATCCAAGGAAAGATTATGGGAAGCGGCATTACTTGATTTAACTACCTACAACTCAATTCCCAATGTTACGGAAGGAAAGAACAATTTACTACATTATTATGAAACTAAGGATGCTTCAGGAAAATACTCAGAATTGAAAATAATTTCATTTCCTACTGGAGCTTATGAAATCGATGATATAAACCAATTACTACAAAAACAACTCGGAGAAGAAAATATCACCGTTAAAGGAAACAATAATACTTTAAAAGCAGAAATAACTTCAAAATATTATATCGATGTCAGTTTCAAAAACTCCATTGGCAGTTTACTTGGATTTACAGATACAAAAAAGAATATATTAACTCCTGGAACTACTCATTCAGGTGATACAACTGTTACAATATTGAAAGTCAATAGCATCGATGTAACGTGTAATATTATACACGGATCGTATAGAGAAGGAGTGAATCAGCATATTTTACATACATTTTATCCAACAGTGGCTCCTGGTTTTAAAATTGTTGAGAAGCCACAAAACTTGATATACCTACCGTTAAACACCAGTTTCATTTCAGACATCGTACTGAACATATTGGATCAAGACGGTGTTAGTGTTGACTTTAGAGGAGAAACGATAACTATACGGATACACATCAGAGCGGCAACATAAAGGTCAACATGGGATTATCATTTAAACCGCAACGGAAGAGTCGGGAGCTCAGTAGCTCCTCGACATTGGAAGAGTTAACATCGGACAACATTCGTTTTCTACAGAAGATTGGATTGAAACTTAACAACGATGGATATCCTGGATATATCTCAAGGACCGACATTCGACGAAACACTATGGGAGAAGGAATATCACACGCACAACCCTTACACTTCATCAAAATTAAACAATAACGATGAAATAAGGATTCCCATTCAACAACAAGATATTTACACATTACCGTGTGAAAGTTATTTGTACATTGAAGGACGGGTATTAAAATTGGATGGAAAAACTGCTTCAACAGTTCCTTTTATAAATAACCCGATGGCATATCTTTTTGATGAAATAAGATATGAGATATCAGGGGTGACAGTTGATTCGACAAAAAAGGTTGGTATAACAACGACATTGAAAGGATTAACATCATTAACACCGCATGAGAAGAATTCAATAGTCACCGCCGGATGGGTTGCCCCTGATAAAGACACTATAACACCGGATTCCAACGGTCACTTTGATTTTCATGTACCCTTACGATTGCTTTTGGGATTCGCTGAAGATTACAAACGAATAATAATAAATGTCAAACAAGAATTGGTATTACTCAGATCTTCAACTAACAAGGACTTGATACTTGCAGACCCTGCAACTACGGAAGATAAACTGGAATGGCAACTACAATTGGATAAAGTTGTTTGGAGAGTACCTCATGTAAGATTGGCCGATGAACATAGAATCGTATTATTGAGAAAGTTAAAGTCTGACCGTGATATTGTGATGCCATTCCGAAGTTGGGAATTCCATGAATATCCTACACTACCTCAGACAGAACGACAAACATGGACCGTCAAGACATCAACTTATTTGGAACGGGCAAGGTACATAATACTCGGTTTTCAAACTAAGCGAAAAGATGTTATCACTGCAAATGCCGGTCAATTTGATCACTGTAAAATAAAGAATTGTAAAGTTTTCTTAAACTCTCAATTCTTTCCGTATGACAATTTGAATGTCATGTTCAGCAAAAAACGTTTTTCCATTTTATACGATATGTATGCAAGATTTCAATCGTCATATTATGGAAAGACTAATACACCACTATTATCGCCTGACCAGTATTATTCCAAGGCTCCGATAATTGTAATCGATTGTTCAAAACAAAATGAATCGGTAAAATCATCAAGTGTGGATATAAAAATTGAAATGGAATTTGAAGAACCAGTAGCAGATGGAACTTCAGCATACTGTCTAATTCTACATGATAAAATAGTTACTTACACACCGCTGACCGGAATTGTGAAGAATGTACTTTAAAAAGAATTAGTACAACGACTGCAGATTTTTGAGGTTAGAATTATCTGCTTCAATTTTTGAGGTTAGAATTTCGTTTGTGAAAAACAAGTTGAAAACAAACATTTATGTGATTGTATAAATTTCAAGGATTTCACGAAAAACATAAAAGAGAGAAAATCATGAGTGGAAAGTTCATTTTATATTCGACCGTCGTATGGGAAACATCGTTCGCAAGATGAGTTCTACTAACGGAGAAGAAAATACACCTCTAATGGATGAGAATAGTTCAGATATAGAAAAACAAGTTGAACGAGAAATGGACGAGTTCCTCAAGTTTAACAAACATAAGAAGAGAGAAGAAGAAAAAGAAGAAGGAGAAGCTGAAAAAGAAGTAAAAAGAAAAAAGGTTGAAGTTAACATTACAACTAATATTTTAACAGAAGTATTTCTTCGGATTTTCTACCCCATTTCATCATGCATGACGAAAAGTATTTCAGTTGGAATTTTAAAATCATTGGATTATTCACCGATTGTTATTTTAAATCATGGAAATAAAATGGTTACATTCACTGAAACTTCTTGGGAATCATTTATGAAACATTTACATCTTTTGGAATGTTATTTGAGTAACAACACATTTGGAAGAAGAACAAGATTAAGTTTATTGGAATCAAATATTGAAGTTGATATAGTGAAACATCGTGGGGGACAAATGGTTCGCTTCAGAGATTTAACTAGACATGATGTAAAATTACATTTGACTAAAGAAGAATTTTACACTTTAAGTTGTACTACCGGTCCCGTCACCAGATATTTGAAACAACTAATATTTTCAAGTGCAATAATCAAAGACTATCTAATCGATACATTGGACAGACATCCTTTCGTTCCAATTCTATACGGTCCCGTGGATACTTCAATTTTTAATCGAATACCTCAAGAAGTGGATATGTGGAGACAATTGAACAACTATCACACCAACTTTAATATCGACGAAGAAGCGCAAGAAGTTAAAGAAGAACAATCGTGTTTGTAATACAAGTCAGTTGCTGACGAGACTTCATCATGAACAAACGGGTTTCGTTTTCTAATGCGCCACATATAATGGAAGTTAAAAAAGGTATAATTGAATTTCAAGCTTTTCGAGGAAATGATGGAAATTTTATTATAAAAGAATTAGTAATTTTGGATATGAACACATCTGTAGTTTATCATTACTTATTCAAACCTCCATTACCATTCAATAGACTAACAACTAAAGCGAAAGTTACAAACAAATGGTTGTACAAACATTTTCACAACTTAAGATGGGATGAAGGTTTTATTAATTATAACATGATGCCGCACATTATGAATCATTACTGCAAAGAATTCAAAACTATCTACACAAGAGGATTGGAAAAAGCTAATTGGATACAATCATTTACAAGCAACGAAGTGATAAATGCAATAATAGATAGAGATTTCCAATGCTATTTCAATGAACTTTGTATTTCATCAAAGAGTTTTAAACATCGAAGGTCACAGTGCGCTTTGAAGAATGCCTACCGCTTGAATAATTTCCTTCAACAGAATGGTGGGGGTAATGTCGGTAATAAAAGTGAGAGCGCTACCATGACGCAGCATGAGTATTACTCGAACCTCCGAAGAGACAACATCTCCGACGGACATTATTATTAACAAGAAGATTAACAAGAAGATTAACAATAACATCAAGATGGCATCGCAGAACTTTCTTCAAAATTTGGTTGATCAATTCAACGCTCATTCAAAATCAACAATCTTACCGACGAAGAGATGTTCTGAACTAAAAGAAGAAAAACATTACATCATACATACAATCAAGAAGATGGACACTTCAGTTGGTGATGCTATTAATTGCACATTGAGCGAGGCGCCGTATACAGTTGGTGACGAACCGAAGTTTCAGATATTCCTACCGAAACGATTTGTACAACTTTTACAGAATGAAGATCTTCGTGTTATTCAACCCGGCGCACTCTATTTGGTTTCACACGGACCGAGTGGAAACAACTCAACTGAACTAACTATTCATGTAACACCTTCTACTAACTAGTTTGTACATAGCATTGTAAATATATGTGTTTGTAATGGTTTCTCAATAAAGATGATATAAAACAAAAAAAAAAAGATAAAAGAAGCAACATATTGTTATGTCTTTGTACATAGCAATATGTTGCTTTTTTTAAAAATTCCACGGGATGACCTTGACCCAATTTTGTGTGATAATAAAAGTGAAAATCAACTTGTGAAATTCATCAGTCTACGACTAGCTTTCGTACCGTACACATCTCGCTCTCTATAACTAAATACAAAACTTCAACATGTCCCTAAAGGTCAAGTGTGCATCTTACGATACCAACACCATTACGAGTTTTGAACAACTTGAAGATTTAACCAACGAAATGCGAGTTTTACTTACCGGTGGTTATCACTTAACTGTTGATGTTAGTGCTACTAATATAAGGATGTTTACTAAAACGAAATACTGCGATGATGAAGTATTTCTTTCTACACAACCTACAACATCTTCATCGCCGACTGGTCAACATAACATCAAGTTTCACAAGTATTACCAATGTTAAATAACATTTAACAAGTAAAATTAAAGAATCACGTGATCAATGTCAAGTTGATAAAAAGGGAATGATACTTGTATAAATAATCATTCGCTTCCCGACTCTCGCTGCGTGAACACCTAATTTTAAAGATGTTATACAGAATGATGATTGAACTTGATGGAAAGATCTATGGAAAAGATTACAACACTGTTGAAC
Organism: Neoaliturus tenellus; assembly: GCA_030545055.2. Classification (NCBI taxonomy): domain Eukaryota; kingdom Metazoa; phylum Arthropoda; class Insecta; order Hemiptera; family Cicadellidae; genus Neoaliturus; species Neoaliturus tenellus. Next base: position 332,221,252 of record CM061531.1, on the reverse strand, counting down.
AAATGACTGAAGATTTAAATATATTAACTAAAGAAGGATATCAAGCTAAATTAATTTTAAAATTTCCTGAAGTACATCCACTATCGACTGAAGAACTTATCGCTATGGCTAAAGCGGAGAGAGAGAAAAAGGCTGAAGAAAACAAACAGAAACAGACAAAGTCTGAAGAAGATAAACAGAAATGAACTTCTTAAGTATAAACATTCCTTACATTAGTAAGGTATAATTTTTTAAAACTTCGTTTGGATGACCTTGAAATTACCCCCACCACTTTTTGTAATACATAAAACTGACTATTCAACACTATACACTCTTATTCTTTCACTGGACTCAGCAGCGTCAACATGGAAGAACAAAAGTACAAGTACGAACCTCGTTACTGTTGTGAACAACAATGTACAGATTTAGGACCAATGATGGTGGACGGGTTAGCTTGCACTAAATGTGAATTTTTTGGATCTTGTTACTGCAAGTGCAAAACAAAACAACTACCGCCGCCGGAATTGCGAACTTTCAAATTTTACAAATCAAGATATTTTCATACATGCTGTCCTCAAAGATGTTTCAAATTTCATCCTCTCGATTTAGCTCATTGTCAACGCACCAAGTCTCATCAAGATGATTTTTGTACACATATGATAAAAAGATGTAAATACAGGTCAGATTGGTATTCCGATCCTGTAGAACAATCGAATGTGTAATTTTAGTTTTACACTCTTTTTTAAAACTTCAATTGGATGACCTTGAGATTTCCCCCACCATTGGTTTTTAGACTTCCCCCCACCATTAATTTAAGTTTTGTATCTTATTGAATCCGCCTTTGTATTATTTCACTTCCAACACTCTAACTAACAACATGGGATCGCCTTTCGTCAAGTTTCAACATATAATAACTGACAGAGAAGAATTGGAGGAAATATTTCAAAATTTGCTCTCTGTCATGGATAGATATCCTATGAGATGGATCAGACTTGATGTTCACTATTTACGTCCTCGTGATTCTTCATCATCTAGTGAAGACGAAACAACGACTACTACTTCAGCTAGGATATTTCAATTTTCTTCATCATCGAGTGAAGACGAAACAACGCCTACTACTTCAGCTAAAATATTTGAATTGAAAGACGAAGAGGAGGAACTTGGCTATTTATTTAATAACAAGCTCATGCTCACCGACAAATAAGCCTCCTTCCTAAGCACCGATCTTCATTCAATCACCGACTCTCGCACGATGAACAACTCTCCGTTGGCACGAATGAATTCTAGTTTCGAAGTAAATTCTAAAGAAGATTTGCAAGAAATATTTAATACTTTACACGAAATTGTTAGTAAATTCAACACTGTTAAAATGAATCTGGAAATAACTTACGCCTGTCCTATTTGTGATAAGGTTGACAGTTCTGATGAAGATAGTTTGCTTAATCTTACTCCACTTACACCTCTACAATCAGACACGACAACAGCAAGTACGGAAGCAAATGGTGAGCAACCTCCTTCCCCCACCACTTCATTGTGATTCAACTTCCCCCACCACCTCTTTGTAATTCAACTTCCCCCCACCACTTCTTCGTTTAACTAACGTTCCTCGCTTTCACTTCTCATTCCGTCTCCAACATTTGAACTATCAACATCACTTGTTTCAAAATTTCAAACACAAAAAAACAACACTAAAGATGGATATGATGGATGAAGTTTCCTTCGTCACAAGGATGGAAGAGGAAAAGATGAAAGAAGAAAAATTGAAATTGGAAATTAAACGTTTGCAATTGGAACGGGAAAACCAACTCGAAATATTACGTTTCTTCAAACTTGTCAAGTATGTCATCTGGGGACTCTGCCTGTACCTTATCCTCGTCGTCGGCGTTTGCTTTTACAACTCCGTATTTCATCACAAAAATTCAACCTGTATTGCACATTGATTGTATTTGTTTTTGCACATTGATTGTATTTGTTTTTACGAATAAAGTTCAAAACTTAACTCTACCTATCCCGCTATCACCGGGTAGTTCAACTCTCAGAACTATTTCCTGTGCTAGCGGGATAGGCTTTTTTAAAACTTACTCGGGATGACCTTGACATACTTTCCGTAACCCAATTATCAAGTTGAATTTCAGTTTTGAACTAACTTTTAATTTATGCGAAGTTTTAGTTGAACCCGGTTAATTTATGCGCACATTTAGTTCACTCCCAAATTGTTGAATTTCAGTCTTGAACTAACTTTTAATTTATGCGCGATTCTACTTCAAACGCTCACCCCACCTCCTCACCCCTCATTTAATATACGACCGGAAGCTATGTGCCCCGGCACGTGGCTTCCGGGGCAGCTGACCTGTGCCAGAAGTAACCAAATCTAACTACTATCTATGTTCAAAAGCACACAATGTATTATGTTCCAGTAATGCATTACTAATTCTAATTATTAATTGCATTGGTAATTCTAAGAATAGAATAATAATAATACATTACATTAGCAATATTATCATATGGAATAGTTAGTAATTTTCAATAGGTTCCAAAACTCTTTACATGCTGACATTACTTTCATTTGAAAAAAGTGTAAAATTGTCTAGCTATGATCAATATGCATTTAATGATTAGCTATGGAATAAAATCATGTGAATTGGCTGCAACTACTATTATTGTGATTGAGTTTATTAATGCAATATTTTTATCGTGCCAAAGCTTGTTTACAAAGTAACTTCATAGAGGTTTTATTTAGAGTACCAGGTTAACCGAGCCTTGCTCGTTGGTTTTAATTCACTTTTGCTATAGTTTCATGGTAATGAAGCTAATAACCTAACTCTTAACATTTAACAGCTGTTAAAAACTGCAACAAATTATTGTTCCTTCATTTTGTTTACTTTTAGTTGTTATTTCGTAACCAAAATAGCAACCCATAAGAACAATGTTAAAAATTACGATTTTTAAACTTAATTTGAGACAAAATTTGATTTTTCCTGGGGTTGAGGCTGTTTCTAAACTTGTTTTTGGGCCAAAACACTCTTAAGTGCAAAGTTTAAGCAAAATCTCACAGCTAGATTTCGAGATCGTGGAACACACATCCCTTCAGACATTCCTCGTATTATAGTATAGGATTGGTAAACATACTCAGGAAATCACAGTTAAAATTTTACTTTGAATTGATGGTTCATTTACTAAAATATTAGTGTATGCAATGATTGTATTATGAACTCTATTCTACTCGTTAAGCCCCGTTTACACGCTCCGATATATCGGTGCGATCTGATTGCACCGATATATCGAAGCGATAAATTGGAGATTGAAAACCCCGTTTACATGCTACGATATATTGGTGCGATCTGATTGCACGAAAATATAGTTGCGATAAATTGGAGATTGATGTTCCGTTTACAACTACAGAACTGATCGCATCGATTAAGTTGGAGCGCTGTTTACACGTTCCAACCTGTCGCTCCAACCTTGCGATATCGTTGTCAATCTAGCCAGAAAAATGAAATTTTCATTTTTCGTCCAACCTCGATATATTGGTACGATCTCCCGTCTACACGCTCCGATTATCGCTACGATATGGTTGGTACCGATCACATCGCACCGATATATTGGAGCGTGTAAACGGGGCTTTAGAAACTCGCTTAACTCGTGTTTTATCTTACATCACAAAACAATCATTGTATACACTACTTTATCGAAGACCAACTAACATCTGGTAAAGCGTTGTAAAAATAAAGTAATAATCATGCCGACTTTACATAGGGTATGCGGTCACCCGTCCAAACCGTAGCCACGCCCAATGTTGCTTGACCTAATCGTCGTTTTCAATCACATTACATCTCACTCTTTTGTGGTGAGAACATTTACTAACTAAAACATGAATCGCAGTTTAACAATCAGGTAATGCACGAATCACATAATTTCTATTGTAACACTACTTTCGTCAAATACCGAGCTTCAATGGTCTAGAACCCGTATCATAACAGCTTATCAGAGTTGCCAAAAGTGGGTAATTCGCTTGATATTTGGTGATTTCGTAGGAGTGAATAAAATGTGGATATTTTAAGGGATTGATTTGTCACGTAAATCGAATTTGAATAGAATTTTTGTTTTGCAGAAAAAGTCAATCAGATGTATCTGTAGGCTTAGACCTATAGATACTTGCAAAGACAAATTTAAAGAACTTGAGATTCTCACTGTTCGTTCTCTTTTCATGTTTGAAGTAATTATGTATGTAAAGTTAAATAATCTGGTAAAGCCTCACAGCCATTGATATAATACTAGAAATCACAATGCAAATCCTTCTATTCATCATAATTTAAAACTTTTCGAGTCAAAACATAGTTATGTAGGAATGTTTCTCCAAACTCTTATCAGTGATTAAAGAGACGACATGTTATAAATAAATTTAGTAGCAAACTGAAAGTTAATCTGATTGAAGAATGTTGTTTTGGGCTACCTCATCTAGTCTAAGTCTATGTTCACATCCTGATCTTTCTCCATTTTTTTTTTTTCATTTTGGCACTGCCTTACTCCTATTAACCTTTCCTTATAACCTGATTTTACGAAGCCATCCGGCGGAATTATTTGGGCGGGTCCCATGCCAAGGCGTTCGACGGGACATACAACGGAGGTTGAAGGTTGAAGGTAATTGTTAGGAAATTACAATGAAATCGGGTCATTTGAGATCAGGTGGAACACTACTACCGTGACGTCATCTCTCCGAGCATTCCGGCCTGGAGTGTGGTTGGCCTTGCGTGACTCCTGCATCATATTGAACTCAATATGCAACGGGTTTGTATTTGGTTTAAAATTTGTGATTTTACTTGTTATATGCTACAATCTATTGGCATTGTTATTGGTGCTTCATTACAACGGGAAAATTAAGTTACAATACATTAAATTACATTTTTAAGTCTACCTATTTATTACATCTCAACTTTGGGTTCAAGACAATGATTTCTTTCAGATTTTAAAGATAAAAATTATCTAGTATTCTTTTTTGCCCATTATCAATTCCCATCGCTCCGTCAACCATGTGGTCTGACAATGACCCCACCTCGCCCAGCATCATGCTGCCATTGCCGCCTCCGTCATGTGATTTGTGCCTTCAAAAGCCTCCGCAATCACCGCCGCCTCTGACAGCTGCATTGTCTTTTGATTTGTCGGTGACACCCCCCCCCCACCCCCCCACCCCCCCCCCCCCCCCGTTCCATCACCCTCCATTCCAAATCATCCCCTGTGAGGTTATCAATCTTTAATATTTCTCTACCTGCAGAGCCTCCATGGTTAAAATAGATTAAAAAACATTTTAAAAATATGAATGGTGTTGCCAATACAGTTGTAAAACGCATATTAAGTACGTTACCGCACTACACTCCCAAGTCTTTGATACTAATGAAAAGTATCGATTATTTTCAATGAGAACTTTCAATTTTTTCATCCTAATTTTCTTAGTAATTTCTTGAGGTTTTGTCAGCTCATGTTGTCAGAAAATTAACTAAAAATTACCACAATACTATACAAACTTAGAATTAATCAATTTTTTATAACATATGTAACCGGTTTATTGCAAAATGTCCCTATAATTAATCAATAAGTGCCAGATATGAACAAAGATGTTCCACACAACGCAAAAAATGTGCTTGATGGAATTTTTCTGAATAATAACAATTTTTTATAAATTCATCATAAATAACATTTAATTCTTAACAGAATTATTAAAAGCACACAATTTTAAAGATAACTCTACAATATAGGCCTAACCGCACAACTCAATTGTATAATACACTTATAAAAAAATATAATTTTACTATATGGGCTCTTAAAACCGTTTCCTGAGTGCTAACTCTAGACCAAGCAACTATATCGCACTAAATTATTTCCATTAGAGCGAAATGTGAACCATAGTTTATTGTTTAATATTATACGAGTGGCCAGTATAGACCGTATCAGCAAATAAAAGGGAGTATTATCCGAGCATTTCAGGTTTTTATCCATCTTACTTAACCCCTTAAAAATTATAGTCCACCCAAAGTTATGTTAAGTTTGTGGTACTTTCCAAATTCTCACCCCCCGATGAATACCACCCCCCACCCTTGGTCCACGGGACCAAGTCAGCGGAAGGTAATTTATGAGTAAATAAACCACGGTGATCGCGGGCCGGCCGGGGCATTCAGCCAGCGTCAACTGCACTGACTGCATATTGCCCATCAATCCCATGCTTGCTGGCGATGGCTTTGTAATTAATCTATTTCGAATCCACTTTATTTTCTTCCATAGAGGAAATTGTGGTTTTATTTCAAAACCTGTGATAAAAATGTCTATGCGTAGACTACATGATTCAATATTATTGAGAAATAACTCTTTAAAACTGATGATTGAAACTAATTATGAACAGTGTTAATCTTCATAACAGATTTTAATTCCTTAAATTATTCCTTTCGTCGTGCTGAAAACAATTTATAGCATTTTATTTGGACATTTATTCAGCATAAACCAAGATTTTAGAAACAAAACTTTATTACTTATTTACACTATATGAATTAACAGGTTTTTAACTGATTTGTTTGGCTATTTTTTTATTTTACACTACACAAAACTGTTGTTTCTGTGCAGTTGTAAATGTGTGAATTACTTTATGTGTGAATTGCAGGTTAAGTCTCCTGACGGATTATACTATTTGAGTACTGTTTTGACTTTGGTATACAAATTCAAGATAATTCACAATTATGTATTATATTTTTCTGTCAAAATTCAGAATAGATGTATATAACCTACAATTAATGACCGTGTGCATTAGTAAATTTGTAAGTGTATACCGAAAAAAATCAATTTCAAATCGAATTGTTACAAAAAAAACCAATAGATTTAAATTATATCAAATTTATAGTTTTATATAAAGTAATATTTTACAAATACTTCCTAACAATACGTTATAAAAAAGTCCTATACCTTGAGGGTCGTTAGTGTCTTTATTTCTTTCAGATTGTAAGCAATTTAATTTTGCAAATATCGTGTGTTGACATTGCAACCTGACACCTGTCCAAAAACCAACTTCATACATTTTTACTCTGAACACTTTCCACGTCGCATATGAAAGTCGCAAAAATTATGATGATGTTAAAACATTTCACAGTCCCGCGGACCAAGTAGGCTGACAGCATTGAGTGACACGGCCCGGAGCGGTGGAAATGTCCACTTTCAAAACTTCTTTACAAAACCCGACCTGCTGTCACCTTTTGACGGTCGGGCGGTGGAAAATTAAAAGTTACCGGTGTTGTCATGGGTGACGCCAACGCGGCGGAGAAAAAACTGGGGCAAAAATAAAACGAATTAAACAATCCGCTAATTAACAGTGTTTTAATGTCGCCGTGCAAAGGAAAAACTGTCGGGCGAAGGGAGGGAGCGGGGGGGGGGGAGGGGGCTGATAGCTTGTCACAAACAGAAGACCGACACTCAACTTGTTTTCAGCGGGATTTTTATTTTCGCCATGTTGGCAGCACTCGCCGTCACCGGCAGGCATGCTTCAACTTTTCACACGTTGCAAAATTAGTTTTCCCGCGGTTTTTCCCACTGTCCGCCGCAGGCGGGGTGAACCGGCTCGGCGGAGTTTTAAACTGTTTTTAATTCCTCGGACGCGGAGAACAAAAAGAAAAGAAGGACGGAAAGATTTACAACGGAAGTGATTAATTCCGTGTCCGGTGGCGGGGACGGATGTGATTGATGACGTCATAGTTGTGTGACGTCACCACCCACTTACGACCCCCCCCCCCCTTACGGTCCACTATACATGTTGTGATGGGATGTCAATGCGTATTGGCCGTGTTTTGTATAGTTTTGGATGTTCTTAATTTAAGGAATATTAAGGTCACGGTACTTCAATGAATATGTTTCACATTATAGTTTAGTGATAAAAGGTAAATTTTAATGACCATAAATGCGGTACAACGAGTAAACAAGTTTCTGTGTCCCTCGTTGGGCATTAAGGTCAACTTTATAACAAGAATGTTTCTTTATTTATAATTAATAATACTTTGTCCAATTAAAAAAACTCAAATGAAAACGAGTTTTAAAACTTTCATTGTTAAAATATTATCAATTTAATCCCTTGTGTTTTGTTATAAAATAAATTACAATTTCTAGCGCTGATAAATGATAAAGAAATGCTTTATTTTTTTGCCCAAAATTTAAAAAGTGATATGTCACAGATCTTTGAAATATCTAAACGTGTTTTACAGGGCTTTCTTTGACGAATGTTTGTGTATAACTATTCAGTACCAGGTTAACCGAGCCTTGCTTGTTATTGTTTTAATTCACTTTGTTATAGTGTCATGGTAATAAAGCTATTAAATTTCCACCAACAACCAACTATACCTCTTCACAGTTAACAGTGGTTTAAAAAAGACTGCTTAACATTAATGTTTCTTTATTTTGTATACCTTTCGTTGTTATTTCGTTACCAAAATAGCAACCCCTAAGACCAATGTTAAAAATTACGATTTTAAAACTTAAATTTAAGCAAAATTAGATTTTTTCTGGGGTTTAGGCTGTTTCTAAACTTATTTTTGGACCAAAATGTTCTTAAATGCTAAGTTTAAGCAAAATCTACCCGCTATAGATTTCGAGATCGTGGACACACATCCCTTCAGACATTGCTCGTATTATAGTATGGGATTGCTGAATTCTTTTGCATTGAACAAATCTACTAGGTTTTCGAACTTTCTGTTATTTATGTCGTAGCAGCAAAAGCGCGGTAGAGGAAATATAGGAGACCTTCAGTGTTTATTTTATCCGAGCGAGTCATTCCAAAATGTTGTACCATTTTCTTCATATCTTTTCGTTTCGAGAACAATTCTCAAAAATAATCAATCTACAAGCTAAGAAAGTCACATAGTTTCTAAAGCTATTGACAGATTAAGCATGGTAGTTTTATCAGCGTTCAGTACAAGTTAATATCTTTGATATAACTGAACTACAAATGGATTTAACAAGAGTGCTGACATCCTTAAATAAGAGTTACAGATCGTGGTTTGCAAACAAGTGATACAAAACATCAACTTAAAGTATCCGACTTTCACCCAAAACAATCTCAATAACTTGTTTGTCTGAGCCAACTTTTTTTAGTAACTCCGCTTTAGTGTTCACATTTTGAGGATGTACAAGACAAGTAGTTGAGCAAGAAATATTAAATCCGCACAGTCTTAATGCATGCGTCAATTTAAAACGCAAAGAAGGAAAATCTTTCGCTGCGTTATCTATCTATATAGTATAGACTCTCGATATACAATGACATCACGCCATCATCTTTACAACAAATCTATATAAAAATGGTAAATTAAAGACGAAATTCAATGGTTGGTTTTGTTTTTCAAATAATAAATGAAGTTTTAAGATATTTTAGATTTGCATTGAAAAACCCCGCTTGGATTTAGATTTTCATAGCTCTAAACAAAAGTATGTATCTTTCGTCTACTCCAATCTCAAGAATATTGTTTGTTTAAGTTGAAGCTTTTTCGCATAATTCAGTTCCAAAGCTCATATTTTGGGTTTTCCAATGAAAAAGACAAACTATCGCATTTACAAGCATGGGAACCATAAAAAATCACTTCCCGTCCTAGTGATGAAACTACTCTTAAGAGTCATTCACCTTTGGGCCAGTAGCCCATTGTTGCGCAGTCGGCATTGTATAACTAAGGAAAATTGAGTTACTTTGCAACGTCACAGAGAGTAATATTTGTTAAATTTTCAAAATTTCGAGATATGAGGCGCCTAATATAACTATTCAACTAAACACTTACCAAGTTTAAAGAAAATCGGGAATAAAATACAATGTTTTACATTAAAAGCCTTATGGTTATCGTTGCCGAAAGCGCAAAAATGGGCTACTGGCCCAAAGGTGAAGATGACTCTTAATAGAGATTTGCCACATCACTCAGTTTCGTTTCCCCTCATTATATTTCAATTTATCTAAAAGATTATCAATTTCTGTATGACAGTTTGATATGTAACATGTCAAACACTTTTATTTATTTAATGGTAGCTACCGTTATTTTATTTATAATTCGTTCCCGTTTCAAAGTAAACATTTTATTGGTATAATCCGGTGATGGTGTTAAATCACTTTTGCGATATATTTTGTTTTTTTTTTCATATATGCTTACTTTTCGTATTATTTTTGTGCACACACGTAACTTAACATTAATAGACAACTTATCTCTCTTTAATAATGTCTTAATGTTTTTAGAGTTACTCAATGGAAGGTATAAAAATTCATCGTAATTTTAGTTACTAGAATGCAGTTTATTTATAAGGTTTACTAACCCTCCCATTACAATCTTACCTGTTCTCTTATTATTACTTATAGAGTACGAAGTACTGAATGCAAAGTACGTCAGTGGTGTGGTATGAATATAAATCCGAAACTTTTCTAATTTTATATTTGCTATTCCATCTTTTTTTAATAAGTTCATATGAATTATTGTTTAATTAGAAAAAAATTAAAACTAACAATAAAATATGGGTACTGTTATTTATCTGTAAGATTACCTGAATTTACAGAACTCAGAATCACATTTTTAAATATAGTCTATACCTTATTTAACGAAAATACTATTCTTTATTAGTTAACCAAACAAATTTCATATTTACTGTTTTATGATTACTCGGGGTTGCTTTCAAAACCTACTTCAGGAGGAAATATTTAAATTTAAAAATACTTTTTGTATAAACCGTGGTTGATTTAAAAGCGTAAAAATGAAAAAAGAAACAGTTGACATACCCAGAAACACTAAACCAACCCAACAATGCCAAGATCACCTGCAGCCGTTCTGTGATTGGCCGCCGTGTCGACCAATGAGCTGCGAGAACGAGGCTGGCCGGCCAATCAGAAGCGAGCGTTGTCAGCGGAGACGGCCGCCGCTAGCGACCTCTTTGTGATGTCAGGCGAGTCGCCCCCTTGTCCCCCGGCATCGTCGCTTTGACTCGGACATCCTTTAATCCAGCTCGGGGCATGTTGCTAATTACAGCTTTGACCGCTGTCCGCAGCTCACTCGTCTTGGCGACTGACTACGCTGACGGTGATGTTTTTGAAAATTAAACCCCCCCTACGGCTCGTGTCGCCCGCGGCAACGGAAAGAACTTAATGATACACTCGTCGGTGACGTTCCGTTTGTGTCTGTCCTGGAGTAAATAAATTAGAAAGAGTTTGACGTTCTTTGTGCCGTTTCATTTACTTTCTTTCTGGACAAAACAATTGCAGATGCCAGATTGTGACGTCAAACCGAAAGCTTTTATGAACGTATCATTTTTGTTAAGTTTTCTTACTGAAACTTGACAATTTTAGGTGAAAATGCCAGTAGTTAACTTTATTTTCATAAGAATAAGTAATAATCCAATTTCCTTCGAAACGCAATTTATGATAAATAATTATGATAACCCCATATAAAATACCGGGTGTCCATAAAGTCTTGCCCTGATAAAGAAACCGAATAGTATGAAAACTATAGGTGGTAGGCCTAAGATGACGTTTTATATCCAGCTTTAAAAAGTAACTTCTTAAGTTTTTTTATAACCATGCAAAAACTCAAAGCCCTTCTATACGTACTCCTTTGGTTGCCGGTTAATCTTCTAGGCGACTTTTTTATTCGTTAATTTTACTAACAATAGTTTTTAAAATTATTTTTACATTTATCAGTTAACGTAAATGTGGGTAAATGTGGGTAGGTCTAAAACTTTGATTACAGTTTTCACAAAAGTCACTTTTTTTACTCATATCCTTTGGCTTCTAGGCTTCTTGTATAATCTGTCACTAATTGTATCCAACAGAATCTTCGCCTTATGTTACTTCAAGGCAGTGCTAATGTATTTTCTTTCTTTTGCAGGAGGGAAAGAGAGAGTCAAGTCGCCGGACAGTCCAGAGGGAGCTAGAGTCATTACCCCCACCACTACCACCCCTCCCGCCCCCACCACCCCCACCACGGCCCCCTCCAGCCAGCCTGGCAGCCCTAAGCCTCCCTTCCAGAACGGGGCGTCCACGCCGCCGCTCTACGCCCAGAACGGGCAGACCAGTGAGTGTTTTTCGTATTTTATCTTTTAATAGAACATAAGTACTCTAATTTTTTTGTTAAAAAACTACAGTACTTCGTGAAGTCCACTGACTTCTACGAAAAGCAATTTTAATGTATTTTCTTCTAAAACAAAAGACAACATAAAGGAATCAGTATCGAGATATTACACATTGGCTGTGAACAACACCGAGTTCAAGCCACGGAGATTATTAGCAGAAAAATTTAAGAGATTAAAGAAGTAATGAAAGGGAAAGTCAAACATCTGAACAAAAAATTACAAAGGAATGAATTAACAACAATTATTTTTTGCTTTGTCAGAAAGGGTGAGGTAGGAAAAGCAATTACATAATTTAAAAATACCCTTACCTACGAAAACGTTTAAAAAATTCAAACTCTTTACTTAAATCGCTGTAGTTTTTACTCTAGGCTTTTAATTGGAACATAATGGTATTGATACTTAATTGATATACCTTTTCTATCTGTAATTGCACTTCTAAAGGTACGTAAACCATTATTTTATGTAAGCACAAAACACTTAATGCTAAAAACTGATTTAGTCCCAATTTGAACCCCCGCGCGCCCACAATATACCTCAGATGCTATGATGAGGTGCCAAAACAAGCCGCAAACCCCATCAGTGTCACGTCAGCTGATGGTGACGAGTGCTGAATGCTGATCACTGGTGCTGAGTGCTGAGCGACTCGCGAGCCTCTCTGACGTGCTGCGATGATTAGTAGACTACGTTGTACCTACACAACTGAGTGTAAAACTGATGTAGATAACTTCTGAGATTTACTTAATGAAGGGAAAATGCTATAGACACAACCACAAATGAGTAAAACACCCAGATTAAAAAAAGATCCAAGCAACTGAATGGAATTATGTCGTGCACTGAGATTTTCCGCCTTTATTCGGCACACAAGGTACCTTAAAATACCATAGTCATTCGATTAGCCTGGAGATGTCCTTCAGAAGACGTTCAAGATTTGAGTTTTTTTTCGAATTTTAATTATTAATGTTGACAGATTTTTATGAAATACAATTATATATATGTATATATACTAGCTATTCCGCTAATACTAGCTAATACCGATATACGAGATATTCCGAAAGTGAACTTACTAAAACAATAACAAACCTCAGTAGATGACTAATAGAGCCACTAAAACACTGTTGAATATGCCTTTCGATCATGTTGGGGCCCGACTTCTCGTCCAACATGTTCTATAGTCTGTGGGCTCCTTCCCAACATGCTCGGCGGATTTGTCGGGTCGGATGCTCGGTTCGGCATCACCTCCCAACTAGCCCAGTCAAAATAGGTTTGTGTCGGAAGTAATTCCGGAGGAGCTGAATTTTTCACAGTTGATAGGTACTAATAAGGGGTGCATTTTCCCAAAAGTCCCGAAAAATCCCCCTTGAGCTTTCCGCTCTACGCCCTTTTTAAGTTAAAGTTGCACTGTTTTAGAAAACTGGCTATAACTCTGTAACGAATAACGCTATCGACTTAAATGAGGTTTTATATTATTTCTAGTAAAATTTGCTACAAAAGTTGTTATTACCATTTATTACAAAAACCTTTTAGTTTAGCCATAAAATTGACACAAAGATGAAAATTTAATTTTTTTAATTGCATCCTTTGGAAACATCTCGCTATAGCTCATTTATACGTAACCTGTCCAAAAAACGGTAAATACAAAACTTTTAGCGCGTAATGTGACCTTTAAAATGATATATAATATTGCTATATAAAATTAATGGATAATGAGTAAATATGCTTTATATTGTAAAATGTCAGTAGAATTAGTGACTGACATTTCGCCGCCCTCCTGTGCCACCGCTCAGACTGCTAATACAATTATTGAAATTTTTAAAGCACGAACAGCGGATACGGTGAATCTTTTAAAAATATTATATTGTGATTTATGGATAACAAATTCAGCGTTAGCTAATAACAAGAAGAACTAGGGTTTGGACCGTTTCCATTACAAAAGGAAACATTTCACCGGAGTGAATATCCACCAAATCTGATATCTTTATTAGTTATTACATAAAACTAATGTGAAAATAATGCACATTCCTAAAACTATAACGTGTTATAAAATAAAAACTCGTTTTGTAAAAATATTTGTTGTTTTTTGGTTGGTAATTCTGATTTAAAAAAAACAGACAAAAGATTTAAAATAAATATGTTTTTCTTAACATATGCTGTCAACAATGGTATATTAATGTGTTATTATCAATCATTAATGTTGTAAATTTTAAATGGTCTAATCATCTACCTTATTATGTTAAGTGGTAAAGTTTTAGGGGTTTTTAAAAAGTGAGTATGTTTGTCAATATGTTGTAAAACTATTCAGTTTATGAGTAATTTCAAAGACTAATGTTTGAGGGCTATTTTAGATTTATTACAGTTAATATGAAGTGTTTTGAATGTAGTGTGTATACCAAACATTTTTTAAACAACTCTCGAGAGAGGGAAAATACTCTTTTCGTGTTGCTGAGAAGACATGAATTACTTTGTGAATTGTGTTCCAATCATACATTTTAACGAGAAAAAGTGAGTTTGTAATTTTTAAATGTAAAAATGTGAAAATAAATCGTTCGAAGTTAAATGAGCAGAGACATATACTTATTATACGTTACAGAAAATGAAAATATTTTTCTTTTTTCATCTGTTTTTTGTAATTTTTATGCATAAACTTTGCAGTGGACGTATATGTGTAGTGGTACAAGTAAGAACTCCGAGATTCCTACGGTTGTAAGAAAATGGATAGTTATAATTTAGTATGTTTTTTGTGCAAAGAGCCTTTACAAGGCAATTTGTCTACGGTGACAGTAAAAAGAGGAATTCAGAAGATTATTCAGTGTAGTTTAGAACGCCAAGATAATTTTCATTTGGAACTTGTCAATAGAAACCTAATTAATGTTCACATAAAATGTAGGCAGAATTATACTAGACCTAAGTGTGTTAAGACACTGTCACTTACAAATCAACTTCTTGAACCAGAAAAGCCAAATCCTGGAATGATACTTCGAAACTCTGAAACGAAGTTTAGTTTTAAAACAAATTGTTTTTTCTGTGGGCGTAAATGTACCACGCAAACTAAGTGTCCTTCGAATCGGAGGCGAACTGTGTACCGTGTTGCAAATTTAGAAGTCAGGGAAAAGATAATTGAAAGATGTGATTTTCGAAATGACGAATGGGGATTTAATGTAAAACACAGAGTTTTGAGTACTTTGGATCTTGTAGCAGCCAATGCACGTTATCACCACGAATGCTATAGAAATTTTTTTCATAACAAATCTGAAAATGACGTTGGACGGCCAAAGGGTAAAATAGAGGAGGCTTTTTTAGCTATGTGTAATTTGATTGAGCATAGTGATGAATGCAAATTTACTTTAAAAGAACTTCAAGATTTTATGGCCGAATTCATTCCCGAGGAGTACAAAAAGGAAAAGAATATTTTGTATACTGATAAATACTTAAAAGAGCGTTTACAGAAGTATTTTGGAGACCACATAGTGATATCCAATGTATCAGGACGGAAGAATATCTGCTGTTTTTCATCAACAGTTCATAAAATAGTTGACAAATGGTATATTGATCGTGAAGATGACCAAAATGCGGAAAAAATGAGGATTGTTAAGGCAGCGGCCGATATAATTAAAGAGGACATTCAAAAAATGGCTTATGATTCAAATACTTATCCTGATTGTAAAGACATTACAAACGAAGACAAATTTGTACCACAATCTCTTAAACTGTTTATGGATAGAGTTACCAGCAAAAAACATGAAAAGGACTCTGATAAAATAAAGAAAAAGGCCATTGTCATAAATCATGCAATAGTGGCAAGTGTTCGGCCTAGATCATTTATCTCACCAATTCAGACAGGACTGGCTCTAACTCTTCATCGTCTGTTTGGGTCCAAATATTTGATTGATCTTCTTTCATCTTTAGGATTATGTGTTTCCTATTACGAAACAGATCTATATTTGAATTCACTTATAGCAGCTGGATCACCTGATGTTGGATCTGAGGGATTCAAGCAATTTGTATTTGACAATGCGGATATTAATGTTAGGACTTTGGATGGTTTGAATACTTTTCATGCTATGGGAGGTGTTCAATGCATTACTCCTGGAAGCTCCGTTGAAACCAAAGTATCAGTCCCAAAGCTTTCCTCTGGTTCATTCAATCACAATTTAAATAAGATTCGTATCAAGGCCTATCCCAGTAAAAGAAAACATACATCTACTCTTGTAATCGAAGACTTTTCTCAGCTGACAAATCGTATTGAATCAACAGAATTCAAAGCTTGTATTTTTCCAGCAAACTTATTGTGGATGGCAAACGTGATAAAGCAGCCTGGGTGGAACGGGTTTATGAACCTAGTCAGTAACAATGAACCACCTTGTGAGTCGACTTCTATAATAGCCTTACCTTTCATAAATCTAAACCCAAGTGATATGAGCACTATTTATTCTGCCCTATCATTTGCTGCAGACGAGTGCCGTAAAAGAGAGCAGCCCTGTATTGTAACTTTTGACCAACCTCTCTACCTTAAAGCAAGCCAAATTGTAGAAAATGCAGACATCAACAGTGACCTATCGAAAATTATACTTAGATTAGGGGGGTTCCATCTTTTGATGTCTTTTATGGGATCAGTTGGCCGTATAATGGAAGGAAGTGGACTGCAATGTCTATGGGAGACAGTTTATGGGCCATCTACTGTCAATCACATGCTAAGTGGTCATGCTTACTCCAGAGGAATAAGAGCTTATTCCATGACAGCTGCCTCTCTTATAACAATACTTCGAGAAGAATATCCAGGAATAGATAGGGAATGTAATAAACTTGACGATATAAGTCGGAAAATGTTTGAAGAAGAAGTTGACCCTGAACAAATTTTCAAAGAAGACAAAGTAATAGAAATCACTGAAAGGCTCGAGAGTCAATTTGAGGAGGTAAAATCTTCAAGCAGGACGGCCAGACTCTGGCTTAATCTACTTTTATGTATAGACCTCATGTTGAGATTTATATTTGCAGAAAGAACTGGTAACTGGTTTTTGCATCTGCGTTCGGTAGTGGACATGTTACCGTATTTCCACGCAGCAGGTCATTTACCATACGCCAAATCGGCGCATTACTATGTCCAACAAATGTTACAACTAGAAAACAAGATCCCTAAAGATATGTATGAAAAATTTGCCAAAAAAGGTTACTTTACTGTACGAAGGAATGGTAAATATTGGTCTGGCACTTGGACGGATATGATTATAGAGCAGTGTCTAATGCGCCCCATGAAAGCTGTTGGGGGTCTAACTCACGGAAGAGGAGTTAAAGATAACACTCTGTTTAAATGGGTTCGCTCTATTCCATATTGCTTGAAAGTCCAAGAGGCACTAGATGAATTTGCCGGAACTTCACTAAGTTTTACGGAGCAGCATGTAGAGCTTAGAGAGTCAAGGAAGAAAAGGGACGGTGAAGATCTCGATAAATTCATTGCCTGGTTTAGGCAGCACAACCCGTTCAACAAATTGACTGGTGATTTGGTTGCTTTGGACACTGGTCTTGTATCAGATGAGCGCGTAAATTGTGACAAGGCCTTTGAATTAGGGGTAGGGGTGATGGAAAGAATGAAAGGAAAAACCTTTGGAGAGTTAAAACTTAAAAGAAAAGATATGGTGATTACTCAGTCCAGTTTTAAGGCCATAACAGTCAGATCCCACAAAGTTGATGTTAACACACAACAACTTTTCAACAGGATTCTTTGTGTATGCGATAGCCATGCAAAACTAAAGTCTTATTTGGAATATGAGTTGGCATCACTACCACCATCTATTTTTGACAAGACTTCATTGAGAAAAGGCACGAAATCCTCAATATTGAAAGTGTTTTCGGACGGCATTGTGGAATATACATATTCAGAGGGAACAGGGGTAGTACTGGATGGAGGATTTCTAATTCATTATGTAACATGGCCAAATGATGCAACCTATGGGCAGATTGTTCAAAATTATATTTCCTTCATACTTCATAATTTTGGCAGTAACGTTTTCGTAGTGTTTGATGGGTATCCAGAAGAA
Organism: Neoaliturus tenellus; assembly: GCA_030545055.2. Lineage (NCBI taxonomy): Eukaryota > Metazoa > Arthropoda > Insecta > Hemiptera > Cicadellidae > Neoaliturus > Neoaliturus tenellus. The sequence goes on along the minus strand of CM061531.1, from coordinate 332,203,121 downwards.
GGAACTACAAAAGATGAAGAACAGAGAAGGAGATCCAAAAATTATTCGTCCTGTGAAATACTTATCCAGGAAAATATTAAATGCACAGTGAAGAAAGAAAACTTTCTTTCAAACAAGAGGAACAAGAAGAAGTTAATCGAGTACTTATTTGAAAAGTTGAACTCGACTGGAATAAAATCATTGATATGTGAAGATGACGCCGACACTGAAATTGTTAATAGTGCAATACAACTAACAGACACATGTTCCAAAGTAATTGTGGTTGGAAATGATACGGACATCCTTATTCTTCTAATTGCTTTAGCACCTGATGACAAGGAAATATATTTCCGCAAAGATATAGGCGGAAAGAATGTATCAATTACATACTATGACATACGGTTATTAAAAAGGTCTAACAAAGATTTAGAGAAACATATGCTGTTTGCACATGCTGTTTCAGGTTGTGACACTACTTCGGCATTTTATGGCATCGGCAAGTTGAAAGCTGTAGAACTAATAAAAAATAATGAGGAAGCAAAGACCATTGCAGAGACTTTTATAGACTATCCTGTGTGCAAGGAAAAACTAACTATAAGTGGTGAAAGGTTTGTTCTTTTGATGTATGGTTTAGGGAAACATCCGACTTTGAATGAAGCACGTTATTTTAGTTTTACACGACAAACAAAGAAGTCCCCGTTAAATTCCAATTTTGATCTATCAAAATTACCACCAACGTCTGAATCCTGTCATCAACACTTGCTAAGAGTTTATTTACAAGTACAGCATTGGTTGGGCAATAAACTCATACCTACCGACTGGGGATGGAGACAAGAGTACCTGAAAGGAATTGAGGGCCAACGGAAGACATTAAGACCTGTGCCAACCCTTAAACCATTTGCACCTGAAGATTTAATATCATTAGTTTCATGTTCATGTAAAAAAGGGTGTGCAACGTACTGTGGTTGCAGAAAGTCAGGTTTATCCTGTTCAGCAATGTGTGAACATTGCAATGGCTTCTGTACTAACGTAATGCAATGCCATGAAATCTGGGATGAGTATTAGTTGTATATTTCTAACGTTTGTTGTATTTTTTAAAGTTATAAATATTGTTATATTTGATAGTAAATAAATAACAAACTTTTTAAAAAACGAGTTTTTATTTTATAACACGTTATAGTTTTAGGAATGTGCATTATTTTCACATTAGTTTTATGTAATAATTTTATGTAAAGATATCAGATTTGGTGGATATTCACTCCGGTGAAATGTTTCCTTTTGTAATGGAAACGGTCCAAACCCTAGTTCTTCTTGTTATTAGCTAACGCTGAATTTGTTATCCATAAATCACAACATAATATTTTTAAAAGATTCACCGTATCCGCTGTTCGTGCTTTAAAAATTTCAATAATTGTATTAGCAGTCTGAGCGGTGGCACGGGAGGGCGGCGAAATGTCAGTCACTAATTCTACTGACATTTTACAATATAAAGCATATTTACTCATTGTCCATTAATTTTATATAGCAATATTATATATCATTTTAAAGGTCACATTACGCGCTAAAAGTTTTGTATTTACCGTTTTTTGGGCAGGTTACGTATAAATGAGCTACAGCGAGATGTTTCCAAAGGATGCAATTAAAAAAATTAAATTTTCATCTTTGTGTCAATTTTATGGCTGAACTAAAAGGTTTTTGTAATAAATGGTAATAACAACTTTTGTAGCAAATTTTACTAGAAATAATATAAAACCTTATTTAAGTCGATAGCGTTATTCGTTACGGAGTTATAGCCAGTTTTCTAAAACAGTGCAACTTTAACTTAAAAAGGGCGTAGAGCGGAAAGCTCAAGGGGGATTTTTCGGGACTTTTGGGAAAATGCACCCCTTATTAGTACCTATCAACTGTGAAAAATTCAGCTCCTCCGGAATTACTTCCGACACAAACCTATTTTGACTGGGCTAAACCGACCGAAACACAGTCACATCTGACGGTGTGTGGAAAACACAAAACATGTCAGGTTGGATGTTGCGTTCGATGTTGGGTTGAGTTTGTCGAGCATATTCTATGGTATTTGCAGTGGGCTTTAAATAGCTGGTAAAATTTTAAATGAAAATCGATATGTATGTTAAAGCAGAAGAAACCTTTCCCAGAAAAACCAACGTGGTCCAATTGAAAATTTCAATATGTTATCAATTTTAAACATTTTACAAGCAAGAAAACTTGAAGACTTTAAATGTACGCCACTTTAAATCTTGATATTGAAGCTATTTAATTTTTTGTTTTTCGTATTAACATGCATTATAATATCATGAAATCAGAATTTTTTTCGTAAAAAAATACCAAATTACGGATAAAACAGTTGTACGGATAAAACAAAGATTTGGTAAACAAATCTTAAAGTGTACAAAGTCAATGGTAATACTAAAGTTTTTTTACAATACCAGAATTATTTAATCTAATGAACAATACCGCAACTTCCATCATGCTGGCGGAAAGCGTATACGAGTGTTCAATTCCACGGTTCCACCAACCCGTTCCCCGTTCCAATTCCCTGTTTCCCACACGAGGCACATTGACTCTTCGGTGCAATTTCAGAAATCCCACTTAATTGGATCATTCCTGTGGAATTAACTTGTCATCGGCAGGGATGACGGAAATGAGGTCGACTCTTTGTGGCTCCGTCGCGGATCGGTGCTGAGAAAACGTTATTAATTGGATAGAGTTCGTAAAAATTTTAAATATTAGTTTTGATTTTAATTTAAATGTAAGTTTATTGATGTACGTAAAACATAATTATTAGTGTTAACTAGTAAATAGCTGGATTACTTTTAGAACTCCTTCTTCTTGACCAATATAAACTTTTTAATTAAAAGTAGACACTATTCCTTGATTAAATAAAGCTTTTAAAGAACAAATCTGGGTAAACTGTAATTTATTTTTTAAAGAACCATTGACATTAACTTCTTACTTAAATTTTGTTGGTTAAAATTTCTTGACATTTTTATTTAATCGATAGGAAATACAAACATTATCGAGCATAAACCCTTAAGAGAAACAATTTAATATAATTTTGAAACTGGTGTTTATTAAAACATATCTTTTATTTTTAAGGCCGAAAAAACTTTTCATACACTGCATCAATTTTCAATATCACCTGTTTTCGACCCACATTCTAACAATGAAAATTGTGCTTTTGAGGTCTAGGGCCGAAAACTTTCGGCACTATAACTTCGCACTGGAAACCAATAGAAACCGGTAGCTGATGTGAAGTTTCCTAGCAAATAGAAAAGCAAGCAATGCATCCCTCTAGCTTACTTAAGATTATGTTTTGTTTGTTGTGGGCGAATTCTCGAACTTGAAAAACGATCTCGAGGCCGGCAAACGCCTTTTTTGTCCCTTGTAATTAAATATAATATTTCCGATATCACTTGTGGCAGTACTTAAGAGTTTCAGAGTTATCACTGGTGCCAGTATGTGATAACTCTAAACTTATCACATAAGAGAGGGTTGAGTTTATTTGAAAGAAAATAAAGGTCCAACCTATTCGCTATTTTAGCTTGTATTTTCTTTCTTCTACATATGAAAGCGCAGTTTAATGTGGAAATCGTTCAATGTGACCCAATAGTCCCCGAGTTGGAGGTCATTTGTAGGCAGATGTGTAAATGATAACGCATCCAGTCCCGGCCATTCCGACTGACACTAATTGTAGCCAAGTTGGGAAACTACTTGCACAACTTGTACCCAAGGATCTCCAACTTGGATGTTTGTAGCTGCGACCAATACAACGTCTTTGGAGGCCTATAGGTTAAATTGCTGGATTTGTTTTGTTTTGTTTTTTTTTTTTTAATTTGTTGTGTCCATGAGATTGTTTCGTGTATGATCTCTTGTATAAAATGTTTTTCGACACACTTTAGAAATGTGGAAGGAATTTATGGTTCAGCTGTTGGTACTTAAAAAAAGGACTAGTTAGATTTATCGTTTTGCCCATTTCTTTATATCCGGCCCTGATTTTGGTTTATGTTGCACGTGAAATAAATACAAAGTTTAGTTTTCATATAAAGTTGTAACGACTTTTCAAATTAATTATTAGCATAACATAAAACTTGACTCTTTTCACTGATTAAAGTTGTTATGGCTACTTTAAGTGAACTATAACCATTATAGTGGCAATAGTTTTGACGTGGGAATTTTTAAAGTTTTAACAATTTCCTGATTGTAAGTTTTGGTTTTAAAATGCTTTTCCGAACATTTATGGCTTTGTACTCCTTGATGATAATATAATGTAGGTACACAGTTTCTTAGTCAGTTAATTCTCACGATTAAGCAACCATCTTATCACGGGGTAAGGATGATCGTTATTGAGGAGTAGAGGAGGAAACCTCTAAACAAGTCTTGCAAATCAACAGACTTGTTGCAATTGGCAGCTCTTTCATGTTATCAGCCTTTCACATACGATATATGAATTTCTCTAGATATGTTTTTCTCTCCAGTTTTTATTTCGTCCTATACCAAACCAGTAGAAGGCAAATGGGGTTCCTGGGACCAAAAGCCATACATAAAATGTTGACTGATAGAGTGACATCACTTCCTGAAGTTAATAATGTACGAAATGGCGTAGTTGTGATGTATGGTGATGTCATGAGGTTTAAATGACCAGATAACGACAGCATAGTCTACTCTGGAAATACTACCTGTAGACAGCAAGTTCCGAAAAGATTTTGACCTTGATGTTTACAGTGGCGTCAACTCACCTGTCAAAATTTAATTTTTGCGTTTTTGTCCCAGAAACCCCACTTGCCCACTACTTCCCGACCGTTCCCCCACGACATCAGTCATCCCCTGTACAATAAGTCTCCGGTTGCCCGCAGGCCCCGCGCTCTCCGTGACACTCTCGGACTCCGCCCCGCCGGGTCGCCCCCTCGGCAAGATCAAGCGGTTCCTCAGCACCTTGGTGCAGTTCGGCCAGGACATCTCCCCCGACACCGGCGAGAGGGTCAAAAGTCTCGTCCTCAACCTGGTCGTGAGTAACTGTTGCAACTTTACTTTTCACTATTTTAATTTTAAGTTCAATTTGAATTTAGTAGTGTCAGAAAATTTTAATTAATCAGTCCAATGCATTGGAAACTTACTTGGTGAGAATCGCCACTAGAGGTGAACTCTACCACCGCCAAACTGACCCTCTAACTTCTGTCCCTGACCCACGACCTCTACCACCACCTACTGACCCTCTGACCTCTGTCCCTGAACCACGATCTCTACCACCACCTACTGACCCTCTGACCTCTGTCCCTGACCCACGACCTCTGCCACCACCGACCTGACCCTCTGACCTCTGTCCCTGACCCACGACCTCTACCACCACCATCCTGACCCTCTGACCTCTGTCCCTGACCCACGACCTCTACCATCACCGACCTGACATGTTTGTCTTTGTCGTGTCCAGGGCGGCGGGCTGTCCGTGGAGGAGTTTCACCACTCCCTGCAGGACGTGACCAACTTCCCGCTGCGGCCGTTCGTGCTGCCCTTCCTGCGCGCCTACCTGCCCGGCCTGCAGAGGGAGCTGGGCGTCCACGCGCGGCTCGGCAAACAGGTAATGGACCAGCGGCCAGGCTTCATGCTTTAGGGGTCCACTATCGAATATGCTCGACCCGACATGGGACCTGACAAATTGGGTTCCAACACTGCCGGTCCCGACACAATACTCAACCGAGCATCCAACAGACTGTTGAACATGTTGGACGAGCCGTTGGGTCCAAAGTCGGATCGAGCGTGTTAGATCATTATTTGTGGACCCTAATCTAATCTACAGGGCATGCCGTTGGTTAAGTGCCAAAATCCGGGGAATTATATTTATAGGTCATAATGTAAAGGGAAAACCAAGAATAGAATTCCTCCAAAAACGTTATTTACATTTATCATTAACCGATTTTTAATTGTAAACTAAAACGGTTCGGATAGTTCTATGCTTATTTATGCTGGTATGGATTGTTTACCATGACGCAACAATCTTCCAGTCTTTTGCAAATTTGCACTTATTTGACTCTTTTGCCTTGTAAAAAGTACCAGGGTCATGAAAATTTCTTGTAAAAAATACAAAAAAAAGTTATTTTTAGTAAACAAAGCTATTTTTTATATATTATCATTTGCTCGGAGAATTATTTCGTGTACTTAGCACTTTACTTAAGGGGCACCCTGTCATTTTATACAGTGTCGGGATTAGGTATGTTAGATAGGCTAGGTAATTTTACATGTTTTAGATGTAGTTTTGGGATCTACATGTATTCTAAGTCCCCATAAAACTGTAGAAGCAGCTGAACTCGTTTTGCACTTTGGAAACGGGCCGTGGTTGCCATTTTGAAATTGGGCGAATGAACAGTGTTGTCTACATTTGAGAAACATTTCTCTGCTCCCAATTATTACTATGTAGCTTTGACAAATTTTGAAATATAGTCATTCTGAGGACACGAAAAAGGTTAAAATGTTTTCCAATATTGTTTAAAATGTAGTATTATAATTTTTAAGATAATATGTTCTCAACTGCTTAATTTATTGGTCTGTTCGTTTTAATAAATTATACAGTAAAATTTCAAGCAATACAGACTACAGTAAATTTGGTAATCATGCATAGAAAGTTCAAAAACGTTTATTGTTTTAATCTCAAATTCAAGCTTTTAAACTAACCAAAACTTAAAGTATACTTATTAAATTTTAACATTTTTGTTTATGTATTTTCATCTTTGAACCAACAAATGATTCTAATTAAAACCGGCCATAAGCTCTTTTGACACTTCCTCAAGCCCACGTATAATCTGACAGCAGCACGCGACGTTCAAGCGAGAGTTTGATGGTGGAATTTGTCTTGGGGCTTAAACAAGTCAAAATATGGCCGACCGAAGTTTGCTGACCTGTCTTATCTCTAGCGCCGCGCGCCATCCACCCCCACCCCCCCTCACCACCCCCACTAACTCGGGGAATAACCAAATTTGCATAACCTTTAGCTTAGATTATAACTACCTGCTGCCGGCCCCTGTGAGTGCGATGCTGGGGCGGATTAGAAGCTTAAGTGACATGATACAAGACACGAGTTTTGTAACTGGGCGGTGATTGTTGATGGTGTTGAGGTTTGCAAAGTTATGGGACTGATTTGTAGTTTTCAACTGTACGAAGTAATGGATTGATTAATATGTTGTTTTATGTAAACGGTTTTATTTTATTTCAGCTTGTGTCACATTTCAGAATTTAATTATAGTAATGTAATTTTTAAAGCTTGATTAAGTGAATTTTAAACAACGTACTACTCAAGTTCTAAAGGGCTTGGGTTATTGAGATTATTAGCTAAATAAATATATAAAAAAAACCCCGTCGCAGCAGACCTGCGTACTCAGCGAATTTCCAAATTAGTAATATTAATTTTAACTAGCTAAACTTGTAAACAAAATTTCATCACGTGTTCATAAATAGGGAAATAAATGTCTATTCTCCTTAAGATAAATATAGGGAAAGAGTATGCAGGTATGCTGCCATGGGGGACACTAAAAGTAGGTTTTTAGCATAGAAAAAATTTATTTCAACCATATAAAGCCATATAGTAAGTTTCATCAATATCTTTCCATAAATAAAAGAGTTTGCCTATTCTCCATATGATTAACATGGGAAATGAGTATGCAGGTTTGCTGCCATGATAAGTACAAAAACCATGATTTTTTACCTTTAATGGATGAATTTCAACCAAATGAAGCTAAACACTAAGTTTCATCCAAAAATATTGATTAATAAGTGAAATATTAACACATCCTTATTCTCCATAAGATTAACATTGGAGCCCCAAAAGACAATGTACTGTCTTTAGACTTTGTAATATCTCGGTAACCAATGGAGATAGAGCAAAGCTTCAAAATACTAAATTGTGTGTTTTTTTGAGCTAAATCCAATGGTCAAAATAAAAATTTAAAATTTTTAAAATTTACATATGAAAAATGCAAAAAAACCCATTTTTGGGGTACCCGGTATTTCGATATGTCTGGTTTTCGAACTCATCCGAATAAACGTTGGATTACATATCTCTACCAAATTTGGTGTCGATCGGACCATTCTTACGAGAGTTATCGTGTCTAGGGACACATACATATATATATACATATATATATACATATATATATACATATATATATACATATATATATATATATATATATATATATATATATATATAAATTTTAATGACTATTATTTTTGGTCTCTGGGCACCTCAAAACGAAAAAGTAACATGGTCCCGGGCTTAGGTCTTACCATGAGACCTACGGTAATAGCTTATTCCCTATGGGAAATTCGCTAAAAGTAAAAATAGTTAAGAAAGTAAAGTATTGAAAGTAAAATGGGAAAAGAAAACTTAACCATTAGGTGATAAGAATAAAAATACAGAAATTGACCTCTTCCGACACTAGCTTGCAGCACAAAATGCTAGTAGGGAGCGCCTTCAGAGCCTGCGCGGCAATTCAATTGCAGCAAGCGTATTGCATATCTCACCTTGCAGGCGCGATGTTGAACTATGCCTAAGGTAGCTTGTTGTGAGTAATGTGATTTAATTAGGTTATTCATTCACATCACGTACCACAAATTTTGAAATATTTTTTAGGTACAGTAAAATATTTTTTGTTACAAGTATTGCACTTTTCAAATTACAACTCGAGTTTTAAAGCAGACGTTGGTTAACTTAACTATATGTTTCCTAACTAGATTGGCTAACTCAGTTTCAGCATGATAATAAAATATTTTACAAAAGTAGATGAATAATTATTTGGCACAAAGAGGGGTGTAGTGATTTGTTAAATGTTCATCAATTCAAACACATAATCATTTTTAGTATCATACATCAGTTGCTATTTCTTGAAACGAAATATACCATTTCACTTTGATAGTTTTACCATATGAAATTATAAAATATTCTTTGAATCTCGTATACAAGTACAGTAACAGGTTAATATTTTTAAAAAAATATACCGCAATAGCTCCGTTATTTTTGCACCCAAATGTTATTCTCAGTCGTGTCATAACGACTGGTTAACCTAAATCGTTCCATTCAATTTGTTACTCAAAAAGTGTGTGAGTATTCAATCCAATGTTTAATCAATATCCATTTCCTGACGTAAAAGCAAAAAATAAGTAAACCTAATTAAACATTATGTTTGAGAAGAAGTGAGTAGAAAACATATTTTAAATATTATCAAAATTTAGATAAAAGATTCTTTAAAAAAAGTGAAGACCACTAAGTATTTTTCACATTCAAAAGTTCCAATAAAAACATTAAAAAAAATAAATGCATCATCAATTTTTTTAAAATCGGTGTGTTTGACACACAGAAATATATGTTTTTACTATTTTTCATTTTTTCCTTAGTAATGCCCGCGTACACAATACTCAAAGGACAAGGATTTAATCATCTTTAAAAAGACACCCAATCATCTAATTTCCAAGAATGTTTCTTCTGAACTATATTAACTATCGCAATGCAGATTAAATTTAAATTGACAGATAGGTTAAATATATTAGTTAGTTTATAAAATTTTCATCATGCTCAATAAGCTGAAGTTTTAGTTTTTCTTTTTAACGCAGAAGAGTTATTTTTTATATTTAAACTTTCTTTTTACATACAGTTTCACTTTTAACTACTGCCAACCAATCAAATTCCGCCGATGTCTACCCCAGCCTCACGTCCACCATTAGTATGTGTATTGTGTACAATTATGTAGTTGCGTGTACGCAGTCCCAGTGAGTTATCTGGCCGTCGTCGCAGGTGTGCGTAGAACGCAGAACGCACAATTGCGGCGAGGTCCATACGTTTGGCCCCATCTGCTAACAATGGGCTGGTTTGATATTATTCCTCCATTCCCTCTCTTTCCATTCGTCTCGGTAAAGAACCATTTGATTTCATTGCATCCACATGTTACTGAATTTATATTCAAACAATTCAAAAAACTTTTGTGGATGACGAATTCGTGGTTGATTTCACACGTACGTGTCATAACAAAATAGTCATTTATAAGTTTCACCTTAAAGTAATTTGAACTTAATTATTCTCATAGATGTTTTGGTTTATTGAAAACTATATCTTTAAAGATCTGAATCATACAAATTGATGGAAGATAATGTTAATAATTGCATATTGCAATAGAAATATTATGAAGTTGTACAATTCATTGGAAGAAATTTATATTTTGGTATACTGAATTCATGACTTTATATTAACTTAAATCCTATACTATAATACGAGGAATGTCTGAAGGGATGTGTGTTCCACGATCTCGAAATCTAGCTGTCAGATTTTGCTTAAACTTTGCAATTAAAAGTGTATTGGCCCAAAAATAAGTTTAGAAAAGGCCTCCATAGTAGTGGGGAATGGGGGCTTCTGGGCCAGTTCAAGGTCACCCGAGCGATGACGTCATCGATGACGTCATCGAGGTCAATGACCTCATCGATGACGTCATCGATTGCATCATTGATGACGTCATCACCAATGACGTCACATCCATGACGTCACACCCATGACGTCACAGAAATGACGTGCTGATGACGTCATCACCCCTTACGTCACCAAGATGACGTCATCGATGTCACAAAAGGTCAAGGTCACGCTGAAACCTAAAATTTTTCGGCACTTTTGCTGTTTCTCGCACTACGCTCCGAGTTTCAGTCACAGTTACCATGACCTTGACGACTTGGAGCGAATTTGCGATGAGAAACAGCAAAAGTGCCGAGGAAATTTGAAGTTTGCAACGTTACTCTGCCTAAACCGTCATGTGACACCGCTCGTGTGACCTCGAACTGGCCCAGAAGCCCCCATTCGACCATTACTGCAACCGCGATGCGCACCCTACGACAGACACTGAGCGACTGACTGTCCGGCCCCGCGCACTCTAGGTATATGGGAAGTGGTGGGGGAAATTGCGATGACCCCGGGAAACTTGAAAATGTCAAGCCGGGTAGCACCGTTTCGGTGCTACCTTAAAGTTACATGCTAAAGTGTGATGACCTTGAGTAAAAACATAGAAATACTACAAGTTGATACCGTCCCAGAGTTAAAGTGTGGTGACATTGAGTCAAAACACTGAAATACTATAAGTTGAAATCATCCCAGAGTTAAAGTGTGATGACCTTGAGTGAAAACACAGAAATACTACAAGTAGATCCCGTCCCAGAGTTAAAGTGTGGTGACCTTGAGTCAAAACACAGAAATACTACAAGTCAATCCCGCCCCAGAGTTAAAGTGTGACGACCTTGAGTTAAAACACTGAAATGCTATAAGTCGAAATCATCCCAGAGTTAAAGTGTGATGACCTTGAGTCAAAACACAGAAATAGTACAAGTCCATATCGTCCCAGAGTTAAAGTGTATTGACCTAGATTCAAAACTTGTAAAAATACTTACATATAGAGAGTTAGAGAACAGCGAAACGCACCGCATGGAAGCTGGAGACATACTGGCGGAGCGGTGTTGTGCAGCCTAGGGACTCAGTTGTGGTGGGGGTATAGCCAACACTTAGAGTAGAAGTGTTGTGGGTGACCTTGACCCACTTACCCCCCCCCCCTCCCACACCCCCTCCCCCTCCCCCCCTCCCCCACCCCCTCCCCCTCCCCATCCCCCTCCCCCCCTCCCCCTCCCCCCCCCGAACTTTTTTTTCGGAAAAATTTTTGACCTTGACCAAAAAGTTTTTTGCTCCGGACGAGAAGTGAACCCCCCCCTCCCCCACCCCCTCCCACACCCCCCCCCCCGAACTTTTTTTCGGAAAAATTTTTGACCTTGACCAAAAAGTTTTTTGCTCCGGACGAGAAGTAACCCCCCCCCGAACTTTTTTTTCGGGAAAATTTTTGACCTTGACCAAAAAGTTTTTTGCTCCGGACGAGAAGTGACCCCCCCCCCCAACTTTTTTTTCGGGAAAATTTTTGACCTTGACCAAAAAGTTTTTTGCTCCGGACGAGAAGTGACCCCCCCCACCCCCCCCCACCCCCACCCCCTCCCCCACCCCCTCCCCCCCCGAACTTTTTTTCGGAAACATTTTTGACCTTGACCAAAAAGTTTTTTGCTCCGGACGAGAAGTGACCCCCCCCTCCCCCCCCAACCCCCTCCCCCACCCCTGATATCCTGGGCGTGGCAGCCCCGGTGGGGATATAAGGCGGCCCGGCCACAGCCGGCTTGCAGTCCGCTCCCGCGCGTTGAACGTGAACGATCGGGACGGACCGCCATAGGCCTCACTAAACACTGAATGGCGCCTTCAGTGTTTAGCGAAGTCTACTCTAACTTTAAGACTTGTATTAGTTGTAAGATATTGCGCTTGCGTTTGGGTATTGCGAATTGTTTTATATGACAGTGTTTTACTTGCACCCTATGTCTCCTGTGTGTCTTTTATCCTTTGTGTCTTGTTTGTTATATGTGTTTAATGTGTATGTGCTTGTTCCAGCATTGACTACGATGAGCTCAATTTTGTGTTGTAAGTGTGTTATATCTTTCTAAAGTGTATACGCTTGTTTTAGCAATCCCCTCCTTGAGCTTTTGCAATGCTCAAAGTAAATTGTAAAGACAGGGAACGGGAGTAGGCCCCCGTGTAAAAGCATTTTATACCAACGTTAGCATGGGTCCTCTCAGGCATGCAATATTGCGGCTGGGTTTGGGACTCGGTCCGTTTGTACGCTGACATGCAGACCACAGCTGTGGCCAATTTGCGGTGGCCTCTGCACTCGGACCGAGGGCGTAAGCCACTAGGGCTGTCCTCAACCTCTTGTTTCCCTTCTGGAAACTCAAAATTATGTAAATGAATCTTTATTAGCTATTTGTGTTTTTTAGTCCCCAAGGCCCCCGAACATTCGTGGTTCGCCATGGATGTACGGGGGCCGAAATTTTTTAATGTCCGTGTGGCCTTGACCCACAAAGATTTATAAAAATTTACTGCATTGATAAAGTTAAATATTAAAGGTAGGGTACGGGAGTAGACCCCCGTGTAAAACAATTTTAAACCAATTTTAGCATGGGTCCTCTCAGGCATGCAATATTGCGGCTGGGTTGGGAACCGGTCCGTTTGTACGCTGGCATGCAGACCACAGCTGTGGCCAATTTGCGGCGGCCTCTGCACTCGGACCGAGGACGTAAGCCACTAGGGCTGTCCTCAACCTCTCTCAAAATTAAGTAAATGTTTTGTTAGCTATTGAAAAGACAATGCAGTAAATGTTTACAAGTCTTGCGTGGCGAAGGGAACACGACATTGGATGTTGCCCAGTTGTCATAGTTGGGTCTCTTCGGAGGCTACAGCGATGACAACCCAAGTGCCTCACACCCCCATAGGGGGGTGTGGGGCTTAATTTTTTTAAAATTTTTTCGTGACCTTGACCTATATATATAAAAGTTTTCAAATCTTTAACAGTCATGTTTTTTAACACAGTAAATATATTAAAGTACTTTGTAAACATTAATGGGTAGGCATTACTAACACAAGTTTGGAGTTGTCCATAGTTGTGTCTTTTCGGAGACTACAGCGATGGTAACATAAGAATGCCATGGGGCTTAATTTTTTTAAAAGTCCCCCCCCCTTTAAATTTTTTTGAAAAATTTTTGACCTTGACCAAAAAGTTTTTTGCTCCGGACGAGAAGTGCCCCCCCCTCCCCCACCCCCTCCCCCACCCCCTCCCCCACCCTAATATCCTGGGCGTGGTCGCCCGGCGGCGATATAAGGCGGTCAGGTTGCACGCACTTCTCATTCACGCTCCAGCTTTCGTTGGAAGTGGCTGTCCAGGAGCTCATTCTTAAGAAGACCGGTGACCAAAAATGTCTCGTCGTATACCTTATAAACCTTTGTACTATAATCTGATTGGTATTAATAGTATTACAGACAATGAGAAGAAATTGTATAAAAAATTTTGTTGTTTACTTGACAGAACGCACAAACTACCGCCAAATACTTTCACCTACAAGCTACCCCTGATAGACAAGGATGATGTAAGCAAACAAACATCAATTCAACTGAAATTGGTGGAAGAAAAAATTCTTGTTTGTGTGAGAGAGGTGTTTCATAATGAATATTCAAAAAGATTGGCTTTTGACTTTATTAAGGAACATGCAGGACGTGAAACAAAACAGTATCCAGGATTATATTATTTATATCTTTTTGAGAATGGAGCAAGTGTAACGGTAGAAATAAGCATCAAACTAATGTAATTCTCCCAACCAAGTGTTAAACTAGGACTTGAACTTGGACTTGATTGAGGTTTTGTAGAACATAGCGGGGGATAGATCACTTTGCGGCAATGGACTAGCATGCTGCTTAGTGGTTTATCCCCCGCTCAAAGGGTATCTTTACGCGACCTTGACCTACATAAATGCATAGTTTGTGGGGGGTATAAAAAAGGGCAAACCAATTGGATGGATACACCACTTCTATACCATGGCTCTATTGCAGTGCTCTATCCCCGCTAAAAATAATAATTCCAAGTGACCTTGTTCCACATAAACTTGCTCAAACAGACATCTTTCAAAAAATTTGTACAAAGTAGTGGATTTAGACCAAACATTATTGGTTTATCAAGCCTGTTGAAGAATATATTGAAAATGGGTGTTTAAAAGCCAAATTTACTAAATGATTGATAAACCGGATGTATATGACGTCATCTTCCCCCACCCTTCAACCTCGGGTATAAAGGGACCCGGTTGAGCGCGCTGCTCATTATTGCTTGGACATTCACCGAGTGCACACTCAAAGCCAAACTGTAAAAAAATGGCTCTTTGCAATATTTGTGGTGAGTTTTTCCAAGATGAAGATATCTTTGTTTTACACCGAGAATTGCATCATGAAGAGAACAGAAAAGAAAAGATTGTTGTAAGTGAAGAAGACTTGGATGCGTTTGATCGGTTATTGGAAAACTACCAGAAGCAGATGGACGACTGTGATAGCTATCTACAGTTACACCGAGAATTGCATCGTGAAGAGAACAGAAAAGAAGAGATTGTAGTAAGTGAAGAAGACTTGGATGCGATTGATCGGTTTTTGGAAACACCCCAGAAGCAGAAGGACTGGGCTAGCTATTTACAGTCAATGCAAAGAAGAAGACCAAGTGTTATTCAATTTGCCGGAGCTGGACCATCTACAGCTGGAGGATTTATTGAAAAGGAAATGGAAGAAAAAAGTGGAAGATGTAAAACAACTGCGTACCCAAGAAGAGGATATGGAAGAAGAGGATACAGAAGAAGTGGAAGATATAAGACAACTGCGCACCACAGCCTTGCCAGGACCAGTTGTAACTCATTTCAAAATTAATAATGTGCAATTGGAATTGGAAAACTTTATAACCCAAGCTAAAAATCTAGTTGTAAAAACATTGATGGAAGAATTGGCAAGATTGAACTTTATTAAATTTGGATTGGTGTTGGAGGCTATGTTTACTAATACCGATGGTGAAAACTCACCGAGAGCATTCATTGCTAAAAACCGAACCCTTACAACCACATCTGATATCAACGAAATCTTAGAAGAATGTTTGAATGAACTGCTAATGAAACTCCAAGAACACGAAGGAAGAGGATCTGGCTGGACGCTATCATCGATTGAAGGTATGGATGTGAGGGTTCACAAGCATGGATATGGTATGAGAGGTAGCAGCTTTATCCCTCTACCAAAGGTGATCCAAGATACTAAATCATGTATCAATGTGAAAAATGAGGATAATGAATGTTTCCGGTATGCAATGTTAGCAAAATATGTGGAAGACCATCCCTGTAGACCTAGCGTAGCATACGAAACTGTTCAACACCGCTATAACTTCCAAGGTATGTCGTATCCTGTTAGTCTTAATGATGTTGCTAAATTCGAAAGAAAAAACCCAGGAGTTTCAGTTAATGTGTTTGGTTTAGACGAATCAAATAATGTATACCCGTTACGAGTTACAAAGACTGAACGTCAAAATCATACAGATTTGCTGCTATTGACCAAAGGTGAAATATCACATTATGTTTACATCAAGAACTTTGAAACTTTGGTTGGACGACAAGTGACTAAAAAGAAAATTAGAGTAACAGTGTGTAAGAGATGCTTTTGTTTCACAAATAAAGACTTGAGACGTGGAGGATCGGAGTGGTTGATGGAACATCAAAGACTTTGTAATGACAACTATGAAGTGAAGATTAGTCTGCCACCGCCATCTCGAGCTTTCATCCAATTCAACAAAACAGTTCACCAATATCGGATTCCAGTAGCCGTCTACGCAGATTTCGAATCCACGTTAGTACCACAGGAGCTTCCAAATGGTGAGGTGACTAGAAGAACCAAATATCAATTGCATCAACCTAACAGTTTTTGCTTATTGGTGAAATCCACTTTGCCTGAAGAACAGTTGCAAGACTATGGGTTAACATCCACTCCAATACTCTACCGTGGGGAAAAAGCCGCTAAGTATTTTGTAGACCAGTTGTATGATATTGCTGAAAAGGTGCAACGCTTATTCGGTAATGTTTTACCTATGGAACCTTTGAACCAAAATCAACAAGAAGAACACAATTCAGCAACAAGATGTTATTTATGCAAGAAGAGTTTCAGTGAAGAAAATCAAAAAGTAAGAGATCACGATCACCTGACAGGGTTATACAGAGGAGCTGCTTGTAATTCATGCAATATAAATTACAAATTACCAAACTTTATCCCTGTCGTGTTACACAATCTTAGCGGCTATGACTCCCACTTCATTATCCCAGAGTTAGGACGGGATGATGGAAAAATTGAAGTATTAGCTGAAACATTGGAGAAGTACATCAGTTTCTCAAAAACAGTAGGTAAAATTAAACTTCGCTTCGTATACTCTTATAGATTTATGTCATCTAGTTTGAGCAAATTGTCTGAGAACCTAAGAAGAGAAGACTTAAAAGAAACCAGCAAAATTGTACCTGAAGATAAATTGGACTTAGTAATGCGTAAAGGAGTGTTCCCCTATGATTACATAACTTCTGCAGAAAAATTTGAAGAAACCAGTCTGCCACCGATTGAAGCCTTCAATAGCAAGTTAAATGAAAGTGCAATCACCGTTGAAGACTACAATCATGCTTGTAATGTTTGGAACCAACTTAACATTCAAACCTTAGGGGAATATTCTGACTTTTACATAAAATTGGACGTAACTCTGCTGTGCGATGTGATGGAAGAATTTCGAAACACCTGCTTCTCCGCCTATGGACTGGACCCTCTGCACTCGTACACATCTCCAGGATTAGCATGGCAAGCTATGCTGAAGTCAACCAACTGTCGATTGGAACTTCTAACAGATATTGATATGGTGCTCATGATAGAATCTGGTGTACGAGGCGGTTTGACACAAGCTGTAACACGTCATGTCAAAGCTAACAACAAGTACATCCCAGGATTCGACGAGGGACAACCATCACTCTACCTTGGCTACTTTGACGCAAACAACCTTTATGGTTGGGCAATGTCAAATCCGCTTCCTTACGCTGACTTCAAATGGATCGACCCGGCCACCATCGGCGACATCTCACAGATCCCAAAAAAGGTCAAAAAGGTTATATTTTGGACTGTGATTTTGAATATCCAGAGCACCTTCATGATCATCACTACGACTTGCCTCTCTTAGCCAAGACTGAAGTTTCACCAACAGGAAGATGGCCAAAATTGATGATGACCTTGGAGAATAAAGATCGGTATGTGGCTCACTACTGGGTAGTTCAACAAGCTCTTGAATTGGGTCTACGTTTAGTAAGAATTCATAGAGCAATTGAATTCACCCAGTCTTGTTGGTTGAAACCATATATTGATTCCAACACTACAAGAAGAGCAGCAGCAACATCAGCATTTGAAAAGGACTTTTACAAATTGATGAACAACGCCATCTTTGGGAAGACCTTAGAAAACAAAAGAAAACACAAGATTGTAAAATTAGTAAGTGATCCTAGGAAATTGGAAAAATTAGTGCAAAAACCAAATTTTGGAACATCCATGATTATAAACGAAGATCTAGTCGCCGTTAGTATGAAGAAAACAACAATAGTGATGGATCGTCCGTAATACATTGGTATGTCGATTTTGGATATAAGTAAAACTCTGATGTATGATTTCCATTACAACAAAATGGTTAAACACTACGGAAGAGACAACATTGGAGTTGCATACATGGATACCGACGCGTTCATCTACTGGATAAAGACTTTGGACATGTATGAAGATCTAAGGAGTTTCCCATACAAAGACGACTTTGACTTCTCTGACTATCCAAAGAACCATCCAAATTATAATGAAAAGAATAAAAAAGTAATTGGAAAATTTAAAGATGAAGCAAATGGAATGCCTTTGGAGGAAATAGTTGCGCTGATGTCCAAATTATATTCCTTCAAGATGTATATGGAAAATGACATACCGACAGTGAAGAAAGCTAAAGGAGTCAAAACATCATACTTAAAGAAACATGTGACATTTGACCATTACAAGACCTGCTTGTTTGAAGATTCTACAATGTCTGCAACGTTCAACACTATCAGAAGCTTTAAACATGAGGTCTACAGTGTCACTGAAGTTAAAAGAGCACTATCAGCTCAAGATGATAAAAGGCATATTATGCCGGATAAGATTCATACTCTTCCTTTCGGCCACTACTCTCTAAACCCTATCAACTAGTAACCTATTCTTCGTCCTTCTACAACTTCGACCTTATTCCTTTCTCCTTCCGTAAAAAAATGGGGAACACGGCAAGTCCAACGCCGTGTTCCCCATTTTTTTACACAAGTTTGGATGACCTTGACCTATATAAATCATGTGAATATTTAAGACAACATTCATTGTGATTATACATGTGATACATGAAACATTCAAACCTGCAATATGAAGAACTTGAAGCAAGAAATTGTCAACGAGCTTCATAAACCTGCAAGAAGAAAGTTTCCGCGAAGAAAAACAGTAATAAAAGGAATAAATGATTTATATCAAGCGGATTTAATCGAAATGATTCCTTACAGTAAACAAAATAGAGGATTTAAATACATATTGACTATTATTAATTGTTTTTCAAAAATGGCAGATGCTTTACCACTAAAAGATAAAAGTGGCAAAAGTGTTACAAAAGCAATGGAAACAGCTATACAAAGAGACAAACATACGATAAAACATTTACAAACTGATGATGGAAAAGAATATTTTAATAAGGAATTTGCAAATTTAATGAAAAAACACAACATTAACCATTACTCAACCAATTCAGAGGTAAAAGCATCAATAATTGAAAGATTTAACAGAACTTTAAAAGGTGCCATGTATAAGATGTTTTCCAACAGAGGATCACACGTATGGATTGATATGTTACCAAAACTTATAAGCGATTACAATAACAAGTTTCATAGAACTATTGGTATGAAACCAAGCCAAGTGACTAATAAAAATGAAAAACTTGTATTAAAACGTATAAAAATGAATACTAAACCAAAAATTGAAAAACTAAAGCCTAAAAGGTTTAATGTTGGTGATAAAGTGCGAATAAGCAAATACAAAGGTGTATTTAGTAAAAGATATCTTCCAAACTGGACAAATGAGGTATTTACCGTATTTAAGGTGCAACCTACAATACCAGAAACTTACATTTTAAAAGATAATAAAGGACAATTGCTGGAAGGAGGGTTTTATGGACATGAAATGTTAAAATCAAGAGTAGGTGATGTATATTTAGTTGAAAAGGTGTTGCGACGGAAAAAAGATAAGGTTAAAGTACGATGGTTAGGATTTAATAAGACGGAAGATTCATGGATACCTAAAAAGGATCTAATATAACGGTAGAGCATCATTTTGGGTTGAACCATTACAAAGGATGGAGATAATACCGCAAAAAGACAATTTTACTATTAATAATATAGATGAACTCACAGTGGATGGTTCTCAATTCAATACTGGGAAACACGGTGTTTTGTTACCAAACACGGTGCGTTGTTTGGTTACCGGTCCTTCCAATTGTGGAAAAACAAATGTAGTATTCAATTTGATTACAAACCCTAAAGGCTTACGTTTTAATAATTTATATGTATTTTCAAAGTCACTACAACAACCAAAATATCAGTTATTGGAACAAATACTCAATAATGTGCCTGAAGTTAAATATTTTAGATTTAACGCAAGCGAAAGTGTCATGCAACCGCAAGAGGCTAAACCATTCTCAGTATGCATATTTGACGATGTATCTTGTGAAAATCAAAATACAATAAGGAATTACTTCGCCATGGGTCGACATAACAACATAGATAGCATTTATACTGGTCAAACTTACAGCAAAATACCGAAACAGCTCATTAGAGACAATGCAAACATGTTAATTGTATTTAAACAGGATGAAACCAACCTAAAACACATATATTATGACCATGTAAGTGCGGATATGCCATTTGAACGATTTAAAGAGTTGTGTGGAAAGGCTTGGGCTGAAAAGTATGGGTTTTTAACAATTATAAAGGAACAACCGCTAAACAATGGTCGATACAGGATAGGATTTGATAAATTTATACTAATACACTGATCATGATGTAAAACATTCATTGTTGTACAACACGTCTTGCTACAAACATGGTTAACCAAGAAAAGTTAATAAAGGAAATAAAATCACTTAGTGATTCTATTCGGGATAAAAACAGAGCATTAAAATTAGGTATTAGCGAAAGGGAGAAATTTCTTGAATCTACTTTTAAACCTATTACTGAACCCTTGAAACAATTAAACAAAAAATTTGCTAAACCCGTTTTGGAAGGAGATGCAATTGCACCTATTACAAAGTTTGAAAGAGAAAATGTAAAATCAGAAGATTTTAGTGATGAAGACCTGGAATCCTCTACATATAGTGGTTTTACCGGTGGAGAACCCGAAAGAGAGCTAGAATCACCAGACTATAGTGGTATAAGAGAATTATATGAAGTAAAAGCTAAAAGAGGACATGAAGATGTATCAACCGCTAGTGAAGAGGAAAAAGAAGAAGAAGCAAGGGAAGGTCCGTCAAACATAAGCTTGTTGGGTGAAAACATTCATAACAAAGGACCTTTAGGAAGGAAATACATGATAAAAATGTTAGCTGGAATAAATCCTAATAAAAACTACCATAGTTATGGAGTAAGATTAACAGAAGAAGGTTTAATGGTTGGTAATAGCCCGGTAAACATTGATGAAGATGATAATATTATTGTTGGTAATCAAAGATAAAAGGGCACAAGAGGATTATTTGAATTATTATTTGAAAAAAAACCTTTAGAATTGTTAGTTAAAGAAGAAGATATGGAAGCATATAAACAGATTTTGGAACACACCAATGCATACAGGAGGAAGTATTTAGCTGACCAACCAGTTTTTAGATCTAGGTCTTTAAAATATAGAGTATTTGTATCCAAGTTAATACCAACAACGAGAAGACAACCAATGCCGATAATGCCAAGAAAACCTGTAAAACGAAGGTTTGTGTCATCCACTTTGGATATAAGTGCTCCAGAACCAAGAAAAAGAAACAAATCTGTTACAGGTACGGGTTTAATGAAGAAACTATATAACACAAATGTGATTTATTACAATAATATCAATAAATTGGTGGATAGAATGAAACTAATACATGAAGCTAAAGAAGCGGGTCATACTGGATTGGAAAACGAATGGGTGGCTTTAGTGGATGAACTCCGAAACCGTGGGGTAATCTCATAAAAATGCGTTACTCCCTAGATTACTATTCAGTTGCACCATGAGTGTCGACAAGTTCGGACGTTACTCCTCGGATGGGTTATATTACGCAAATAATTTAAAAAGAGGTGCTGGTTTACCACAAACACCTGATGGGGATTATGATATAACTAATAAAAGGTTAAAAAACATAAAAGATCCCACAGATGAAAACGATGCAATAAATTTAAAAGTATTAAAAGAAAATATATCACCAACATTAAGACTACAGAAAAACACATATGACGCAGGTAATCATAGAATTGTCAATGTTGGTAAGCCAAATCAAAACGCTGATGCAATAAACAAAGGTTATTTATCATCAGAATTAAAAAATACGTTAAAATTCAATGGAAAAACGTATACTGCTGAAAATAAACGCATATCCAACGTAGATGATCCTAAAGATGCAAAAGACAGCGTAAATAGACGCTATTTACATTCATTAATACCTGAAAAGACAAAAGATGGTTTTTCTTTTTATAAATTTGTTATTAACGATATAGGTTATCCGAAAAATGAAAATGATGCTGTAAATTTAAAATATATAAAAGATCATTGTATTACACGTGATGTAGGAGTTATTGATTGTCTAGGTAATTGTTTAGCGAATGTTAAAGATGGTTCGGCACCATCAGATGGTGCAACAGTGGGTCAAATGATGAAAACCTTAAAACAAGAAACAACCTCTTTTGTAAAACAAGATCAAGTAGTATCAAAGCAAGGGGATGAATTTGTTCAAGGTAATGAAAAATTTAATTTATTAACATACAAAAATAATGCTTGGGATTGCATGGGTAAAGGGTTATCAAATATGAAATTGGGTTATACTGCTCGAGATGCAGCTGCTTTATCACAAACCGTACATCTAGATCCAGATCATTCTTTTAGATTTTTTACATGTAAAAATAAAGTAATAAAAAACTTGCATAATGGAAGAGATCCAAATGATGCTGCAACTGTAGGACAAACATTACAATATGACAGTGCAAATAAAGAGTTTATTTATAATAAGCAAAGATTTAAATTAATGGATGTAAATGATTATCAAAATATATTAATTGCAGATCCAAATTCATTTAGCGGATTTAGAAAATTGTCTGGTGAACAATTTATTCATAAAAATCATGTATTTCGAAATGAATCAGACGGAGCATTAGTTAGTGGAAATTTTAAATATTTTAAATGTCCCGGGAGCGATGAAAATGTAACTGATAAAGACTAAGAATTTGTATAAAAACTGATACGGGTTAGACATCGAGACTAATATTATAAAAATGGGTTACACTCTAGAATGTTATTCAGTTGCACCATGAGTGTTGACAAGTTCGGACGATATTCCTCGGATGGATTATATTACTTTAATACTTTAAAAAGAGGTGCTGGCTTACCACAAACACCTGATGGAGATTATGATATTAGTAATAAACGGTTAAAAAACATTAATGATCCCACAGATGAAAATGATGCAATAAATTTAAAAGTATTAAAAAAAGAGATATTACCAACACTGAAACTAGAAAAAAAACACATATAACGCGGGTAATCATAGAATTTCCAACGTCGGTAAGCCAAATCAAAACGCTGATGCAATAAACAGAGGTTATTTATCATCGGAATTGAAAAATACGTTAAAATTCAATGGAAAAACGTATAATGCTGAAAATCGACGTATATCTAACGTAGCAGACCCTGTAGATGAAAAAGACAGCATAAATAGACGTTATTTACATTCTATAATACCTGAAAAGACAAAAGATGGGTTTTCTTTTTATAAATTTGTTATTAATGATATAGGTTATCCAAAAAATGAAAATGATGCTGTAAATTTAAAATACATCAAAGATCATTGTATTACCCGTGATGTAGGAGTTATTGATTGCCTTGGTAATTGTTTAGCGAATGTAAAAGATGGTTCTGCATCGTCAGATGGTGCAACGGTGGGTCAAATGAAGGAAACTTTAAAACGAGAAACATCTGGTTTTGTGAAACAAAACCAAGTAGTAACACGACAAGGAGATGTATTTGCACAAGGAAATAAAAAGTTTACTTTACTTGAAGAAAACAATAATGTTTGGGATGGTAAAGGAAAATTATTGACAAATTTAGGTATTGGTGAAAAGCCTGGTAATGCTGTTACTTATGAACAAATAATACAATTAGAGCCAAATGGGAAAAAATGGTGGAATTGTAATAACAAACGATTAACAAATGTTGCAGACCCTGATTATGCTGATAACGCTGTAACTGTTAATTTTCTTGTTAAAGTAATAGGTAATTTATTATTTGATATGCATAATTATATTGCAGCTGGACAACATAAACCTATTGATGAAAAAATGAGAAATACATGGATTAAACAAGAAATTCTTTATAAATACTTTTTTAATCGTAACACACAAAAGTTTAGATCACCAGATTGGGGTACTTTTGATATTTAATTAAATAACATCATAAATTACATCATTTCTGTGCAACCTACCATAGAGGTAACACATAGGTTGCGCTTTTCGAATATAAAAGACAATCATGACGTTTCATTACACCAGTCCATATCGAGACACTATACGGAAAGGAGGCGGTATCACGTCCACAGCGGTTTCTCTGTTAAGTAAAGCTTTAAATCGTATTCCAGTAGGATCTATCGTAAATAGAGCAATAGACGCTTTACCATACGAATTTCACATACCGGGAGGTTATCAGTATTGCGGACCAGGAACTAAATTGAAAAAACGACTGGAAAGAGGTGATCCAGGTATAAATAAGTTAGATCAGGCTTGTAAAGAACACGATATTGCATATTCCACGTTTACCGATTCAAAAAATAGGTCAATCGCTGATAAAAAGCTAGCAAATATAGCTTGGCAACGAGTAAAGTCTAGTGACGCTAGTATTGCAGAAAAAGCAGCAGCTTTAGCGGTAACAGCAGGTATGAAGGCTAAAACAGCGGTAGGAGGTGGTAAAAGGAGGGGTAAGAATAAAAAAGGATCAACCATGAGGAAACATGGTGGTAATATTAGACTAAAAAGACGTTCTCCGAGGAAAAATAACAAAAAACCGACAATATGGTCAATGGTAAAAAACGGGGCTGGTCTATACCTAAGACCGTATCGTGCATATTAAATAAAAGAAATCAATTGGTTATACCACATAAAGCGTTGACTAATGTTGAATTATTTAAATATATTTCCTGTTTAAAAATACCATTTTTCCGCGGAGTATTTATGAAAGACAGTTTACCAAAGAAAATATGGAAAAATGAGACTGGAATCGTGAATTTGGATAATACTGAAGGGCCCGGCACCCATTGGGTGTGTTATAAAAAACTAAATAGCAATGTATATTATTTTGATAGTTTTGGAAATTTGCCACCACCTAAAGAACTTGAACATTACTTTAAATCTGCTAAAAACATATATTACAACTATAAAAGAGAACAACCTGATAATACTTCAATATGCGGCCATTTATGTTTGGAATTCCTAGCTAAAAGTATCAGTCACTATTGAGATGTCTTCCTATACGGTATCATTAACAGGAAAATCGTCCACTTTACGAAGTATCCTTTTTCCAGCGTTACGCTTGCAAAAAGGAAGATTTTGGGAGGCAGCACTGTTAGATTTTACAACTTACAACTCTATTCCCAATGTTACGGAAGGTAAAAATAACTTATTGCATTATTATAAAGGAAAAGATGCCAGTGGTAAGTTTACAGACTTAGAAGAGTGCAGTTTACCCACAGGTTCTTATGAAATTGATCATATTAATGAATTTTTGCAAAATAAAATGGGAAAAGACAATATATCGCTAAAAGGTAATAATAATACAATGAAAGCTGAGCTTACTTCAAAATATTATATAGATTTCACAAAGCCAAACTCAATTGGTGATTTATTAGGATTTCCCAAAGATGGAGCAATTTTAGAACCAAATAAAACACATTCTGGTAAACAAACTGTAACAATATTAAAAGTCAATAGTATAGACATAACTTGTAACATTATACAAGGAGCTTACAGAGATGGAGCAAATACTCATATAATACATACTTTTTACCCAAGTGTACCGCCTGGATTTAAAATTGTTGAAAAGCCACAAAACCTGGTATATCTACCGTTGAACACCACTTTCATTTCAGACATCGTGTTGAACGTATTGGATCAAGACGGTAACTTGATAGATTTCCGAGAAGAGCCTATTACGGTTAGATTACATTTAAAATCGACACTTTAATACAAAACCATGGGTTTAACATTTAAAAGCGAACAACCTACGGGAAACCGCATTAGTAGCTCTTCAGCTGTGGAGGAGTTAACACGCGAAAACATTCGTTTTTTAGAGAGAATTGGATTAAAATTAACCGATTATGGATATACTGGATATAGCGCAGGGTCCGACATTCGACGAAACCCTATGGGAAAAAGAATATCACACCCACAACCCTTACACTTCATCAAAATTAAACAATAACGATGAAATTCGTATTCCCATACAAAATCAGGACATTTACACACTACCATGTGAAAGTTACTTATATATTGAAGGAAAAGTTACTAAAAAGGATGGTACTACTACTGGTACAACAGTTCCATTTATAAATAATCCCATGGCTTTCCTGTTTGATGAAATTAGATATGAAATATCAGGTGTAACAGTTGATTCCACTAAAAAAGTAGGTATTGCAACAACTTTAAAGGGATTAACATCTATATCACCTAATGAAACCAATCTAATACAACCTGCAGGATGGGTTTTACCTGCAAAAGACACAATCACTCCAGATACAAATGGAAATTTTGATTTTCATATTCCATTACGTTTGTTGCTTGGTTTTGCTGAAGATTATAGAAAAATTATATTAAATGTTAAACAAGAATTAGTTTTGTTGAGATCTTCTAACGATAAAGACATTATTAAAGCCCCAGACGGTACAACAGATGCAACTTTAGAATGGAAATTAACATTAGACAAGATTGTATGGAGAGTTCCGCATGTTAAATTAGCTGATGAGCATAGAATGCTACTATTAAGAAAATTAAAGGCTGATCGTGATATTGTAATTCCTTTTAGAAGTTGGGAATTTCATGAACATCCCAGCTTGCCAGCTACGGATCGTCACACTTGGACTGTTAAAACATCTAATTATGTGGAACGAGCCAGGTATATTATATTTGGTTTACAAACAGGCAGAAGAGACACCATCACCAAACATGCAGGCCAATTTGATCATTGCAACTTGAAAAATATTAAAGTTTATTTAAATTCACAATTTTTTCCATACGATAATTTAAATGTGTCATTCGCTAATAAAAAGTACAGCATATTGTACGATATGTATGCAAGATTCCAAAGTTCATATTACGGTAAAACAAATGCACCTTTACTATCACCAGAAAAGTACTTAGATGGTTACCCGATAGTTGTAATCGATTGTTCTAAACAGAATGAATCGGTAAAATCATCAAGTGTGGATATAAAAATAGAAATGGAATTCAACGCGGCTATACCACCTAATACAACTGCATACTGTTTAATTCTACATGATAAAATCGTAACATACACACCTTTAACTGGAATTGTTAAAAATGTATTGTAAAAAACCGGTTTTGTTACATTCCAATGCATTCCGCGAGTATAAAAGCAGAGTGTTCAGGTCGCTCCTCATCAGTTTGTTGCCTGTTCTTCTATGGGTAGCATCTTATTCAATATGGCTTCTAATAGTGGTACACAAGAAAATGTAGTAGATATTGAGAAGGAGATATCCGACTTTTTAGATCTTCAAGGTCAACCGGAGGGAGATGAACACAACGCTTGCGAACAACTCCACGGCAGTAATAATGTTGAGGAAAAAGGTAAAAGAAGAAAGAATGCACAGAAGAAGAAAAGGGATATTGAAGATAATATTTCTCCTAACATATTGAGTGAGGTATTCTTGCGAATATTTTATCCAATCTCATCCAGTTTGGACAAAAGTGTTTTAATCGGTGTTATGAAATCGACGGATTATTCACCTACTGTAATTTTAACTCATGGACCCAAAATGATTTTGTTCACCGATAGTGCTTGGGAATCTTTTATGAAGCACTTGCATCTGCTAGAATGCTATTTAACTAGTAACATGTATGGAAGAAAGACAAGAGTAGGACTTTTGGATTCAAATGTGGAAATTGATATTATAAAGAATCGTGGTGACCATCAATTGCGGTTTAGAGACACAACAAGACATGATACCAAGATTCAACTTAATCGAGAAGAGTTTTTTATTCTAACCTGTGCAACTGAACCAATAACAAGATACTTGAGACAACTAGTGTTTTCAAGTTCTATTATTAAAGATTATTTGGAAGACACTTTGGACAAACAACCGGACGCACCTATATTGTACGGACCTGTGGATACTTCTATATTTAATAGGGTTCCTCATGAAGTACAAATGTGGAGACAGTTGGAAAAATACGCTCAACTACATACGAAATCAGTAAAACAGGAAGAAGAGGAAGAAGGAGGAGAAGAATCAAGTGTTAGTGATGAAAATGAAAACAAGGAGAATGTAAAGATGGAAACTTAGATGACAATGGTTGGTTTTTAAAACAATATCAAAGACTTTGTGGGGTTAGGCCTACCGGGGACGGTGCCCACGTTAAATATACACCAACGCGCCAACAACTGTACGGCCTGGTATAAAAGTCGTACCTACCGTGGTGTGGAAATCAGTTGATCTTTGGACTTCGTTATGAGCAGACGAGTGGCCTTCGCAATGGACAAGGAAGAAGAACAAGTAAAGTCCAAACCTGGTATAATTGAGTTCCAAGCGTTTCGGGGTAATGACGATAGATTTATCATAAAAGAACTTGTGTTTTTCGACGTCAATACAAGTGTTCCATATACATTTTTGTTCAAACCACCATGTTCTTATTCATCATTAACTAGCAAAGCCGCTACTACCAACAGGTGGATTTCAAAATATTTCCATCATATCGATTGGTATGATGGTTTTGCAAGTTACACAGACTTGTATCACATCATGCATCAGTTTTCAAACAGGTTTACCAATATTTATACAAAAGGACTGGAAAAGAAGAGATGGATTGAAGGATTTACTCATGTTCCGGTTAATGATGTGGACTTGGATAAAAACTACAAGTATACGATGGAAAATGTTTGTATTTGTACTAAAAGTTCAGAACATGAAAAAGATAGACATTGCGCTTTAAAAAACGCCTATAAACTCGCATCTTACCTTCAAAGTGGGGAAGTGGGGAGTGGTGGGGGTGACGGGGGTTATATAAGTGAGGAGCAGACTGGGACCTGGCATGAGTATTACTCGAGATTCCGAGACGACAACATCTCCCAGCAAGAAGACGAAGAAGACAATTTTTAACTCAACCATGGCATCTCACCAGTTCCTGCAAACTTTGGTTGAGCAGTTCAATGCTCACTCCAAATCTACCATACTACCTGTCAAGAAGTGTTCCGAACTTAAAGATGAGAAGCACTACATTATCCACGCCATGAAGAAGATGGAGACTACAATTGGAGAGGCCATCTGCTGCAGTCTTAGCGAGGCACCGTTCACTCCGGGGGATGAGCCCAAGTTCCAAGTCTACCTGCCGAAACGATTCGTCCATCTCCTCCAGAACGAGGATCTGCGCTCCATCCAACCCGGCTGTCTCTACCTGGTTTCCCACGGTTGCACGGGTAGCAATTCCACCGAGTTGACCATCCACATCGCCGACAAGCAGCAGTGTTAGATTTAAGTTTTACTGTTGTACATATGTTATTGTAATGTTTTATAGATAAATAAACCATAAAAGACAAAAAAAAACAAAAAAGAATCAAAAGACAAAAAATGCAACATATCAATATGTGAAGTTTGTCACATATTGATATGTTGCATTTTTTTTAAACTTCGCGGGTGACCTTGACCTTTGACCTTTGCATTTCACAGTTACCCCCACCACCAAGCTAAAGGTCAAACCTGATTCGATGCAAACACCCCCACCACTTTTTCATAGTACCCCCAAGCGCTGTGCCTCAGCTTCATTTCAACTCCAACGGTCAACCGCACAACATCAAGATGTCTCTCAATGTAAGTTGTGCTAGTTACGAGGAGGTTACCATTAAGACTCAGCAGGAGCTGAACGACTTGTACAAGGAGTTGCAGCTGATGGTGGCGCGAGGCTACCGTATAAATGTGCAAGTCTACGCTTGCAATATACGCAATCTCCGACACCCAAAAGAAGAGTCTGAACATTACTCTTCTCCAGCGACTTCATCATCGGCGTCCATGAAGACTGAAGCGAGCCAGACTTTGGATTATTTCAGCTGACTAACAGTTGTCTTTCTTCTTCTTACCATTGTAGAATATGTTTATTTCTTTATTATATTAAAGATGTAAAAGAGAAAAAAAAACACCTATCTTGTTACTGACATATGTACTCAGTAACAAGATAGGATTTTTTAAAACACAATTTGGATGACCTTGAAACTTCCCCCACCACTTTTTCCCACTTTTTTATAGTACCCCCAAGCGCTGTGCCTCAGCTTCATTTCAACTACAACGGTCAACCGTACAACATCAAGATGTCTCTCAATGTAAGTTGTGCTGGTTACAAGGAGGTAACCATTAAGACTCAGAAGGAGCTGAACGATTTGTACAAGGAGTCCGAAAAGGAGGTTGTCAACAAAACCGATGATCAACAATTGTGGGACTCCTCTATTACAGAAAAGGAATTACATGCAGCCGTCGAAGCTGTCGAGGAAAAGGAAAAAAACCTCAGGCAGCTCTGGTTGGCTCAGATGGATATTTGCGGATCTGTGCCGCGTGATGATTTTGAACTTCAATGTCAGATGGCGATTACCCAGCAACTAGAAGAAGCCGAAAAGGAGCTAAAGAGTGGAGGTACTATCCAGGCGGAGGTGAAAACTGAGAAACATGAAGAATATAACGAATATGATGATTAAACGTACTGTTGATCCCAATCCTTTTAGTTTAAGTGGTTATGTTATAAGTAAATAGACAAGGTTTCCTTTTTTTAACACCCAATTTGGATGACCTTGAGATTTCCCCCACCACTTCCCATATACCTAGAGTGCGCAGGGCCAGACAGTCAGTCGCTCGGTGTCCATCGTAGGGTGCACATCGCGGTTGCTACTCCAATTCCTGACAATTTGGGGTAGTTCAAGGTCACAACACTTCTACAACTTTGAGGTCATCACACTTTAACTCTGGGACGGGATCAACTTGTAGTATTTCTGTGTTTTTACTCAAGGTCATCACACTTTAACTCTGGGACGGTATCAACTTGTGGTATTTCTATGTTTTAACTCAAGGTCATCACACTTTAACATGTAACTTTAAGGTAGCACCGAAACGGTGCTACCCGGCTTGACATTTTCAAGTTTCCCGGGGTCATCGCAATTTCCCCCACCACTTACCACTTCCCATATACCTAGAGTGCGCGGGGCCGGACAGTCAGTCGCTCAGTGTCTGTCGTAGGGTGCGCATCGCGGTTGCAGTAATGGTCGAATGGGGGCTTCTGGGCCAGTTCGAGGTCACACGAGCGGTGTCACATGACGGTTTAGGCAGAGTAACGTTGCAAACTTCAAATTTCCTCGGCACTTTTGCTGTTTCTCATCGCAAATTCGCTCCAAGTCGTCAAGGTCATGGTAACTGTGACTGAAACTCGGAGCGTAGTGCGAGAAACAGCAAAAGTGCCGAAAAATTTTAGGTTTCAGCGTGACCTTGACCTTTTGTGACATCGATGACGTCATCTTGGTGACGTAAGGGGTGATGACGTCATCAGCACGTCATTTCTGTGACGTCATGGGTGTGACGTCATGGATGTGACGTCATTGGTGATGACGTCATCAATGATGCAATCGATGACGTCATCGATGAGGTCATTGACCTCGATGACGTCATCGATGACGTCATCGCTCGGGTGACCTTGAACTGGCCCAGAAGCCCCCATTCCCCACTACTCTCCATCCCGGAAAAAATCAAATTTTTTCAGAATTTAAGTTTAAAAATCGTAATTTTTAACATTGGTCTTATGGGTTGCTATTTTGGTAACGAAATAACAACGAAAGGTAGCATATACAAAAATAAAGGAACAATAATATTAAGCAGACTTTTTGAAACAGCTGTTAACTGTGAAGAGGTATAGTTGGTTGTTGGGGGAAATTTAATAGCTCTAATGACACTATATCAAAACTGAATTAAAACCAACGAGCAAGTCTCGGTTAACCTGGTACTGATGTTTTTAAGTATTGGATTTCTAGTTTTCTCTCATATATTTTTATTTTTAAAAGGAATAATACGATTATCATCAACTTAATCGGTAGGTGTTACTCTCAGACATACAAATGAAATTTAACTGGAATTTAACTAAATTAATTATTGGTCAAGTCGTTTTCACTTAAAGAGAAAGTGAAAGGGATCCTTTCAGAATGGCATACAATACTTCGCCTACTCTTATTTTATTCCTTTATTTAACATCCAATAAAAGTAAGAGAGTTTTTAAATAAAAGATAAATATCTGGGATATTTGATTATCTTTTGGATTTCCTTAATATTTTTAACTCGTGTTAAGAGTTAACAGTCTAAAGTTGATTAATTTTTGAACCTTTATTGGCCTAGTTTAATAAAAATAATTTTAAAACAAAAAAACCGAATAAAAAAGTCCAAGTCTTTATTTTTTATCAAAAACCTTTCTAACTTTTATTGCGTTTTTTCAAAAGGCGCTTAATGGGAGCGGGTAAAGCGCTGCATGACGTTCTAAAAGGAGCCCCTTGAATCTTAACAGAAAAAATTACAGACAATTTTTATAATAAGTGACAATAATTACTATATTAGATTTTTCCTAAATCGCTTTGAAATTTCTTATCAATTTTTAACCAGCCAGGAACGTTTTCTATCGCTCCAGCTCACTTCAGCTTCAAACCTTGGAATATTGTTTATTCTCCAAGTCCACGCTAAGACCCCGTGATCCCCTCGAACAACAGCTGTTATTTACACCTCTCGAGGCCCGAAGCCCTGTTTAGGCGATATCACGAACAGTGAGACCGCATTATGCAAAATCTCTCTCTAATGTCAGTGCCGCCTCATCCTTTAAAAGCAAAATGCAAATTTGTTAGTTTTTCGTCGGAGGAATTCATTAAGACCGGCAGCTGACGCGTAGCTGTCCGTAGCCTTTAGAGGAAAAGCCGGGCACTCACAGCCGTTTTGTAACTTAACCAAATTTTCCGCCATTTCATTTCCAAAATGTTATTTTTCATTTACTTAAGACATTCATGCAGTCGTCAAACGGTATTTTGATACGAAGTTTATTCAACGACAGGGAAAATACTCATTGCAGCTGTATTTCAGTGGCGTCAAATAAAGAGTTAAGAAAAAAAATTATCTGGAAACCTCTGAGGTAGTTATTATTATTTTCTCACTTAATAACAAAAAGAAATATTGAAAGAGTTCAACATAATTGTCCAATTGTACTACACTTCTAGGGATGATTACTGTAGTACATAATAAGTCTTAAAAAGTTATATAAAAAAATTTCTTAATGGTTTTCATAGATTTTATGTACAGTTACTTGAGGAAAATGATGTTGAAACTTCTACTACTCTCTGAGACAGCGTTGTCCCTGCTATGGCTGTTCTTTTATCAAAATGGTGGCTGTACCATAGATTGAGCATGAGTATGTTAAATCTATAACTGTACTTTTTTAAAGAGGCTAGTACCAGGTTAACCGAGCATTGCTCGTTGGTTTCCATTTGCTTTTAATATGGTGTACAAGCTATTAAATTTACACCAGACTCTTCACAGTTGTTTAAAACAGCTGTTACAAAAAACTGCTTAAAATTAAGGTTTCTTTATTTTTGTTTACATTTAGCTGTTATTTGGTTACCAAAATAGCAACCTTATTAAAAACTAGTAGTCCGGGGCATTTAGCCAAAATATGGCCTTGACCTAGACAAAATTGGCCGGGTAACGAGACCTAGTGGAATGAGTTTGGTATGTGTCCCTGATCATTTGGTAAAAATTCCCAACTTTTCCCACAACAGGAACATCCGCCATTTTGGAAAATGGCGGAAAAAGATGATTACAGTGTAAGTGTTTAATAAAATGGGATCTTCATAAAGCCCACACCACTTAGATTCACCCAAAAACATTTATATTGTTCACAATTAAATACCGTACAAGGAAATACCATATTTATTGGTATGAATCATGGTTTAAGATTCAATATGTGCACTTAAATTTAATATTTCGTCAAAAGTTTGGGAAGTTATTTTGGTTTTTTGGAATTTACGGTGTTAATATCACAGATATGATATTTTTAGTCCTCATAAGAATTGTAGCCCTTGAAATTGTGCATCGATTGCATATATAATATTCTTTGTTGATATAATAATAACGCTGATACGGTGCCTTAAAGTCTAAAATATTCACGGCTTTCAAAGGGGTAAAAATGGATTTTTTGCATTTTTGGACCTCCAATTTCAAAATTTGACAATTTTAACTGAAACCATTTGAAAGAGCTTAAAAAAACAAACAATTCCATATTTTGAATTCTTAACTTAGCTGGAACGGGTTAAGAAGAAAAGCCAAAAATAGGTTTCCCATGTTAATCTTATGGGAAATCAACTAAACCCTGTATCTCGCCTATTTATTGGCATAACTTGATAAAATTTGTTATGTACATTCACTAGGTAGGGTTTAAGTGATATTTGCTTACAACACCCATATTTCGGCAAACCTACATACTCACCCCCATGGGGTTTATGGGAAAAATTAAAAGTGCCGAATATTGATATAATTTGATATTTACCTTAACTCACCATTACACTTCCTAACAACTAACATTTGATAACAACATCCCATGGCAACAAACTTACATATGCATTTCTATGGGGTTTATGGGGAAAATATAAAATCTCAAATTCATTTGGAAATTCGCTGAGTGCGCAAGTTTGCTGCGGCGGGGGTATTTGATAATATGACGAGAAAACTATAAACAAATTAATTTAATAAAATAAACCAATTTAATCTTGATATTTAAACCAAGATATAAACAACGCAAAATTCGATATGCCATTTATTCCACTTGTATAGTCCACAATAGATGGGTATATAAATTTAAAATTAATACACAGGTTCCAATATTTTTGAGATTTAGATTCGTGAGGCCGTTCGCTAGCAAGGCTAACATCATCAGACGACTCACAAAAAAAAAAAAAAAAAAAAGGTAAAAGATGGCTAGTTTTATAATAGATACAATACATATAGTGTGCTTAACTTTTAATAATCATTTGGTAGTCTCCTAATTTTGGTGTGGTCCGCCATCTTAGAAAATGGCGGAAAAATTAATTATAGTGTAAGTGTTTACTAAAATGATATTTTAGTAAAGCTCATACCACTTAAACATTAGTCGATTTCATTAAGCTACCTGTAACGATTTCTTTTAATTTTAACTACCTGTACTTTCCAACTATTATATATTATAATTTCATTAGGCCCCATTACTTACCGTATATTATATACACCTGCATTTAATGACTCAATGATCAAAATATCAAATACTCTTTCAACTGAATAGTATGCAATCTGTAAAAAACGCTATTTAATTTTGGTTAAACTAATTTTACTAAGTTTTTTCTCAACATTTTATCAAATAATGGCAAAAGTTTTAAAAATAACCGTGTCTTTGTTTCCCTTTTAAGCTTAGTTGTTCCATTTTTACTGGAAGGTTCAGATGATCTATTAAGATATAAGATATTGATCTATATTAAAAAACTAACATCAATATTAGTTTTATAATCTGAAATGCCTGACTATCTATTTATAATTTGATTGTTACTTAATTACCTTTATTTAAACTTTCTTGTAATGAGTTCTTTATACACAATACACAATGTATTACTTAACTAAATTACATATTTACATGAAAATATTCTTTTCACTGATTATCATGCAATGTGTAAAAATTATATTTATTTTGATTCAATTAATTGTATATAGTTTTTACGTCATATTATCAAATACCCGTCGCAACAAACCTGCGCACTCAGCGAATTTCCAAAGGAATTTGAGATTTTATATTTTCCCCATAAACCCCATAGAAATGCATGTAGGTTTGTTGCCATGGGATGTTGTGATCAAATGTTAGTTGTTAGGAAAAGTAATGGTGAGTTAAGGTAAATATCAAATTATATCAATATTCGGCACTTTTAATTTTTCCCATAAACCCCATGGGGGTGAGTATGTAGGTTTGCCGAAATATGGGTGTTGTAAGCAAATATCACTTAAACCCTACCTAGTGAATGTACATAACAAATTTTATCAAGTTATGCCAATAAATAGGCGAGATACAGGGTTTAGTTGATTTCCCATAAGATTAACATGGGAACCTATTTTTGGCTTTTCTTCTTAACCCGTTCCAGCTAAGTCAAAAATTCAAAATATGGAATTGTTTGTTTTTTTTAGCTTTTTCAAATGGTTTCAGTTAAAATTGTCAAATTTTGAAATTGGAGGTCCAAAAATGCAAAAACCCTATTTTTACCCCTTTGAAAGCCGTGAATATTTCAGACTTTAAGGCACCGTATCAGCGTTATTATATCAACAAAGAATATTATATATGCAATCGATGCACGATTTCAAGGGCTACAATTCTTATAAGGACTAGAAATATCATATCTGTGATATTAACACCGTAAATTCCAAAAAACCAAAATAACTTCCCAAACTTTTGACGAAATATTAGATTTAAGTACACATATTGAATCTTAAACCATGATTCACACCAATAAATATGGTATTTCCTTGTACGGTATTTAATTGTGAACATAATAAACATTTTTGGGTGAATCTAAGTGGTGTGGGCTTTATGAAAATCCCATTTTAGTAAACACTTACACTGTAATCAACTTTTTCCGCCATTTTCCAAAATGGCGGATGTTCCTGTTGTGGGAAAAGTTGGGAATTTTTACCAAATGATCAGGGACACATACCAAACTCATTCCACTAGGTCTCGTTACCCGGCCAATTTTGTCTAGGTCATTCGCTAAATTCCCCGGACTATAGAGGCTCATAGGGGCAAAAGCCCCTAATCATAAAATTAAAATAACATGAACCATAGTGTATTACCAGTTCTTCCACAACGAAGGTTTCCAGAAAATTTAATTTTAATTTGAGGTATATAATATTTTAATTTTTAATAGGCCTAACTCAAAGCAACTAAACGTCTTATTATAGTATTACCACTCTAGGGTTAATTTTTGTCATTTGGCTATGAATAGTTCTTTACTAAATTTTATCATCTGTCTCTCGTTTTAAAATAAAACCAAACCTTATGTTTCAATGTACACAAAGAAGACATTTTTTGAATCCCCAAGCTATTCTTAAGGAGGACGTTTCACTATATTTCTTATTTCCTTGCGGATACGCTCTATGGGACCAGGGACGTATTTAAGTATTTGCCGCCTCTAGGCAGCGAAGTTTTCCGCCGCCCCCCCCCCCACCACAAACTTGTCAGCGCACTCCCCGACCTCACATGCCGTGTCAGCTGATTTGTAGAAAAGTAATAAGTAATTGCTACCAACAAACATACTACATTTTGAGCATTTTTAAGAGTGTATTTATTGCGCCGTTTTCATTCAAAAAGTGAGTCTCATTGGATACATGCTGGAATGCGCAACATTGTTGTAACCAATCAGAAGTCATAATCGCGTTTTACAGCGCGAAAACGGTACATGGAAATGTCCATATACAAGGGCTCTTAACTCTTAACTATTGTTATTGAACATAAAATACACTAGATAGACGTGTGAAGATAAGATGTCTTTGAAAAATAAAATATTTGTATTTACAAAACGGGTTTATTTACAAGAAACTAAATTAATAAAAACGAAAAAAGTAAGTAATTTCACTTAAAATAATAATATGAAATGTGGTTTAGTTGGAGTTACTTCACACTTTTCTCCTTAATTTTAATCTGGCAAATGAATCAATAACTGTAGTTAAGTCCATTGAGTATTACTATAAATTCATACTTGGAGACAACTATTTAAATTAAACACTTTAACTCACAATTATGCGTTACAAGTTGGTATAAAACACAATTGAAATATAGGCTACCTACTACAAACCCCAATGTTTACATTGGCAATTGGCATTGGGGCCTGACGCTGCCACTGCCAACGAAGTAAGCAAAGGAAAGTGGCGTACGAGGTAAACACGGGAAGGTGTAGCGAAAGCCCACGCCCGCGACCGCGAGCACAGTAAAAGGAAACGATTTTGTTTCCTTTTTCTGTGCAGCGAGTAACGACACGACATTACGTTCGCCAGACCAATAGGAAAAGGGCGGCACGGAAAACTCAGTACAGCAGTGTAGTGAATAAATGATTGACTTTAGTTTGATAGTTTTTAAGGCTCCGGTCTACCTGAGCCCGAAGTACGTGACGTCACCGACTGCCGCCTCGCGGCCGTAGCGCTAAGCGAGTTTGTTGGCTGCATAGGTTTACGGGAATCGTGTTTTAAAATTAACTAATTATGATAGAGATTGACTCTTAACTTTTTCTAAAAGTATAAAGACGGATCTCGTCTTTTCTAGTTTTAGAATTTTTTAATAAAATTTATAATTTCAGCTATAACTATCTAAAATCACCTGTTTTCTAGATTTTTTTTACTGGAGTTTTCCATTAGTTTTAATGAAACTACCAAAGTGAGATTATATAAGTGTAACCAAAGAAATTTAGCACCGTAATTCTTCTTTAGTGGACAGCTTAGTTATAGCTATATGCTGCATTTAGAAGAAGATAACAGGATTCTAATAAAAAAGCCCTTGCATTTGCATCGAGAAAAACAATTGATTTTAGACATGACAGAAATTATAAATTTTATTTAAAAATTCTAAAACCAAAGAACACGAGATCCTTCTTTCTACTTTTAGAAAAAGTTAAGAGTCGATCTTTATCTTAATGATTTAATTTTAAAACATGATTCCCGTAAACCTCTGCATCCATAAAACTCGCCTAGCGCTATGGCCGCGGCCGCGAGGCGGCATTCGAGCTCACGTAGACCGAATGAAAGTATTTTAAACAGCCAAACTGTCCTTCTCAAAATTATTTGCTAAACATTTTTTTTATTATTACCAAAGAAGGCATGCAACATACTTTTAAATTACATTTAAACTACGATCTAACTAACCAACTTTTAAATTACATTGGACTAAAACTCCAATTTTAAAATTATTTCTTTTCCAAATTTTGCCGCCCCCTAAAATTTGCCGCCCTAGGCGCGCGCCTAGTCCGCCTATTCGGAAATATATCCCTGTATGGGACCGAAACCTTTAATTTGAAACTCCTACCATCTTCCTGCGATTTTCAAAACGCTCACAATTTTGCCCAAGAAATTTCGCTTTCAGAATTATTATATAGATTGCTTCTCTTGGTGTGAATTATTATGTTATCTTCACTCAATGTTATCATCTGTGTCTCATTTTGAAATTAAACCCTAACACATGTTTTAATGTATACAAAGCAGACGTTTTATAAATCCCCATGCTATTCTTATGGAGGACGTTTAACGTGATTTATCATTTCCTGTTAACATTATGGACACGCCGATAGTTTTCCCTCGTGCATGGGACCGAGACCTTCAATTTGAGACCCCTCCCATCTTTCTGCGATCTGTGTGACGCTCAAAATTTTGCTCAAGAAATATCGCTTACAGAATTATATATACTAGAGATCGCCTCCTGATCGAAATTCGATCAAAATTTCAGTTGATCTGGACCCAAGAAACTTAAAAACATTTTAGAACTAAAACATCTGTTCCTCCTAATTTTCTAGCAGTTGTTTTACAACAGCTGTCTTATGATTCATCCAATTTTTTAATTCCCCATAAGATTAACATTGGAACTTTGAAAGCCTGTGGGGCGTAGCCCTGGAGTCCGATGTGAATTAGAATGGGATTCTGCTCATCTACAGGACTATACCTTTCTAACGGTATGCTCGGATTTATCCTACGATGAAAACGAGCTGAAAAAAAGGAGTAAATGAAACATGCTTGCGTATTAATATATAGATAGATTAGAATTTTTAAAATTAATTTGGACAAAATTTTATTTTTCTGTTCGTCGGCTTAATTAACAAACCACGTAACTCCATAAAACGCGTTTTTGTGATTTTTATGTTTTTGTGTAGTTTTTTTGGTGCCTGCACAGTTGACTAAAGTCTCGTAACTCCAAGAAATATTTAAAGACTGAATAAAGGGAGAAAACAAACCACACATATTTTAAGAGGTAAATTTGTTTCTGCAAACCTAGTAACTCCTAAAACAGCCTCCTTATTAACCATGAACTTCGTACAACAACATATGACCAGTAACTCCTTAAACAGCCAAATTATTTGTGTGTTCGACCACTTAACTCCCTAATTGGATATACCAAACCACGTATCTTAAAAACGTAACTAAAACACGTATCTAAAACACGAAACTCCTTTACTCTATTTCAAAACTCGCAACTCCACTCTACTCAAGAAAATGTTAAAATAAGGGAAAAGGGATGTTTTAGTTACCTTACAATAATTATACTTCAATTGAAAAAACAAAAAGTAAAAAAAAATCTTCTTGATCAAATGAAACGGTTTTTTGTTTCTCCTGTAAAAAGTGGAAAATGCAAGTTACGATGTTTGTTAATTAAGACGACGTAGTAGTTGAGACTGTTTCTAAACTTATTTTTGGGCCAAAACTCTCTTAAATGCAAAGTTTAAGCAAAATCTACCCGCTGGATTTAGCGATTGTGTAACCACATCCCTTCAGACACTCCTGCTATACTAGTATAGGATTGGAGTGTCACCATGTTGGATTATTTCCCATAAGAGCAATGTTAAGCTTGTCCCTACCACTTGTCATATAATTTCTTTTTTCCTTCGATTGGTTTAGAATACAATGTATTTTAATCTCAATTAAAATACATTGCTCAATTAAATTTACTGTTCTTTTTGCGAAGTAGATTTATAAAATAGTGTAAAACTATTATCAAAGTAGCAACAAAATTGTTTGTTCTTTTCAATCTGTTATAGAATTTTTTTTACTATACTAGTTTAAAAAAATATCTCTCTTGATGAGCCATTTATTTAGTATTATAACCCATAATTTTCTGATTATAAAAAAGAGAGTTATTGTGTTTCCATTTAACATTGCTCTTTTGTGGAAAAGATGACATCCAGATTGCTCTAACTCCTTAAAAATTTGTTTAGTATTTCTCTACCATTTTATTAACGTTCTTTTTGAAGATTTCTAGATTTTTTAAGATAAATATTTAAACCTTAACTGTGAGCTACATTTATTTAGAACTCTATTACAAATTAAGTTATATTGCACGCATTTATACTCACACACTCAATTTGACAATCTGTGTCGTTTCATAATAACGAT
Source organism: Neoaliturus tenellus (assembly GCA_030545055.2). Classification (NCBI taxonomy): domain Eukaryota; kingdom Metazoa; phylum Arthropoda; class Insecta; order Hemiptera; family Cicadellidae; genus Neoaliturus; species Neoaliturus tenellus. The sequence goes on along the minus strand of CM061531.1, from coordinate 332,161,986 downwards.
AATATTTCCCCGTGGAACCACCAAAATCCGCCGCTACCCGGTCACATTGCACGGACGTTATCTTTGAATCAATAAATGATAACCTGCTAAACAAACTCATCAAAGCCAGGCAGTAATTAAATTTTTTGTTATAATTGCCAGATTTTTATCTACCCAGATATTAATTTAATTCTGTTTATGTTTTTGTTCAGTTTTGATTGGAAATAGTTTTAACTAACCACTATTTGTCATCAATGATTCATAGACTTCAAAAGAATCCATTTCGCTGGCGGCGATATTCGTTTGTTGTTTACTATTTTATAACTAATTAGTTTTCTGAAATAAGTTTCATTTGATAAATATATCGCGGTGAAATCCCAATATCGACAAAGGTGACAATAATGTGGCTCGCGGCAACGATGTGTCAGTTTTAATTTGCCAGCCTGCCAATCTCATGTCAATATTTCAAAACATATTATTAAATAATTAAATATTTTGAACCAAATAATTAGAGGACTGTCATTATTGAATTGACAGTTTATTTGTTTGTGTATTTTTCAATACTGTCAACAAAAAAAAAAAAAAACTCTTTTTGTGCAAGTTCTTTTTATAAACACACTTAGGCCTAGATTTATTTTTAATAATAGGCTTCATTTGAGTTTCTTGTGATTATTTTAAATTTAATCCCTCTTACAGGATGTGTAAGGCAGTACAAAAGAGGGATGTCAGTTATTTAAAGTTGGTATTGTTCCGTCCAAAATAAGACGACTGTCCTTAAATACGCAAGTAATTGTGATTGCAGTCGCGGCCTTGCAACGATGTCACATTGCCATCAGATGTTTAATGTATATTTTATTGTTTGTGTGTTTTTTATTACTTGATAACATGTTTGACCTTTTTGTATAATTATATAGTGCTCAACATATGGACTAGGCAACGATGGAAGATCAATGTTGCAAGTTTTAGAACAAAACAACTTATTCTCTACCTTCCCTCGCATCTCTGATCCCTCACGTGGTACGTCTCCTTTTTAGTGATTTTGTGGCCGCTACCATAATACTTTTTTATCATTTTAGGCACTATTTTTTAGGCACTATCATTTTAGTCGCAAACCAGCCTTTTTTTTCATCCGGTGGTATATGTATGAAGTTTAATTTTTTATAAATATAAAAAGAAATAGGTCGATTTCTAGCATGGATATTGGGTACACTAATGTTTTTAACTGTATGTCAATTGACTGACTGGTGTTGTGGTTGTCTGTGACAGACGATCGCGCAGTACATCAGGCAGCACGAGCACAGCGTGTTGGACCCGGCGTTCTCCCCCAGCGAGCCAGGGGAGATCTTCCACCACACGGAGACCCACCCGGAGAAGCGGAGAGCGGAGAGGTCAGTAGCCGACACCAGAGTACAGTAGTACCATAGTACAGGGCGTTTATACAAAATATAGTGGAATTGAAGTGCCGCTCAAACCATTGAACAAAAACTAAATTCTTGCACGGTAGCTTCCTATGGAAGAGAAAGTTCAGAAGTTTTTCCTATTTTAATAAAGCTCAGGTTGTTGCCCTTCGAATTTAAATTTTTAGTTCGATCAATCTGATATTTATTTGAGTAAAATATATATATAATTTCTTATAAGTCAACATTAAGCCATGCTTATTTTTTAAAGCATGTAAAAACGCTTTGTGCTCAAGAGAAAAATTTTAAGCTTCCTAGGAACAGGATTTATCCTATTGCAGTTTGCATTGCATACAATAGGCTGGAAAGTACAATAGGTTATCTGAATTTCCGTTTAGAACGATACAGAATGAGGAATAGTACTTGTATTCTAATTTCTATTAAATTCACAAAACAAATTCCCTTTCAATGTATTTAACCTAAATTTTTTTCGTCAAGTGCTCTCAGAAAATATGAGAGCTGGGAAGTCCCTCTGTCATACAAAATTTATGTGCCCTGGTTTGTTTAATTGAAGTACAACTAGATGTTTATTCTTTGTTCAAAGTCCATCGTTAATGGTGTTTTGGCATTATTTAAGGCTTTATAACAGACTTTTTTGATCGCTGATACACGAAGATTTGGGATCTGGGATCTAATATGGCCTTTAAGTGAATAAGTGGAGGACAAAATATAGAATATAAAAGTTAGTAGAACTAATGATCAACAAGAGTAAAACTTGAATATTTTTTATCAAAAGTAAACCTATATTTATCCTCTGTATCTAATAAAAACGTTTACTTATCAAAATATTACAGCTCCATTAAGGCACCTGACTTTCACTACAAACTGGAAACTGTTTCTTCTTTATGAGCAAAAATTCCTAAAGGTGTTATACCTCTTCGATGATTCTAGCTGGCCTTTGACTTGTTCTATTTTCTCCTCAGTCCAGAAAATTAAATTTATTACTTAACAGTATGTATATTATTAAATCTACGCCTTCGTAAAAATTTAATGTCAATTTTCCACTTGATAAATTTAATGAAATTAATAATGGGGAATCAATTACAAATAGGTGATGTACGGGCAGGTTTGGGGATTTGTCTTAATTTGTAGTCCCAATTTGCAGAAGTCAAGGGGGAAGGGGGGGGGGAGTTCACCAGCTGGCACTGACGACGTCTCGATTGCAGAATAACTACGACCCCCCCCCTCCCCCACGGCGGGCTGCCCAGCGGGGTTAAGTGCATGTACCATTGAACTCATCTGTGGGAGAAAATTAATTTTCATCACTCCGTATACGAAAGTGACAACTTGCCGTACAGCTGAGACCTTGGAAAGTAGTCATTTCCCAAACTGTCACCGTCAGCTGATTTTACTGGCCTGTACGGAAAGTAATGTTTGTAAACATTACTTTCCGTCCAAGGTAAACAAACTTTTCCGTACATCAACAATCAGCTGGGTTTAAAACAAATTAAATTTTGAATTCCAGCTTTGTTTACTTTGTCCAATGGCGAAGAATTTACAAAAATAATCCTCCTTTAAAACTTCCACATTTATTAAAAATTGCGTTGTGATGAAAAGTATCGTTCACAACTCGTCCGGAAAGCCCATTTCCAGGCTCGATAGTGTTTTCCACGCTCGGCTTCGCCTCGCGCGTAAAACACTATCTCGCCCAGAAATGATCAATTTTGGCGTATATTCACTAGTAGTGAAATATACTATTGTTTGAAAAAAGTTACAAAACTATTTCGGATTTTCTGACACACTGTAACTTTAACCTAGAAGGGGCATAGGGGAGAAAGCTCAGAGGATTTTGTGAGATTTGTATGAAAATAAATATTTTATTAAGTGTGGTACACACGTTTTGATCAATCAAAAGTTTATATTGATCACTGCCTGAACATAAATTGATATTTTTTATATCACTACTTTCCAAAACCTGTCGTCAAGTGAGTATACAATCAGTCCCAACGTTTTGTAATTCTTGTAAAATTCTTTTTGTAAATCAACGTTTTACATTAAATACATTTATTTTTCTAAAGAAAACTGTTTGTTTCTAAATATTCAAATTTTTTCAACTTTTATGATAATTATAATTATTTTTAGTAAAGTTATTCGTTATATAAAAGGTTTGTCTAAAAACAAAAATGAACTGAATTTTCTGGACGTTGAAAACAAATTAATGTCTAGCAAACTATGTATTATATATAAATTTTTTCTGTTTATTTTTCAAACATTTGAGAATTTTTTATACTGTATCTTTTAATTAAATGTAAAAATAAAAAAACACCAATAATTTATCAGTAGATAAACGTCTGGGTTAGCGCCTGCAAAACACCAAACGCAACATAACATCAGTACGCACATTGCCTATCCCTCTGTCGACAGGCGCTCCAACACAAGAACGCACTTGCCGTGGGCGATCCTATGCCTTGTTTTAGCGTTGTTTAGTTGTTTTTTTAAATCAATGTGTGAACTCTACGACCTAAAATTGTATTTTCCAATTAGTTAATATTTCACTTATTCACCAGGTATATTTGGTATGAATTTCTTGTCCTAGCAGAAAAATAATAAAATATTAAAGTACTCGTACATTACTCTGAGCCTATTTGTTTGTCTTGGCAAATTTGTTTTTACTAATACAAGTGTCCTTAACAAGATTTCTAGTGTTACTTTATACCTTTTTAAGGTTGTAAAATTGTAAAATAGGCCTATACTATTTCTTCATGAGAGGGTCTTTAAAGATCGCTAATCTAAGGGCATAAATGTCAAAATAAATTTTCAAATAGAGAGTTTTGCAACATACAATAAATTGTATGGTAAACGCTAAACGATATTTTGAAATTGGCACATTTTAGAATAATTCGTCATGTAGAGGTCGTTTTTTTTTAACTTGATCCTCCTGGAGAATATTAGGGTGGGTGAGAGATTTAAACCATAAAACAAAAAATTTAAACTTGTGACAAATATGTTCGAGTACCAGATTTGACTTTTTAATAACTTATATCTTTCAGTGACTCCAAGTCCACTGTTATATTTTTAAGACGAACCTATGCCTTGATACAAAGTAAAAGTTCTAAAGTAAACTGACTAAAAACCAACTGTTATCAATAATTTTATAAAACTGATACGCAACATGTTATGATGTGAAATAACCAGCTTGTATGCAACAGTAAAAAAAAAAAAAATCAAAAGGCTTCAGCCAATGGAATATTAGCAAGGATAAACAAACCCCCACCACCATCTCTCCCTCAAAGGATCAAGTTTAAATAAAACGGAATTTAAACTGAGTAAATAATGTGTAATGCTTGCTATTGATCACTTTTCTACCAGTGTTTGTAAGATCAAGCAGTAAAAATAGCTAAATCCACCATTATTTAAATAGTGTTTAGCGTTAACTATATTGATTTACTGTATGTGTAAAATTTCTCTTTTGTTGCCCATCCATATTTTTAATATGTCAGCATTGTAAATCTTTTTTTAAATAGACAGTGTGGGCTAAATTACAGGAATAAAAAAATAATAATATATAGTTATTTTTCTTAAAGTGCATTGATCCAGAAAATTAAATTTTTTGCTCTTAGTGTTAGTTGCTCAAATAATTTAAACTTAGGCTCTATTAAAACTACAGTAACATCCTAACGTTCAACAAACATAAAATTATTTAAAAAATGCAATAAATATAAAAATGTTGCAAAAAGTATTAAAAATAAAACCAACAATGATCAAAATCATTAAAAATACATAGAATATGGACATTATTTATTTCAATTTATTTAATATACAATATAACAAGTGTTAATAAACAATTAAACTATCCACTCATTAAGCACTCAAAACAACAAATCCACGTCTGGTAGCGACGACAGCAGTGTGTGTTGGGCGCAAACGCTCGTGGCACCATATGCCAAGAAGAGGTTTAATTTAGCCAGGCAGTGACTGTACCCCCAGCTGACGCTCTGCACCAGACTGTACCAGTTTTATTAATATGAATAATGGCATCTTGCAGTTTCTTTTCTCACATGCGACCGTCTAATGAAATACCATTGATCAAATGCGCTCCCTCCCAACACCTGGCTCCTACTGCCTCTTTCTCTTCGGTTCAATTGTAGCAAAAGTTTTTCTAAACTTATAAAGATTGGTTTTTTTTAATAAGAGAAATATACTTTAGAAACCAAATGTCTTAGAATAAGAAATAATAAAAATTATGATGATTATAAAATTTAAAGGAACTGCTGTGAGGAATAATTTGTGGGTTTCCGTTTACTTTTTGTTGCATGATTTCTTAATTTTTAAGCCAATGTTAGGGTACACTTTTTTCACTGATTAGCAATGCAAATAAAATCAACAATTTACAAGATTCCAACAAAGAAGAAATCAAAATACACACTGATAAATTTTTATTTTACAGATTTTTTTACATTTTTTTTAATTATTACAAGATGATTGTAATTGAATAATTGTGTGATACATGTAATCTTTGTCAATCCCATGTAAAAGTTTTTTTCCTAGTCTCTATATCTTTTTGTAACTTTTGGGGGGTAAATAAGTCATCTGCAGCAAATCTGCTCACTCAGCGAAATTGCAATTTATGAATTACTTTCTCTCTAGTCTCCATGTGAAACCAAGGGACTGAGATGCCCCTTCAAAATGGAATAGGTTTTTTCTGTGGACCTTTTGACGTAATTTTTTACCTTCCAGCTCCCAGTCCCAAAGTGGTTTTCTTCAGTCACAGAGTGATTTCAACAAGATGAAGGTATTTCGACCTTAAAAGAATTTTAAGTGATTTAATTACAGTGGGACATGAATAATCTCAAGTTACGTACATATAAATTAGAATTAAAATCTAAATTTTGTAACCACAAATGTTTCAATACAAATATAAGTCAAACACCAAGTATAAACAAAAAAGAAACTTAATCTTTAACAGAAAATCTTTACAATATTGCATTTCTACAACTAAATTTTTTTTCTTGATTTCGTTTTCTAATAATCTGATAGAGCAAAAGCAAAAGCTGGTAAAATCATTTAATGTTACACATCCAAAGGTGAAGTCACATGCTAACTAAGAAATTTTCTGGTGTCCAGATCCAACTTATTCTCAGAATTATTTGTTCCTTAATTAGTATCCAGGAGGCTAATACAACGTTAAAAAAAAAAATATCTTCCTTGTGATTTTTATGTGGCTTGTATATGGTTTCTATGTAGTTTCTTGCCTTAAAGAAAAAACTTGTTGGCACCATAAAAAACTATTTCTTCTCTTTTTATATAGTCAAGTTTACTCCTTGTAAAGAGGCGGTTTTACTTTGTATCCCTCAGGAGATTAATAGTATTTTGTCTCCCAAGAAGACAAATTAAACCCATAAGAATAACATTGACAATCAGGCAACACTGTCACTGAATTATTTATTTTCCAGCTACTATGAAAACGGCCTAGATGACTCGGCGTACCTCCCTACAGCTGCCAAGAGGCCGCACCACGCCGCGGGTCTCCTCTTCCCCCTCCACCCGTTGGCGCTCCCCCCCACCCACCTGCTGCACCCGGACTACCACCCAAGCACGCCGTACCCGCCCTACCACCACCCGCACCATCGGGACACCACAGGGGATGCGGACCCGGCACGGCGTGGACATGGCGAGGACGAGTGGAAGAACATACACGTGGTGAGTCATAGTTGTTCTAGTTTAACCCAAGAAGCGCTGAGTATTTTTCTAGAAATACCTCAACATATTTACTCACTTTGTAGTACTTAATTTGATATAAGTAATAAATTGACCAATGTCCACCTAATGCAATTTTTAACTAACAAAAGAAGGATACCCTGACCCATGACCTAATTTCCCAGTTAAAAAGTGGGTTTATCAATTGTCACACAACTTGAACAATAATAAAAACAACGTATATAATAAAGCTTTCTACTTGATGACACACTTATCTTGTTGGAGTCTACTTCCTAAATTTTTTCCCATCCATAAATCCATTTATCCATTCGTCCATGTTTAAAATACATTTATCAATCTCTCTTGTGCTTCCACATTGTGAAATTTGAACTACAAGTGGGTTGCTCTTTTACTAATTGTTTTCTATGGCGGTTTTGCAACAATTAATGATTGAAAGAATATTAAAATAATTTATCGAAGGACCAATTTAAGTGGGGACGTTGATGCTATGTAGATCATGGATAAATAACAAACACAATAAGAGAAATAGTTCACTCACCATTGGATTTCCAATGTTCAATATAAATGAGAAATAGTCAGAGAGATGGCTGCTTGGCTCCGCCGTCCATGGGAGGCCTGGGGTTACTGTTGAGGGACCAGGGGGCGATCTCGTCATCTGTTGTGGGTGGGAATCAAACCAGTGGAGGCCTATCACAGTCTCACAGTCACACACGCGAACGACACCAGTCAGAATGCGCGGCGCGAAGGCGGTAAACGCGACACTCGCGAGCGAAATTGAACAGTCCAAAACTTTGAGGGCCAACTAGGGAGAGAAATGAGGTAGATTATAAGATAAAACTTAATGGCGGTAAAATGAGAATTTAGAGCGACACGCACAACAATCGGGAGTTTTTCTAGGACTGACCGTTGAACGGTCTTCTGGCCGGAAAAGCGCCACTGGAAGAGTTCAAGTTTGGCGAATCAGAGTTCGAATCTACCTCGGATGATCAATTACGTCATATCGTATGACTCGTCACCTAGCAACGACATTTACCGTCTCTCTCGCTCTGTCTGGCTTGTCTACATTTTTTTTGGAGGAAACTTCCTAAATTGGGCCTTACTAACTAACATAGGACGATATTCTATAGAACCCTTGTATTTGAAAAATAAATTGAATACATAATAAAATCATATTAAAAATGCCCTTATACAACTTAGAACTATATGTTAAGTACCGAACACTAATAACAACAACCAGATTTTTTTCATTAGGTTTAAACAATAAACAGTCAAAACCGCCATTGTTTTGAACATCTGTAGTTCATAATAATTTCCAGTTTCATTAATCAATTTGATTCTTTTAATTTAAAATAACTGTATGATTCTGATCATACAATCGACAGGCCTCTATTTCAAATTGTTGCAAAATCAAAACAAAAATGTTTTACTTTCACTGTTCTACCCGCAGATGCTGAACTGTATCCTGAGCATGGTGGAGAAGACCAAGAGAGCGTTGTCGATCCTACAGCAGCGGTCGACGGAGGGCGGCGCGGTGGGCGACTGGCGGCGCACCGGTGCAGCGCCGGCGCACCCCACGGCAGATGATGTCAAGCGGACGGCCGGTGAGATCATGGCACACACCATCCGGCTCACGGAGGACCGTGTGGCGGAGGTGCGGCGGAAAGCAGGTACACGGGTGCGATGGGTTCTGTGAAACTTGGTTTATTCCTAAGAAATGTGTGGAGTTGGATAGAAAAATGGTCAATCAGTATATTCTGGATCATCGGATAGGCTGCGGCCGTAGCTCAGTGGTTATCACCCGGCGGGCCCGTGTTCCAATCCCGGCTCGGGGACAAAAAGATCGTTCGGCCGCTCCCGTGGTTCGGAAGTCACGTTAAGCCGTTGGTCCACTGCATAGAAAACAAAAAAGTGCAGGCATTTCAGGCGAGGAGAACTATCAGTTAATTACTGATCTCCCTCCACTAAAAGCCATACGATTATTATTATTATTAGTTTACCGAGAAAAACTAATAGTTCAGAAAGGGAAGTTTACATCTTACCTCTTTACTAACATCTGTAGACAACATCTTTGATGTTATCCTGTGTGATATTAATCATAACAGTCTTGATCTTAATTCATCTGACGATGAAAACTACTTGACAGTGAGGAGGTATGTGCTGCAGTAGGGTCCCTCTTGACCAGCCACCTCACGGTTGAGAAAGCAGCAGGATAACAATTTGGCTGGGTTTAAAAAAACTGATTTGCACTTCAATCATAGTTTTCCATATCCTAGATGAGGTAGTAAACGGTAAAATAACGCTATAAGGTAAACAGAATTGTTGCATCAGGCCTGTGATGTAAAATTTGTTTAAAGCACCCATAAATGTCATTATTTTGCTGTCACTCTTTAGGGGAAACTCAAGTAGTTAAAAAGCAGTAGCTTTCTTGTCAGGATAGGCCAGATGAAGTGGTCAGTTGGTTAGGAAGGGGTATACCGTACAAGAAGACAATAAAGAAAAAGAAAAAGCATAAGAATTAGGATAGACCATCAGTCTGGATTATCTAGAGCCCAAATTTGGCAGAACTGGATAATCAGTGGTCTACTGTAATATGTTATGAAATTGTTATAGATAAGAATCAAAACTCTCATAGTGTTGTGTTATAAGAGAAAACAACCTTTTTGAAGAAAATTAAGGCTTTAATCAACTATCAAATCATAGTAGTATTTTATAACAATTCCATAAATATTTACAAGTATGTTTAGATTATTGTATAAAACATGTGATTATAAAAATACAAAAAGCAAGCAGTAAAATTATATGACATTCTTCCCCCCTAATTATTTTGTGACATAATCACTGAGGAAACGAGGAGGGTTTACTTTTCTGAACGACTGTCGACAAACAATTTCATTTTGGATAGGAGAATTGTCGTCTTTGTTCTGTTGTCTGCCTGAAAAACTATTATCACTGATCTCTGGAACATTTGATCTAGAGTCTTGAGTCACATCTGTCAGTTCGTCAGTTTCTGTAATTTCTCCCCTTGGCGCCAAGTGCCGAAGTGATACTGTGGTTTCTCTTCCATCTGGCAGTAGAACATGAGCATATTCTGGGTTGGCTTCTATAAGTTGAACTTCTTCGACTAGTGGTTCATATTTACTTAACCTGGCCTGTCTTTTCATGAGAACCGGTCCAGGGTGGCTCAACCAAGTAGGTAAAGAGACTCCATGAAAGCTTCGTCTTTGATGTACAAACATTCTCTCATGCGGAGTTGTATTAGTTGATGTGCAGAGAAGTGATCGTATAGCATGTAGAGAATCTTGTAGAACTTCCTCCCAGCAACTGATATGCAAACCACGAGACCTCAAGGCGAGAGAAACAGTTTTCCAAATAATACCATTGTATCTCTCGACTTGTCCGTTACCCTGAGGATTATAGGGTGTGGTTCTGCTTGTGGCTACTCCATTTTCATTGAGAAACGTTTTTAGTTCATGGGATATGAGAGATGAACCTCGGTCAGAATGGATAAAAGATGGTATTCCAAAAAGAGTGAACAATTCACGCAAACATTTGATCACTGTGGCTGAAGTTATGTCGGTACAAGGAAATGCAAAAGGGAACCTGGAAAACTCATCAACAACCGTAAGCATATATTTGTTCCTCGATCTGGATGGCAGCGGTCCTTTGAAGTCAATGTTGAGTCTTTCCATTGGAGTTGTAGCTTTGATTAAGGTTCCTTCATGTTTAAAGAACCTCGGCTTCAATTCAGCACATGTCGAGCATGCATTAGTTGTCCTTTTTACGTCTTCAAGTGAAAATGGTAGATTTTTGCTTTTAATCCAGTGGTATAGTCGAGTTACGCCTGGATGACACAGGGCTTCATGATATTCCATTAGGGTTTTGGCATTTTTCTGAGGATCTAAGGACGAACATACTCTTGAAAGGGTGTCAGCAATAACATTTTTCTTGCCTGATCTGTACACAATATCATAACTAAATGGGGTCAATTCCAAACGCCATCTCATAATTTTATCATTTTTTATCTTATTTTTGTTCGATGAGTCAAACATGAATGATACAGACCGTTGATCGGTAATAAGTCTGAAATGTTTGGCAAGAAGGTAATGCCGCCATTTACGTATTGATTCCACAATGGCATACGCCTCCTTCTCTACTGCTGAATGCCGCTGCTCTGATTGTGATAGAGTGCGCGAGAAGAAAGCAACGGGTCTTCCAGATGCTAAAAGAGTAGCTCCTATTGCAAAGTCTGATGCATCGGTTTCGACAGTTAGAATATCTTTTTCCCCAATTGAGGTAACTACAGATGAAGCAATTTCAGATTTCAAACTTTCAAAGGAGGAAACAGCCTCCTTTGATAAGGGAAAAGATTTTGAGAGAATTAGATGACGTATTTTTTGTGAGAACATTTTTATCCATTTAGAATAGTAAGCGAACATTCCAATCACTCGTTTTAATTCAGCCGGCTTGTTAGGTATAGGGATGGTAAGCAGAGCTTTCAGACGATCTTCATCTGGTTTTATAGATTTATTTGAGATAGTGTATCCAAGAAAGTTGATTGATTCCAAGGAAAATTTACACTTTTCCTTGTTTAGAGTGAGACCATACTTATTGGCAACACTGATAAATCTAGATAAGTTAGAGTCGTGCTCAGATTGGTTTCTTCCACAGATGATCACATCATCTAGATAAGGGAATGTGCCGTCTAGTTTTTCATTCTTAATTATGGAATCAATACATCGCTGAAAACTAGCTACACCATTTGTTACTCCAAATGGTATTCTACAAAACTGATAAAGTTTTCCATCTGCCTCAAAACCAGTATAAACCTTTTCATTTTCAGCAATTGGTATTTGATGGTAAGCACTTCTTAGATCAACAGTACTGAATACACTGTATGTAGACACCTTACTTACCAAAACATCAATTTTAGGCAGTGGATAAGCATCTAACTGAGTGAATTTATTTATTGTCTGTGAGTAGTCAATAACCATTCTTGGCTTACCTGAATCATTGCGTACAACGAATGCTTGGGCCCTCCATGGAGATTGACTCGGCTCAATTACTCCTTCATTAAGTAGCCTCTCAGTTTCTGCTTTAATGAATTCAGCATCTTGAGGATCTTGTCGTCTAGATTTAGTTGCTATAGGGCTACAGTCTATCGTTAAATTGCTAAAAAGATTAGCTGGCGGAACATTAGCTGCGGTTAAACTGCATACAGAGAGAGAGGATTTAGAACCACCAAACACAATTTCAATACTTGAGTGTTGTTTTAAAATATCGTGTCCTATTATGACATCGGCACAGAGTCCTTTAAGAACCGTTAATTGAGCTTGATTATACTCATGTCCCTTTAATTTTAAACTAACTTTACAAATGCCAAGTACTTCTGAGGATAGAGCAGAAGATGCCATAGAAACAGTTCCGCTTTTAGGAAATATCTTAAATTTGCAAGATTTAGCATACTGATCATTAATAAAGCTCTCAGAACTGCCAGTGTCGATTAGGGCATCTGTTAAAATACCATTCAGGGTTATTTGTAAAGTAGCTCGCGACAAAGAAGAAGGAGCGGCAGCAACAACAGATGAAGCAGTTGATTTATTACCATCACTAGTTTGCTTGTAATTATTATTAAAACTAGATTTGCAAACTTTAGAAAAGTGCCCTTTTTTACCACATTTATGACATTCTATATTTTTAGCGGGACAATTAATTCTGGGATGTCTAGCCATACCACAGAAGTAGCACCTTTCAGTGGTTTTAGTAGCAGCAGATGTGCCTATTTCTAAATTATTCAACTTACCAACTGAGGTTTGATCTTCAATAGAATGTGTCGCATTTACTGATGAGTAGGATATTTCATACATTTTTGATTGAAGAGAAGCCATTTCAAGGGACCTTGCTTGATCAAGGGCAGTTTCCAGTGGTAGACAACGATTTTCCAAGAGTCTTTGTCTGATAGATGAGGATTGTAGGCCATTAATGAATGAATCTCTGATGTATTCATCTCGATTTTTATTGGCAGTGACAGCTTGAAAATTACAGTCTGCGCTTAATTTCTTTAATTCTTGGTAATACTGGTCGATGCTTTCTCCATTCTCTTGTTTTCTAGTAAGTAAGCAATGTCGTGCAAATACTTCATTCTTTGGTTTGACATAAATTTCCTTTAGGGTCGATATGGCAGATTCATAACTCTCACATTCAGTTATATATTCAAAGACGTTTGATGATACATGATTCATGAGTAATTTTAGTTTGTCTCTCTCATCTCTAACTTTTGCTGCCAGTAGGAAGTTTTCAAAGGTCTTATGCCAGTGTACCCATTTTTGATTAGACTCAGTTGTATTAGCGTCAATGCCAAATTTGTCAGGTTTGAGTAGCTTTTCCATATCTATGATAGTTGATTAAATTGTTGTGTTATAAGAGAAAACAACCTTTTTGAAGAAAATTAAGGCTTTAATCAACTATCAAATCATAGTAGTATTTTATAACAATTCCATAAATATTTACAAGTATGTTTAGATTATTGTATAAAACATGTGATTATAAAAATACAAAAAGCAAGCAGTAAAATTATATGACACATAGCTTAAACAAAAATATTTTGAAGGAACTAAGACAACACAAATCTCTCTAATAATTTTGCTACTGTTTTACAACTTGTATCGTCTGAACAGTGTGTAACGCATGTGGTGTCCCCAGAAGAGGCGGTGAACGAAGTGAAACGGCAAGCGGTGGCCGAACTGCAGCGGGCGGTGGCGGCGGCCGAGACCAAGGCTTGTGAGCTGGTGGCAACCGAGCGCGCCAAGGTGGAGAAACTGGTGGCGGACGCACGAAAACACGCGGTGGAGGAGGCGGTGGCTGCGGCGGAACGTGCAGACTCACCCCCCACCCCCTCACAGCAGAACGTGAGTCTCTTAGTTAAACTTTACAATATGACAGACTGCTATTGGAGTATAAAAAATACAGTTAAATTTTCTGGATGGAAAGTGTACCATTGAGGTTCAATTGCTTGTTTCAAGATTAATGCTTTTTTCCAAAACCCCGGTCTGACAGGCCCACCATATTCTCAATGCTGTTTACCTGATGCGGTCCTCCCTCAATACCCACTCCTCCTCTACTGAATGATATTGTTTATTCAGTTTGGTTCGGTGCCACGACCTTGAGGGGTAATCTGAGAATTTGTAACAGTCTGTAAGACCAAGGGTTTCGACCAAGGTTTTCATTTGGTGTAAGTGCCAGTAACATTGATAATATATGCAGTGGGTCTGAGAGACCAAAGGTTTTTGGTAAGAGACAAATAATTGTAAAAATTTTGTAAATGATTAAATCTTTTTTTAAGAGTAAATCAGCGAGCACAGAACAAAAATAGAGGGGTCACTCGTATCCAAATAACATTACATTTGGTGAAGCCAATTTCCCCCTCCACTTTTGTGGGCAAAATGAGACAATTACATTTAAATTTTATTGAATTTTTATTTTTATTTTGAAAACGTAAACAAGTTAGTAAGCGAGAATTTTTTATTGATTTTTGGTTAGGAAATATTTTTTGCGGTATAGTTTGAAAACATGAGTTGAAACTAACTTACTCATATATGCTTACTCATTTGTCTCGTATAACTTATATTTTATGGGAAATTTTACGATCTTTGGTAATTGAAATTAATTAGGTTGAAGAGAAAGAAAACTCCGGCCTGAGGCGTGTCTCGGCCGATGAGCGCTGCCACTACGAGCATCGTTCACTGTAGGCACATGAATGAATAAAATGAAACGTTTTCACTGTATACTAGTTATTTTACTTACTTTATTTTTGCTCTAATTGTAATACTATATTATTTTGGGTACAAGAAAAGAAGCAAGCTTTTGTTCTAAGTTTTACTTATACAAGTAAATATCCTTACTAACTTATTTAAAATACATATCAAGGTCTACTGACCTAAGAAAGTAACAACTTTCGTAAGGTGGCGTCTAACACGATTGCTGTGAAGTGTATCATTTGTATTGTTTACTGTAGTGAAACAGCTTTATATTAAAATACTTCCTACTTACAGATTTTAAGAGAAGGATCAAATGGTTTTGCTCTAACTCTTGTTCATGGTAATGATCAGTGTTGAACAGTGTAAGGCCAATACAATTGTTTAAAACTTTTGAAATTAAAACTTCAATGACATTTGCTGTTGTTATTTTCTTTGAATTTAAAAAGTTTTTGACAATAGCCTCACAAATGAGACATATTTTCACCACTCCATCAGAGGGTTGGATAAGCCCACCTCTGTTCTTACAATATATTAGGCTATTGTATTTTGGATTTTCTTTCATCAAAAGCTCTAAACAAGATTCACATGCAATTTTCTTCGGAATTTGTCTCACTACAAAACCAGCAACATATTCCACTATATCGCAGGCGATATCAGCAGTAGTGTCAAAAATAGTAAACAGAACCTCTTCTTCAACGTCATCTCCTATTTCTTCTGCAGATGGATATATGCAGATGGATATGACCCTTTTTTGTTAGTACAATGGATTAAAAAAGGCTATTACAAATATGTTTAAATATAAAATAATGAATACATTAACCCAATTAGTATTCAGTTTTTAAAATGTAACTATAACTTATTGTAAAATAATTAATTAAAGGCTCATATAGACGGAGAAAGTAGAGAAGGCAATTAGCAGCAAGTATACTGTCCATTACGTCATTTGCCGTCTGTTTTCCTAAATTATGGAAGAAAGTACCTCTATAGACAAGGTAAGTTTGCAGTAAGTGCAACAGGAAAGTACTTGCAAACATCAACTTGCCTTCTCTACTTTCCCCGTCTATAAGCCCCTTTAGTTAAAGCCTAAGCTGTTGCTAACTGATAACACCACCGCTCTAAATTCAGTCCTTTAAGTGTTATTTCAGGTAATCAGCTGTTAGGCAAAAATTCAAATCTATAAATCTTACAATTAATGTTGGTAAACATTTTCAAGCCCCACCTAGAAATAAATCAAAGTCTAGAGGGGCGAAGCCCAAAACGAAATTACCTTTTTAAGCACCATTCTCACATTCGCTAGATCATAAGCTTTTAAATGACACCTCAATCTTAAAAATTGGTTGGGTTAGCCGAGAGAAAAAGGGATCTAACAACCGAAACCCTTACTGAATTAAGAAGATAAAATCACACTGGCATATTTTGATATACCATTTATTTTGATAGATATTAAGAATTATGTGCATTTAAATCATGATAATTTGTTTAATTACCTGTGGGAGGTTACACCTTAAATTTTCCCACGATTATTGCAACCGTACGCCACGCAACGTTGTGGCATGTTTGGCTTGAATAAACAACTGAACGCTACAAACAACTAAACTCAAAGCTGACGGTGGCGCTCGGAACTAGAATGAATCACCGTTCCCCCCACTACTTTTGTGGGCCTAGCCGCTGTCAGAATTGGCTTCACCGCTGCGCTCAGCTGGCCTCTCTATTTTTGTTCTGTGCTCGCTGGAGTAAATCTATCATGAAATACTTTAGAGGAGTCCTGTAGGCGGTGAACAACAAATGATTTTAACTTATGCAAGGCTTCACAGACCAGGGTTTCTGTTGGTGTTAGTAAGAATATTATTTTGGTAAAAGTATTAAAAAATCATGTGTGGGCAAAACAATTATTAGAATTTATGTCTATTGTGTTTCCCATTAAAATAAAAATAATATAGCATACAGTAGAGGCTCGCTAATATGAACTAATAGGGACAGGACTCTGTTCGGCTGAGCAAATTTTCAGATTAGGCGGATATAACGGGAATATTAACTTATACGTTAGTAATGCGAAAATTACGTATACTTAAAAGAACAATCCTACCACGTAGTAAAAAGAATATTTTGTTGACTTTCTTGTAGGGCCTACAGTATTAAACATTGTGAATTGTACAAACACCATACATTTCAGCAATAAAACAATAGCAATATCTGAAATTTATCTGCTAATGACAGCTCTACGGTTTTGTTTAGATTTTTAAACAGTTGCACTGACGGACCAGAAGAGGAAGACTTTGATCTTAGATAAAAATGCAGAGAATGTCATGAAATAGAACTCCCCTATAGGAACAACTCAGTTAACATTTATACAGTAGACTCCCTCGTAACCGCTTTAACTGGCCAACCCCAACACAAAAACCCATCTTTTTAACCGGTCATTTTTATCTCATCATTGCTTTCACAGGTCGTGTTTCGCCGGAAACGTAGTTTTCTTATCTATTGTATCATTCAATTCAACGTTATTTCATATTGACGTTCTCAAACCAATTAAAATGAAATGTCTTGGACGGAAGTGAATGCCACCGGAAGTCAATGCGTTTGGACCTACTATCTAGTAGATCACAATAAAGAAACAAATTATTATTAGTTTATGTTTGTTGTGGATTTCATGGGTGTTGGATGTTAGCTATAAATCATATACAGTAATGTATTTAAAGTTGTTTTTCAAGTGATAATTATATTTAGGTCATATAAAATTGTAGGTTGGCGTTCTTAAATAAACATCGGTTTAACCGGCCAATTCATTATCCAGCCACGGATTGGTCCCGAGGTGGCCGGTTACGAGGAAGTCTACTGTACCTTTTGGTTAACATCTGTAAATATTTTTTGAACTTATACATTAACTACACCATGTGAACGCAGAGTTGCTGGAACTGCGGCCGCAAAGCCAACGAGACCTGTAGCGGGTGCAATGTGGCGCGCTACTGCGGCGCGTTCTGCCAACACAAGGACTGGGAGACGCACCACGCGGTGTGTTGCGCCAAACGGCCACCAGGAGCAGCACCGCGCGGCACGACAACGCCGCCCGCGACCACGCTCACGCCCACGGCGAAGTGACGCAGACACCACCGGCTCACCGCCAAGCTGAAGAAAGTGTGAACTAAGACTCGCTAGCTGCAGCGTAGCGAATGGTGGTTACCACCAAGGGAACGTAGATTGGGCGTTGTTACCTGGGTGTGGGAAATGTTATGGAAAATTTCAGCAGTTCGCAAGATTAAGGAATGTATATAGTAAAAATCTGGATAAGTGTCCGACGGAAAATTGTGTAACACTTCCTGCACCTGCATCATAATTTTTTTATTGGTCTAAATTGAGTACAAGGAGGGAAAATAATTCATTAATTTATTCAAGGCACCCTTTACATTTTAACATTCAGATTTTATAATATTTTTGTTCACTCTTCATAAAAATAAGACCAGTGATATATGATTGAAAACCTTCTTTATTATAATGTTTTGTTGAGTAACTGCAATAAATCAATTTAATTCTGATAATTTTTATAGTGAGTTTAAGGTTATTTTTAATTGGTTAGTTAAAATTTTAACATTGTTTCAATTAATTATTTTTCAGTGCAGTACCGAATGGAGTTCTTCTACTTACTAATCTTGATTACAGTTGTGTTTAATGTGTTTAATATGTTTAATTTTTATTTGTTCATGCAGTAAAAAGATAATTATTACATTTTTCATTTACAATATTTAATGACACATTTTTTTATGAAAATTCTCCTGTAAATCTTTTATATACTCTTTGTCCAGTTGTTCAACCAGCATATCAATTCTACTATATGTTCCATGTTTGGCAGTTGGCAACGTTTTACTGTACGCTGAAAGTCTACTAGACATTGCTACTACGTTGTGGTCTATGTGTAAGAGATGATGAAATCTCAAAGTTCTATTCTTGTCTCATAGATTTGCTGTTTGTAGTACAGACTCAATTCAGATAGGTTAGTTCTAATTTTCTATCACCAGCTGTACTTATGTAAATACGATGTTGATGTTAATGTCAACCGGTTTCGATTTTATCAGCCGTTTATTAAACTAGGATATGAGATTGGTTTTGACTTCATTGCTCAATTTGTTTTTACTGGCTCATTATTAATTTTAAGAACACATTCTATTGTGTAATAATAGGCTCTAGTTTGATGAAAGCTTCCACAAATGTAACTGTTTATAAGATCTTCGTTGATACACTCTAACCATATGCTATTTGTTTGAACTGTAAAGAAAATCTTTTTCATTTAGTATCAGTTACCTTTGTGTAATTTATTGGTAACCTATTCAGAAGTATAATTGTAATTAATTTTTTAGAAAAGAACTGTAATTGGAAGTTTTACATTATCTAAATAATTTTAAAAAGTTGTTTTCTATAGTCAAACATAAAAATTAATTGTGAAATTTGTTGCATACGGATAGATCAGTAAAACTACACTCATTGACTGCAGGGTGTTTGAGTACCAGAATTTTTTTTCCATGCTAATAATTTACAGTAAAATCGTTTATTTTTTATTTTTTTACAAAATCATGTGGACAACATTGATTAAAATATATTCAAGTAACCCTTAACATTTAAAATATCTCCAAACAAAACATATTATGATATTCTGTGATATTAAAAATCTATCATACACCTTTTTAGATAAAGAGCCAATAATTTATTATATTCATTGATTTCTGTAGTAGCTAACTTGAAGAGAGTCTGAATATTTCTTATTTTATATTCCTGCAATCAATGTGTTAGAATTAGAATACAATAAAAAAACATGAAATAATAGCAGTGCATTCAAAACAATGACTATTAATGACAACGTGCTATAAAAAATGTAAGTTTTCTTCAAGAAATTGTAATGGTTTTTTTAGTTGAATTCACTTTTTTTCTAAAGGGTAGGTTTAATTACACCATTGATAGACATAATAGTGATTTTTAACTTTTGTTGGAAGAGCCAAAGTTAGTTTTTAAGGCGTAAACTTGACGATGTATTGTTATTGAACCTATTGTAAGTATATTTTACTTGTTCATTCTAAGGTTCTCTTAGGTACCAATGGGATTTGTTCCAGTTAAAATTATTGTTACCATTTTATTAGTACAATTGTTTTGCTTAAGACTGCACATGTTTCTTTTAGTCCTTCTAGTCAAGATTGTTTGTAAAATTATTTAGATGTAAGCAATGTATAGAATAAATCATGTGCAATTAAAACTAGTTTTACATTTAGAGTACTAAGAACTTTTTTAAGATCATGGCTCGCTGCGTTAGTTGGGTAAATGGTTTTATTCAATTTAAGCAACAAAAATGTAACACGATAGCAGTACAATGTGATAAAATGGAAAACATCAGCTTTCCTTTGAGTATTTTGGGTACGGATAATAGATATTTATTATTTTATAAAATGTAAGAACACTTGCTTGTACTGTTGCAGTATATGAATTAAACAATTTCAGGAAGCAATTAAAGTTGTGTTAACACATGGCAAGTTAGAAAAAAGGTAACCATTAGCAAGGTATCTTCTTTCCAACATACCAGCAAAATAGATTACCTTGAAATGATGGCTTAATATCCATATTAAGTTCAATTTAAACAATAAACCTTCATTTACATTAAGAGCATTTTTAATATGTGCTTTTGAGACACAAAGTAAAAGGTAGGATTTGAGGTTATGGGGCTCTATGCAAAGTTATATAGAGTCAAAGTAAAAAGAATTTGACAGAGAATAGCCCACCTAAGAAAATAAACCGGAAGAGCACAGGGCAAAAAATCATCACCCTGAATAAAAATTGACAGGTGTCGATTCTTTTAATTAAAAGTAATAATTCTAGCACCAACTTAAGTTAAAAAAAGACTACTTTGTTGTGTATTTCACACTCCTTCTCAATTAATTGATAAAGGCAGTTGACTTACTGAGGAAATAATCATCTCTTCGTGTCATTTTGTGAGTTTAGTGTGTGGCTTAAATGAATTCAAAACTCTCTTATGAAGTATTTTTAAGTGTAATAAAAATAAAGTAACTCATGAAATTCCACCTATCAAGAGATGCATGAATGGTTTTACTGTCCGTAAAACACTATTTTACACATTTTGTTCAATGTGAGTTACAAACAGGTTTGTCAAAGGGATGATAAAATAAATTACAGGTTCATTAAACTACTCTAGTAAAGTTAAAATAGTTACCAACAACAAGCAGCCTGCACATAATTCACTTAAGCTTCTTCCTGAAGAGATAATGAATTTCTTAACAATGCTCTTTCAAGGTTACCTTCTTCTCAACGTGGACTAAGTAAACACATCTTTAAAGTTTAAAATGAAGCACCTCAATTTATCTTTGTCGATTCATTTGATTCCATGGATGATGGAATGACCTGTATTGAGAATAAAAGGATCTTTCATTAATATCATAAAATACAATCAATAAAAAATGAATAAAAGCAAGACAGTTTTGTCATTTTGTTGCAATTGTAGGCTAAAAGCAATATTTACAGACAAATCCAATTTCAATAAGTTGTTAAGAAAGCACTATTTGTAACTGAGTAATATTTGTTGGTATACCCTCCTTTATGGTAAGTTTTTGATGTATTTTATTGTTACTAGCAAGATTCAATCCATTCCACTTTGGAAATGTTGTTACTGCCCTTTATTGTATATTATTTCAAACTCAAGTTCTGATTCATAATTGTATATCATCAGCAATGTCAATCGCTGAAAATAAATCTCATCTATGGTTAAATTTTAAACTGTTCTGGTTTATCTTCCTTAGCCCTATACTTTCTCTTTCTCATTAATTAATTATTAAAGGTTTCATGTGGGGCAAAAAAGAGTAGAACTGATGAGTGTTATATTAGAACATGAACCATATGTATTTTACACGAGCAGTGTCTGTAAGTCAAGGACACGGTCATAAGAAAAATGTCGAAGAATAAAAATGTCTTAAAATTACATGAAACTCTCAAAAACATCAGAAAATGTAGGGTGTTCCATAAGAAATTTTAATTTTGCTCGCCATATTGGAAAAATGGCGGGAAATTTTGAAAAGTGAAAAACATACCTGAAAGCCACATAAAAAAGTAAAGAGGGTCCCCCATAAGAAGTATACTGTCAGACATAGAATAAAAAAGTAAGCTATTGGATCACTTTAGGAAACTCGCCCGGTATATAATTCTTATTAATGACTTAATTTAAAACATAAAATAAAATAAGACAATCGTTTTCCAGCAATCTTGCCTGTTTTGGCTGAACATTGGTGGCGAATTACTTCGGCAACACAAAAAATAACAAGTTTTTAATGAACAATTACTTGTGGCATATATTAGCAATACTATAAATACCAACAAATGTTCGGCAGAACATTGTTCGGAGAACAGTTTCGTTCAGTGTGAACGAGACTTAAAACACATTTCTATTGTATGAATTTGCAGTAGGGTCTATATAAAAAGTATACTTGATTTATAATAATCTTGTTCACTTAAAGGATCAAGTGTTAAATTTGAAATCAATGTATTAACTAGGTTAAATAAGTTTGCCAATAATATGCAGAGTATCATTACATGTGTATTTCAAAAGGACTAATTGAGAATCAAATATGCTTTTTACATGGTATTTCTTACATTAGCATATTAAGTAATACTAGAGTTCGCCTCCTGATCGAAATTCGATCAAAATTTCAGTTGATCTGGACCCAAAAAGCTTACATACATTTTAGAACTAAAACATCTGTTCTTCCTAATTTTCTAGCAGTTGTTTTTAGAACAGCTGTCTAATGATTCATTCAATTCTCCTTTCTCCATAAGATTAACATTGGAATTTTGAAAGCCTATGGGGCGTAGCCCTGGAGTCCGATGCGAATTAGAATGTGATTCTGCTCATCTACAGGACTATACCTTTCTTCTGGTATGCTCGGATTTATCCTACGATGCACACGAGCTGAGAAAAAAGAAGGAAATGAAACATGCTTGCGTATTAATATATAGATGCTTGGTATGGAATATATTAGTATTTTTTAAAGTCAGTTATTTACTTTGGATTGGTTATCAAAAACACAATCCAAAAAACGTTGTCAGTGTCCGCAAGTAAATGATGTCTGGTCTATTGTTAAAAAAACTTGATTATCTCTCTGAACTTCCTGTGGTCGTCTTCTCACGGTTTGATTTCCTTTTAAACTCTTTATTTTGGTACCGGGAGTGTATAAATGCAATTTATATTTAGTTGCTGTAATCAGTTACTGCTAGGCCGTTACCGCGGCATGACTCCGGCCTGTAGTATAGTGGGGACTTGGGCCTATACGGTGATGAAATTTGACATGGACGTTCCTGTTATAGGTGCTCACTAAGACACAGGTTTGCAAAGTTCTTTTTAGGGCTTCACCCCCAGAACCTCAAAATTATCATAAACCCTACGGGGTTGAAATTTATCCTGGACGTTCCTCTTTACTAATAGGTGCTTACCAAGAAAAGGTTTTGCAAAATTCCTTCAGGGTTCCGCCCACACTACGTCAATGTTTCAATAGAATTATTAGGGAAGAAGATTTCGATGCTCTTTAAAGAGACTTTATTACCGTACCTATAACATAAATTCTATCACGGGCGAAGCCGTGACGGGCTACAACTAGTAATAAATAAACCTCAAAATCTTTTTTCACAACTTCAACTAATTCACCGAGAATAAACAAAATATTATTTACGGTTGAAACAAAGGTAAAACTAAGAATAAAACAAAAGGAAAATCTAATAAGCTTTACGATAATCTTTTATTATTACAGTATACAACAATATACATAATCCATACTTTACAAAATGTTATCTCTGTTAATAAATATAAATTACACTGTATATAAAACCTAACAAAACTAAAATCAATGTACAATCGTATATGTAGGCAACTAAGTTTCATTCGTAGTTTAAAAAAAGAATAAACTACCGTAGACCAAGCCACACTTTCTTTATCTGGAAAACAGTTTGTGAACAAATAAAATCTTATGTTTCTAAACTGTGTAGAACATTTGTAAGATATTTCTATTAATAATAATTTGTAGCATAAACCAACTACTAAACAAAAACTACTCGTGAAAATTTCAAATTTTAAAAACAGTATCGAGGTAAGTTACATTTTTTGTCAACAATCAACAAATTTGTAAGATGACCTAAATGTTGATACATACATATTAGATCCCTTTTACACTTTGCGTCTTTCGACGCGAACCAAATTAATTGGAGATAGGAGCTTGTATACTCCACTCCAGATGGGAGCCCGCCGTGCGTCATCTAAGGCCCCTTTTATACAGCGTTTCCAGGGACATATACCGTTCGGCGCTATGTATGAACGGAACAAGCCTTAGTTTTTTTTTTTTTTTTACTTTGACATCCGTTTTTAATTACCGTAGTACACCCGCAGAGTTTGTAGGAGTGAACAAAGTTTAATTTTTGTTTACTTCACATGTTCTTCTTCATTTACATTAAGAGTTCTTTATAAATACCGGTAGTAAAACTTTTCTTAAATCTGAGACTTTTAGAGACAATGTTCCTGATACAAACTAATGTCAAATTGAGCAGTATCATTTCATTTTTTAATACAAATTTTCGTTATTTGAAATATATTGTCTAAATTGTTTCCTCAATCTTGGAACCACAAAAAAGTATACTGTATACAATTATTGCTAGCTTATGAGTAATGGATACTCCTTAAATGTGGTTATTCTAATATTATTTTGGTTAGTCTAATGTATATATTTACACTACAAATCTTCAAAAGTGTGGGAAAACCAGTAAAACTGTGATAGATTAACGTACGTCAATATAAAACTTTCTATACAACTAATATCATTAAATCTTCATCTTTCTAAATTTTCAAAACAACTAAATAATTTTTAACCCTCCTATCAACGTTTCAAAATTTTCAACACTAGGAACAGAATGTTCAGTCATTATGCAAGACACTTGTACAAGAATACTTGTACAAGATACTTGTACAGTAGAAGCGCTTACTTGTACAACATACTTGTACAGCAGAAGCGCTCTTAACTGACCCCTACGGGACCAGACTATGGTCAGATAACAAAAAACGTCAGTTAAACCAAATAATACAAGAAATATGTTTTAAAAAACTTTAACAAGTGAAAAGTGTTACAAATTGTTGTTTAATTGCTCCTTCCTTCACATATTGTGGTATCAAAAACTGTTAAATAAAGAAATTTAGCAAACAAAGTAAGCACAGCAAACAATACCTGCACGCAAAAAGTGAGAGAAACTGACTAAATTTGACTCGCTACAGAAACAGATATAATCGACAAGTTGAAACATGAAGTTATTTTTAGATCATTATTGCAACATCTGTTTGCACGGCAGAAGTTGGTATATTCCTGGAAATGGTCGGTTAATCTGAGGTCGGTTAATAGAGCTTCCACTTTACATACAAGCAACTTGAATCCGAGTCAGTAAATATTCATGGTGACAAGTAATCAAGGATAAAATTAACTTTGACGCTGCCTAAGCAATCGAACATATCAGTTGTTTTGCCTGTTCAAGTAAAAACCAATTAATTTTGATACTTTAAAGATTTGGTACGGAATGACAACCAAGTTCCAGTGTGAACATAGGGACATGATTTCTAATGAAGCTTGAAATAGAAATTAATGTTTTTTTTTTTCTTTGCAATAACAACTTGATCAAGTATCTTTACTAATGGGACTGCACCTCTTTGAAACAACAAAATCCCTCTATCCGGCAAATCAGACATTAAATTGCATTACACTTTTAGGTATATACAATCAAAATGACTCATATACATGTAAGACTTCTTGGTCAGAAAAATCTTTTATGGTGAATTGTTTGAGCACTGGTCTACTTTAAAAGTAGTTGGTTTTTAATAAGAGGATGTTAAAAAATCCACAAAAAATGATAATGCAACCTTTCTACAATATGTATTCAAACTTAAAAATTCATTTCCACAAACTATATAAAATAAAATACCGTACTATGATTTTTCTTAGTCATCTTACTTTTAAATATAATGAAAAACAACAGTATAACGAGCATTAAAATGTGCAATTTTGACGAAGCGTTAATCATTTTAACATTCATTTTAGGCTTTATTTTAACATCCTCTTAATGTTTGCAGAGTCGATGCTTAAACTTTCATTAAAATTAAGGGACAATTTTTTAAACGGATCCTTGGGATAGTGTTTGAAAGTTAAGCATGGAGAGAGGGAGAAAGAACGTAACGGAACGACCTGCGAGGCTACGGTAGAAGGGCAGAAGAGGAGTAGGCCTTTCGGAGTGATGACACGACCATTGATCCAGCACTGTCGCTATAGCACTCTGGACATCCTGCACCATGAAAAAGAGAAAATTATCATACATTTAAGCTATCCATCAGTCAAATTATGGTGTTCAATAAAAAGAACATTATAAAAATATCTTATTCTGATTCTTTATTCGTCATAAAATGTTTTTCTTGTTCCAGCACAGCTGGTTCAACAGGTGAAGAGTCAGTGGTATTGTAACTAAAAAAATAGTTGACATAAAACCTTTGTCAAGAAACATAAAGCAAATGTCTAATTTATTTGCAAATTGTCACATAACGAGTCGGTTAAGAAGTTGTTAACACAATATAATTTAATGAACTTCTTTCTTAAATTTATCAAAACTTTCAATATCCTTAGTTCTAAGTGGTAACTTAAGCCGGGTTTACACGATGCCAGTCTTTGGACAATTGTCATCACGTGGGAGACAACTGTCGGAGGCCAGTCAAGTTGAACGTGAAGCTGTTTACACAGGGCCAACTATTGCCACGGCAGTGGTAACAAAAACAACACACCTGTATTCATGAAAGTCTACAAATATACTTTTTACATTCCAAGAGCTCACAGAGCTCGCGTGGAATTTAATATTTAAAAAAATACATTTTACATAGACATGTTATAGACTGGTTACAGTCAGTAGACAAAATCCTTTAAATTGTTCGCAAAACAGCACACTTCATTAATTGTCCGTGTTCAATCGTGACACTTACTTATTATTTACATTGTAGAGATCCAGAAGGAAAATAAGTACCGTATACTAAAAAATTGTAACAAGGATAAATCCATTTAAATAAAAAAAAATAACAATAAATAAAATAATCTGATACAATCTTAACTGTTACATAAAATATATACATTTAATAACTCAACAGTTGCAAAAGTTAATAACCTATACCTCATTAAATATCCAACTCATTATCAACAATTGCTTCTTTAACTTTCATCTTAAAATGTGGCTTCCCTTCATTTAGAATGTCATTTCCAAAGTGTACAATTATTTTATTAAAAATAACTAGAGGTCTGCGGGTAGTGATTTATCAAGTCGGGTCGGTTTCGGGTCGGGTAGTATATTAACATCAATTTTCGGGTCGGGTCGGGTTTGAACATTATAAGTTAAAGAAAAATTCGGGTCGGGTTCGGGTTCGGGTGTGTGAGTTAAAAAAATCTCGGGTCGGGTTCGGGTAGCCTATGTATGTTAAAAAAAAACTCGGGTCGGGCTCGGGTATTGTAAGTTGAATAAAACTTCGGGTCGGCTTCGCTATTATTTGTAAAAAAATGTCTAGGCCTAAGTTATTTCATTTTAAAATAATTGTTGATGTGCCTACTAAGCTTAAGTATAATATTAATAAATATAAGGCAAAAACCTTCCACCTACTAAGTTAGGCCTAGGCCTAACAAAAGTTAAAAAACAATAATGTATTTTATTCTAGTATAAAAAGTTAAAAAATTCTCCTGAGCCAATAACCTATCAAGCTAAGGGTTCCTTTAGTCCTAAGTTACTTTACCCAATGTTAACTTTTTCAACAAACATGACAAATATACAAATTTATATTGTACACTGTTGAAACTAAACAAAAACCACTTTTATAAATGTCAAAATACCCTAGATGCGAATTATCATACCGTAGCCTATTTTTCTTTAGGCCTAATAATACACAAAGTTATTTTATTATGAAAAGATAATGTGATTATACTCAAACTTGGCCTTTTAATCAATATTGCCATATCCTATTTTCAAAACAGACTTAAAATAATTGCATTTAATTTCTGTTGGATTAAGTTACTTTCAGCAAATTTGTTTCTTTGTTCGAGTGATTCGAAATAGCAGATGAATGCCCATCCGCGACATTTTACACTTCCCAAATCTTTGGTTTCACTAGTAGGACTGTTAGTGGATACACTGACATTAGCATTCTCTCAATTCCGTGGCTTTTTAATATTTATTTTTCATATCAGGAAAATTCAACATCACTTAAGTAACACAAATGTGAATTGAATAAACAAGAACGAGAGCAAAACCATCTATCAAATCATCAATGCAGTCGACGACGGATCGCGCCATACCATACGACAAACATGGAGTTGGAGTACCGTCGTAACTATAAAACTACATAGAGAATGAAGAAATCTCTCTATGAAGTATCCAACCATTGACTATGGATATCCAACTGTTACATTATCCAAGAAATTGTTTTCATTGGTTAGCAAGAAATCTTAAATGTTTTGACAATTTGCAAGATGGAATGAGAAATAATTCGGCAATAAAACCAATTATACCGAATAGTCATATATTGATTATATTTAGTAAAAATATATACACTGATGAATTTTGTATTGTAAAAATAATGCAAACACTAATCTGTAGAGATTATTTGCTTTTGAAAACATTTTGCTCTTGTTATTTACCGGTTATCGTGTAAATAGTACCATTGACTTTACATACAAATGTAGTTAGATGTAAAGTCAATGATAGTACGAATGCCACTGCTACCTTGATTTCGGTTTGTACAGTTGGTGACGGTATTGGCTACGCCACAGTCTATCTTTCTGCCTAAGAGTGTGAGTTAGTCACGACACTGAGCAAGTTCCTTTAGGTTAGAGTGAGAAAGTATGCTAGCGCTACTGGTGTGTAGGCTTGCAACAAATGATTTAATGCTGTTTTTTTAAACTATTTTTTGGGCATAAAATAGTACTGTACTAAGGAATACAAATGTTCCTACGTCAAATACGATCTTCCATTATCAAAATGTTATTTGTTTTAAATTGAACATGAAATATGGCGCACCAAATTATCAACAAAACAAAATTGCTTACGTTTCTAGGCACCAGAGACCACTAGCTTCTTTCAGAAGCCACATTTTCATGTGTGAGTGTCGCGAATAGTAAGCTAAGGTATTTCCAGTTCATCCACATCCACCAGTAATGACTGGCAGTTTGGTAGTTATGACCACTAGTCTAAAATAGTGTGTGGAACGATGCCCATTTATTCCGTGAACGTTGTAATTCACAAATTTTGGCTGTAAAATAGTTTTAAAAACCCGGGTTTGTTTTTAATGTCCTGTCGGGTACCTACAACCCGATTTAATTCGGGCATTAGGTACCCGCCCGACCCGGCTTAAAATAAAAGCCCGCCCGAATAAAGCCCGTGACGTGTCAAACCCGCCCGACCACTCGGGTTCACGCTAATACCCGAAGTTACCCGAATTTTCGGGTACCCGCAGACCTCTAAAAATAACTTTGCCTGAGTAACAAAATTGTTTCCTAGAACATTCTTTCTTAAAATTATCAATGTTGAGGGTCACAAACTGTGATGCACGAGTATTAACTCTAAACTGCTTTATGCTATAATTACTGAAAAACTTATGCATGTGGAGTGAACTTGACAATAAATACAATTGATTAAAAGTAAGATAATTATGTTCTGCAAATAAATAAGTACATCCTATCGTACTTCTTTAGGAAATGCATCGTTCTTATTACAAATCTCTGGATCATGATTATAGGATTCAACAATGTTGGATAAGTTCCTCCATAATGGATAATGCCATAACGTACCTAGCTCTCGAACCATGACATGTAAACAAGCTTTAAATGTTCTCTTCTTACAAAATTTCTCATGTAGTACAGAGCATAATTTATTTTCTTTAATTTAGCAGCTAAATATTCAATATGCTTGTTCCTCTTTAAATTACAGTCAATAAAAACTCCTAGGTACTTTACATAATCAACTATCTCTATATTTACACAAGAACACTCATACAGACATTGATGACCATGACAAACCAAATCAAAATCTATTACATCTTCTCTTTTGGAGTTAAAACCAGAAAACAAAATACACTTAGACTTTGAGTTATTTATTAAGAGCCTGTTGGATATTAGCCAGTTTGATACAATGTTCAGATCTTGGTTGATCTTATCTTTCAATTCTTGAGTATTTGAGGCAGAACACACAATGGCAGTATCATCTGCATATGCAAATATGGATGAACTCAACTGACTATTTAGCAAATCATTAATATACAGGGTGTTCGGAAAAAACGTTTCAGGAATTCAGGAGGTTATTGCCCACATCAAAATAAGCAAAAAAGTTCCTATAAACATATGTCCTAAAATGCTTCGTTAACCCGCTAGCCGCCATTTTGTTTTTTACACTAAATAATTTTTATTTTCGTAATGGATCATTGTATTAAGTTAATATTTGGCATGCATCTTTATCATAGCAATACCCATTTTCAAGAAAAAAGTTATTTTTTTCCAATGTGTATTTTCAAAATGGCGGCCATTTTAAAATTTTAAAATAAAATATCTCAAAACCGGTAAATTTTATAAAAATTTTACTAGACACAAAAAAGTTGACAAATTTAATTATCTAACCAATGGTACCAAGTTTGTAAGGATATGACAACAAATAATGGAGTTATTGAGTTTTTTATGCATAAAAACATTGATTTTGCATTGTAATTAATGCAAATTAAGGTAATTTTAATTGAAAAATCTCAATAACTCCATTATTTGTTGTCAGATCCTTACAAACTTGGTACCATTTTTTAGATAATTAAATTTGTCAACTTTTTTGTGTCTAGTAAAATTTTTATACAATTTACCGGTTTTGAGATATTTTAGTTTAAAATTTTAAAATGGCCGCCATTTTGAAAATACACATTGGAAAAAAATAAATTTTTTCTTGAAAATGGGTATTGCTATGATAAAGATGCATACCAAATATTAACTCAATACAATGATCCATTACGGAAATAAAAATTATTTAGTGTAAAAAACAAAATGGCGGCTAGCGGGTTAACAAAGCATTTTAGGACATATGTTTATAGGAACTTTTTTGCTTATTTTGATGTGGGCAATAACCTCCTGAATTCCTGAAACGTTTTTTCCGAACACCCTGTATATAATACAAAAAATAAAGGGCCAACCACTCCTCCTTGGGCCACCCCAAATTGGACATTCAACAACTCACTATGAACATTGTTTATTTTTACCAATTGTCTTCTGTTTTTACAAAATGACTCTAATAATTTATAGGCCAATCCTCCAATTCCATAACCTTTGATTTTCCTTAACAATATATCAATATCTACTACATCAAAGGCTTTTTTAAAATCTAAGTAAACAGCTAACGTGCATTTTCCTTTATCGATTGATGAAACAATCTCATTTACATGATTTTCAATTGCCAGATCAGTCCCACGATTTGGCAAGAACCCATATTGTTTTGTTGAAAAAATATTTTTGTTGAAAAAGTATTTTAATAGTTCTTTTTTAATAAATACTTCAAAAACTTTAGCAACACTACAAATCAATGAAATTGGTATGACGATACGAGGGTTTCATCACCTGATTTATATACAGGCACAACTACTGCGTCCTTAAAACAAGAAGGAAATCTACCCTGAGTTAATGACTTTGTGTAAATATCAGTAAGAACAGGTGCAAAAATTTCTATGTTTTCCTTGATTGTTATTATACTAATGCCATCCAACCCACAGCTTTTTTTACTTTTCATATTGGAAATTATTCTAATTACATCATTAATACTAATTGTAAACTTATCAAAACAAACATAGTTATCTGGATCCTTATCTAAAAACATATCACAACCAAAAGAATCAAACCTTAAATTGTTTACAGCATTTATAAAATAATTATTAAAATGGTTACATATAATATTTTCATTGTTTTTTACAGGTAAACATACATTGTTAAAGCTGATATTTTTTATACTATGTTTACTTTTTTTCATTATATCTCTTACAACAGACCAGTATTTCCTACTGTCGCCATGACTTCTCTCAATCATATTAGAATAATAATTAATTTTTGCACCTCTTATTCTTTTTGTGACAATTTTTGACAAATTATAATATTCTTCTTTAAGGTTTTGATTTTCTCTATTTTTTATAAACGCTTTAAATAAATTGTTTTTTCTATTTATCAATGACACTAGCGAATCAGTGATCCATGGCTTACGTTTTCTGTTGTTACTATTTAATTTCTTTAGTCTAAAAGATGAATCAATACATGTATTGTAAATACAATAAAATTGTTCAACAGATTTATCTATGTCAGCAACTGAATAAACTTTGTCCCATTTAGCTAACAACAAATGTCTACGTAACAACACATCATCTATAACTCTAGTGTACACTGGAGCATTTATAACTTCTTTGAATGCATTATTATAACAGGAAAGTTAAGCAGTGACAGCAAAATGATCAGTTATTCCTAGCATTGTAACAGAACATTTAAAATTTATACCTCTAGAGTTTCTAATCAATATGTGATCAAGGCAGGAAATTGAATTGTTTACAATTCTAGTTGGATCTGTGATGTAATTTTTAAACCCATAAGCAGAAATAAGACTTATATAGTTTGGGCCAGAGCCTGTATTTTTTAATGTGCAAATATTCATGTCCCCCACAATTAAAGTAGGATCTACAGTTTTTTGTAAAATATTTTCAAAATCAGATTTAAAAGCTGTGAATGGAAATTTACATGATCTGTAAACTGCATGTAAAGAAACATTAAAAGGGTGATTCTGCGAATTTTTAACTTTGAAGGAAAGGTGGACAATCTCAGCAGTAGGTAGTAGTATCGGCTGAAAAGAGTGTTGTAGTCCAGAGGTCACGTAGACGGCAACTCCACCAGCTTGGTTATCAGGCCTCGGCTGAATTATCATGTTATAACCAGGAAGTTGGTACCGCTCCTCTTCTCCTTGTTTAATCCATATTTCCGACAATATTATTATTTCAAATGTTTTATGTTGATTTACCAGATAAATATAAAACTCATCAAAATTTTTTCTCAAACTTCTTATGTTTAGATGAAATATATCCAGTTTATTGTTTTGGTTACAAATTTCAACAGACATACAGACATATGGAACCTAGTTTGGGAAGTAATAAATAACCCAATTTACTTTTCTAGCGATTTGATTATTTTTTCTAAATCAGAACTAGATTTGATCAATATTGCTTTGTGGTCAGTTGAATCAGATCGCTTGGCAAAAATTTTTCCTTCTTTAGGCCACACATACTTGTAACCCATTTCTTTCAATTTCTTCGCTTTGTATAGCAACTCTTTATTGCGTTGAGTAAGACGTTCATTAACATAGATGAATGTTTCGGGAACTGAATTATTGAACTGAGTTGATTTTATTTTAACCTGTTTAGCCTTTTTCAAAAAAACGTCTCTTTTTTGTCTGTTAGTGAACTGAACAATGATAGGTTTAACTCCAGATTTGCGTTGTGTGGGCACTCTGTGGGCAGCTTGTATGTCCATTTCAAAATTAAGAGGTTCCCCTATAATGTTAGACAATTTTCCTACTATGGCAGAAACTGACACAAGTTTCAACTATGTATGTCTCAACTGACACAAGGGAACTAGGGAACTGGCAAAAAACATGACAGCGCTACTGGCCTATCCGTTCACACGGCTCCAATTGTCACGACAACTGAAATTTCGAGTGGTGGGGGGTCTCGCTGGGCCCAGCTCGTTGGCATCAGTCTACTCCCGGAGACAACTGAATTTCGGGGCAATTGGGAGGGCAGTTGGCAAGGCAATTGGCCTGAAGTTTTTACATGAAGGCAATAATTTCATGCCAATCAGTTGTCTTTTGGCAATTGTCTCACCTACTGGCATCGTGTAAACCCATATAGCTTTTTAAAAAAATTGAGGCAGTTTTTCAATGGAACCTAATGATTTGCTTTTATGGACCAAGATCACCAACCTCAAGTTAAGACTACATCCTGTGTGTCCACT
This sequence comes from Neoaliturus tenellus, assembly GCA_030545055.2. Lineage (NCBI taxonomy): Eukaryota > Metazoa > Arthropoda > Insecta > Hemiptera > Cicadellidae > Neoaliturus > Neoaliturus tenellus. The sequence continues at coordinate 332,128,035 of CM061531.1, read as the reverse complement.
ACACTGTTGTTATTGTTAATCTTGCTGAACTTTCCTCTGGCACTCATGAGGTTATGTTTACCCATTATGGTTTACTGTTATTTTTTAAGTGAAGTTTTCTAGATGGTAACTTGCCTAAAGATTGATTTTGATGATTAGAGCTCAGATAACAGATGCTTCACTTTGGGGACTGCCCAATTTTTGTTTTTAAATGTTTGTAATTCCTAGAATCAAGAATGTTTATTTCCATCAAGCATGTCAACAAAAAAAAACTTACACTTTTTTGCTGTCAAAAATTGATAAAACTGAAACTGACTTCAACAACCGACCCATCCCTAATCAAAACATGATCTGCAGTATAAACTAATTAATCTTACACATCATAAATATTAGCGAAAGAGCTAGACTGACATTGAGCGCCTAAGCGTCTCTTAGGCGATCCAAAGTGTCTTTTTGCGATCTTTGGTACCATAATACAGACACATTGTTCTAAAACTAGTGATAAAGAAGACAACAGAAACCTAGATTGACATATCCAAGGTAACCTAACCTAACCTGACAAAAATACATTAAAAATTGGCAGTGCCCATAACACCAATATTAATAAAAGTCAGAGGCAAAGGTCTAAATATAGTTAAGCCACTCACCTACGTGACGACGGGCTGCATCTCTTGTGTCTGATGACTGTTGTCCTGGCCCCCACCCGAGCCGCTCCGCTGCTTGCCCCCCGCCGCCGACGGGGCCTGCTGCTTGTTGTCTGGCGGGGGCACGATGGGGATGGCCAGCTTGACCCGGCGCGGGGGGTTGGGACGGGGCACTACCGATTGGCTCTGGGGGCTGCGATAACAAACATTACACTCAGTTGTTACAATTATTCTGCTGAAGAGTCATCTTCACCCCTGGGCCAGTAGCCCATTGTTGCGCAGTCGGCAATGTTAATCATACGGCTTTTACGTTAAAACATGGTCTTGTATTCCCCTGTTTCGGACGCCATTTTTTCAACAGATTTTCTTGAAATTTGGCAAGTGTTTAGTTGAATAGTTATATTAGGTTTCTCATACCTCGAAATTTTGAAAATTTAACAAATATTACTCTCTGTGACGTCGCAAAGTATCTCGATTTTCCTTAGTTAATATTTCAAAATTTAGTAAATTTTCAAAATTTTGAGGTATGAGAAACCTAATATAAGTATGCAACTAAACACTTACCAACTTTCAAGAAAATATGTTGATAAACGGCGTCCGAAACAGGGGAATACAAAACCATGTTTTAGCATAAAAGCCATATGATTAACATTGCCGATTGCGCAACAATGGGCTACTGGCCCAGGGGTGAAGATGACTCTGAAGAACTAAGAGTAGAGTTTCTATCCTGGTGGTTTGTGTTTTTAACTAAACAGGAACTACAATTGACAAATTTCAACATTAAAATGTAATGTTTTATATTATTAAGTTAAAAACTTTTTGTATTCAAAATGTTACTGTACTCAAAATGTTATTCATTTTTTCAGTAGCTCTTAAAAATAACATTTTTAATAGTAGAACATAATAACGAACAGACTTTAAAGCTACTTACTGGGTCCATCCTACACAAATTCAATGCAATAAAAATAGGATTTTGATTTTTAAACAACATTAGGACTAGACAACCACTACCAAATTTTCTTCTGGCAATAAAAAGCAAGGTTATGATGTAAATAATCATATTTACGGTAGAGACCCACAAATTCCAACTAGTGAAAGAACTGATGAATGGCTGAGTTTTTTTTTTTATCGCAGGGTCTTCTATAAATGTTAGGTAACAAAGGTATAAGATTATGAGTTTTATTAATTTATTTCTTTTTAACAAAACTTTAATTCATTCCTTAAGGTTACAACAGGGGTCCGATCTATCCAGACTGCTGTTATCGGGTTCCGAGTTCGCAATACCCTTTGATATCTACTTACCAATGTAAAACTAAACTATCAAACACTTTTTAATTTGTAATTTGGCGGCTCACCTACTCTCTCACATCTAGTGATATTCATTACTTATTCTATATTGGTGTTTAACACGTTTAGAACAAAGCATTTTCAAGCAAGATGACTTTTTGATGGCACACCAGCCTACCTGTAGTACGTGATGCCTCCTTGGCCCTGGTAGAGTTCAGCACCCGTACCACATGGATCATCAAACTGGCCGGAGATTTGCTGTAATGCAAAACATCGCACATGAGTATCCAATCTGTTACAACAGCACAAGGTTTACAATGGGATTAGTGTTATACATTTAGCTTAATCGCGTAGTTTTCAAATTTTAACACCAAAAATTTAATTTTACCTACATGATAATCAATTGTGATAAAATAAATACATACATAATTGATTTATGAATGTTTTTTTTTTTATTTTAAATAAGAAACATCAGTCAAGGAGTACTTACGTCAGTAGGGGTAGGCTACTTTGTGTTATTTTTATATAAATAAAATCTTGATTATTATGGACAATTTTGGTGATACTAGGCAGGATAAAAATGATTAATGTCTTCCATTCATTCTTGATAAATTTTCACAAATGTTGCAATAACTTAAAAATTGTAACTTTTAAAGAGATGTCAGTCTCAAATTGGGCAGCTGATAATGGTGTGACTGGTCAAAATAAATCGTCAATGTAACATATTTTAAATCACACATGGCGAACAAGCTACAGTTCTGATTTTTTGCGAAGGTACTAATAAAAAGGTTAATCGAGTTATTAAAAACAAAAGTTTATTAAGTAACCTCAAGACAAAAGCTTTTGATTAAAATGTCTTCAGAACTTCAAAAACATCTTGTAACATACACTTTTTAATTTTGTTTGTGTGAAGTTTCCTACCATAAAAAATCAAACACCTATAAGAATTTCAAAAGTTTGATCCTAAGAAAAGTTAGTGAATTTTTAAAGGTTCGATCCAAGACCCAGTTGCCATTTGTCATTGGTCTATTAATTAATTATGCTATCTAACAACAGGTCAAAATTAGATAGTAATAAGAGCAGAGTTTTAACCATTCCCCACCAAAACATTAAAAAATGTCAAAGGCGTAGAAATACTAAAAAACAATCAACAAAAAACATGTAACTTCATGACTTTGTTGAATTATATGACATAATAAAATATATATAAATGACTAGTTGAATACTCTTGCTCCCTAACAGAAAGTTAAGTAGAAAAACGTAGACTAGATTTAGGAGGGGGTTAAAGAGATAGAACGATTACTTTTGGGAACGCGGAACCGGCTAACTCGGAATCCGCTAACCCAATGTTAAAATCCCTATCTCCAAAAACTTAACGTTTACGGAATTCACTAACTTTGTCGTTGCCGGAATTGCCTAACCCGGAATCCGCTAACCCAGGTTAGGAGAAAGTTAGCGGATTCCGAGATCGACACTGTACGGCGGCGGAACTGGCTTACTTGTCTACGGCTGGAACTCGCTAACTACCAATCAGAAGCGTCGATCCCTCACCAATCAGAACGCCTGGCGGTCGGGAATGAGTCGCGCTGCTCAGTGCTGCCACGTGCCGTACAAATAATTATGTACCGATACCATAATATGGCGTGGTACACTGTAAATACTTTATTTGCTATTACAATGATTGTGGAATTAGAATGTAGAATATAATGACGAATAAAGATGTGATTTATCATAATGGTTTTGAAATCAAGTGCGCTTAGGCGTGCAGAAAAATTAATCGATTTTTTAACTAGGCTATTATTTTAACAGAACATAGGCTATACAAAAAAATGTGGTCGTTAAAATAATTAGATATCAATGGTGTTACTTTAGAGTAACTAGAAATCAACTTTTAAACCCAATTTTATCAATTACTTACTTTTTTCTTATCAATTTCTGTTCTTTTCCATTACATTAAAAACTGCAGTTGTCATAAAAAAAATGTTTGTCCACATTTAATTTTGTCACACAACGTTTTTAATTTGTTAAGTCAACATAATGGCAACGTCCAACGTTTAGTTTGTTCTGATGTTTTATATTTTTAATTTTTATGATATTTTTACTATTAAGACATTTGTATAATCATGCAAGTTCATGTATAATCATGCGTGGGTTTAAAGTGTAAATGGTTTTAGCTTGATGTGATGGCGAGGGCCCTCGTGACGAACCAGCTGGACCTGGATCTCGTCTTCTTTCTTGAGAGGAATTTCACACGGAAATTTTTGCTTTGAAATTTAATGATAAATTAGCGGCAGACTGACTCGGCGCTACGGCACAACAAGACAGTAGGCCTACATTGTATTTAGGGGCTCCAATGTAAATCTTATGGAGAGTAAGGATGTGTTATTATTTCACTTATAAACCAATAATTTTTATGAAACTTGGTATTTAGCTTAATTTGTTTACATCCATCCATTTATGGTAAATAATCTTGGGTTTTGTAATAACTATGGCAGCAAACCTGCACGCTCTTTTCTTATGTTAATCATATAGAGAATAGTAAACTCCTTTATTTATGGACAGCTATTAATGAAACTTAGTGCACAGGAAAAAATTGTTTAGTTTGTTCAGGGAAAAAATAATAATAACAACAAAATTTTGTTTAAATTAGGGACAAACAAATCTTTTGCTGGGATGACAAAATTGTTTTGTTAAATGGCTTTAGTATTAGCAACCAAAAAATTTGTTAGATGTAACAAAACTAAATATTGCTGCAGTAACCAAATGTACAAAAAAGTAGTAAAAGATTCAAATTATTATTTTTACATCCAAATTTATGAATGTATGAATTTCTGCTAACAAAAAGATTATATATATATAACTGAACAAAAACTTACCACCAGTGACAGGATTTGAACCGTACAACCTCTCACTCAATGTCCTGGTGCTCTAACTACTTGAGCCACCGAAGCTATGAAAATTAGTGTTCTAATTTACTAGTTAGTAATTATTACTCGGCCTTCGCTCAGAACATGGTAAGTCAAAACTCAAAATATTGACCCAAATTTTATATAACTAACTACTTGACCGTTTAATGTGTTAAACAAATAAGACTATAAAAAAATAATGTAGTTTTATATTTTTACTATCATAAGAATATGAAAAAACTCGTGTAGGCTATTTAATATACTTAAATAAACTCAATACATTTTATATTTAGCATAAATTGAACTTGAATCAACTAAATGCTTTTTTTATTTGACATAAATTTAACTTGACAATTGGGTTTCATTTCATTTCGTTTTAAAAATAGTACATGAAGTTCATATGAAGAGGTTAACCGTTTCTTTCCACTTTGAATCTCAATAAGAAAATTATAAGTTAGGCCTAATGTGGTTTCGCACATTTTCAAGTATCATATGTTTCTAACTTTCAAATGTTGATCAGGAAGACACTAATCCCCTCCCTAATAATCGCGGGTTTTTCACCTCATGCTACCATTGGTGAATATGATGATGGGCGCGAAAAGAAGGATTTAGAGTGGGAACAATACGTGTACCTTTCGACTAAATCCCTATAAAATAAATGGATAGACAAGTAAACATGCATTGCTTTCCAAAAAAATTAAATTTTGTACTTTTCATTTTCAATTATCAGGTGCTGTAAATAACAGGTAACCATATATAAGGTTCATTATTGGCGGGAAAGTAAGTAGGTCTATTCAGAGCGGGAGAGCTGTTATTAGGCCTAACATTCATTTAACAACCCTCCTTAAATAAGAAGGAAAATACTTCAAATACAGGGTGTCCAGCTTCCACCTTTACAAACTTTTACAGGTTATTGCCCACGTCAAAATAAGCAAAAAAGTTCCTATAAACATATGTCCTAAAATCCTTCGTTAACCCGCTAGCCACCATTTTGTTTTTTACACTAAATCATTTTTATTTCCGTGACGGATCATTGTATTAAGTTAATATTTGTCATGAACCTTCACTATAACAATACCCATTTTCAGTAAAAAAATTATTTTTTTCCAATTTGTATTTTCAAAATGGCGGCCATTTTAAAATTTTAAACTCAAATATCTCAAAAACGGTAAATTTTATAAAAATATTACAAGAGACAAAAAGTTGACAAATTAAATTATCTAAACAATGATACCAAGTTTTTAAGGATCCAACAACAAATAACGGAGTTATTGAGATTTTTCTCTTAAAATAACCTAATTTGGCGTGCAAAATCAGTGTTTTTCTGCAGGAAAACCACAATTACTCCGTTATTTGTTGTCGGATCCTTACAAACTTGGTATTATGGTTTAGATAATTTAATTTGTCGACTTTTTTGTCACTTGTAACATTTTTATAAAATTTACCGTTTTTGAGATATTTGAATTTAAAATTTTAAAATTTTAAAAACGACACGAACAATACACGAACAATTGGTATTGTTCTTGTCGTTTTTATAATATGTGTTTTGTGTTTATTTTTAATCGAACTGACGCAGCGAAAGCTAAGACAATTTTAACTAATGACATAGTTTAGTGTGCTGCGGCATGTACCCGTCGATGGAGTAATCTCCGAAACGGCCGTCGTACAAGGACATAATTTGGATCGTGTTTGACGGTAAGCAGTAAGATTACATTATTATATCTGCACACGATTCGCCACACTTGAGAATATGTCAACAATTTGCCTTTTACAAAAATATTTTGAAGCCTCGTTCACACAGCATAACGTTTATGTACGGTTATACTATAATACGAGCAATGTCTGAAGGGATGTGCGTGTTTCACGATCTCGAAATCTAGCGGGTAGATTTTGCTTGAACTTTGCATTGAAGAGTGTTTTGGTCCAAAAATAAGTTAAGAAACCGCCTCAATCCCAGGAAAAATCTAATTTGGTCTAAATTTAAGTTTAAAAATCGTAATTTTACAATATTGGTCTTATGGGTTGCTATTTTGGTAACGAAATAACAAAAAGTTAAACAAAAATAAAGAAACATTAATTTTAAGCAGTTTTTAACAGCTGTTATCTGTGAAGAGTCTGGTGTAGATTTAATAGCTTGATTACCATGACACTATAACAAAATTGAATTAAAACCAACGAGCAAGGAGCGGTTAACCTGGTACTGTAAATTTTATGGAACATAAAATAATATATGATGGGAAAGTATTTAAAAGGCATAGATATTTTAAAGGCTAAGATATTTTTTCTGCTGGGACATGTTTGTCTAAACAAAAATGTTCAGAGATATTTGAGTTGAAATTTTGTTCGATGTTCTTCTTACGGAAAAATAAAAATTTCAATTGCCATTATGTCCTCAACCGTTAGGATTTCGTTAAAAGTTAAAATATAAAGAAGTCTTAAAATTACGTGTATATTCTAAAAATGTAACACAAAGTGGGGATTTGTGTTTAAAATTAGTGACTACCGGTCTGGGAAGGTGACTTTCTGGTACACCCCGTACATTTAAATTAGTGTCAATTGATAAAACAGAACCGATTTACCTATAATGGCACAGTTGGTTTTTGTTGAAAATAGTTCTGTAAGCTTTAAACATTCCATTATAAGCTACGGTAAGTATTATTAAATTACATAACCAAAAAATTATAATTGAAAATAGGTCTACAACATTTACGTTATCATTTCTCATTGTACAACATTCATCATTGTCGTTTGTCCAACATTTACAATTAATAATAAAAAAAAAAAAAAAAACAAGATTAAATAAACGTAAAGGTGATTTAAATACGTTCGGATGCACCATTATTTATTGTGGTGCGGTTGGCAACGTCGTATGTGGCGCCACTAGCGGCGAAAGGCGGAGGCTGCCGCGCCTGGTTAGGGAATTCCGAGTTAGTGAATTCCGCCGGGCGACAGTTAGCCAATTCCACCCTACACACATTGGAATCCACTAACTGGCAGTTAGGCAGTTCCTGGTTAGCCAGTTCCGGCTCGTGACACGAGTTAGGGAGTTCCGAGTTAGCCAATTCCATCGTCTCTTACTTTTCCTGCGCAGCCAAGTTGCCGTTGATCTACCTGGATATGGTTTGCAATATTACACAACCATTCAGAAGGCAAGACACAATACCCAGTATTTTGTGTACTAAAACACTGTGGAAAACAAATTCGCTGTACTACAGCAATACATGTGAGTGAGACCCAAAACTCAGGTAGATGATGGTAAGAAGGAAAGGGGTTTTGCCGTGGTGTATAGATTTTATTCATTAACTACATCCATAGCCTACGCACCGAGCAGTTTCAATGGCTGCCATTAGAGGCTCTCAGTATCAGGGGTTTCACAAAAAAAAATTCAATGAGCAGTGTTTCACTCGTTTACTTTTTGTGCCATTATTTATAGTCCGATAAAAGGGTGAGAGGTTTTAAATAAAGAGAAAAAAGAATTGGGTCGTTGGATTTGCTTTTTAATTTTTGTAATATTTTAAATCCGAACTAAGCTACAATGCTCTAAATTTGATCAACAATAAAAAAATTTAAAAGTAAATCAAACAGCTAGTCTTTGCTTTTATTAAAAACCTCTCTCACTTCTATTAGACTTTAAAATAAAAGCACTAAGTGCGACCGGGCGAAGCAATGCATAACGTTCTGAGAGGAGCCCTTTCACTCCCTCTTACGATAAAGTTACTACTTGCTTCAAAGTAGGCCTACATTAATATTAACAACTATCTTTGAGTGTGGCATTTTATTTTAAGCATCTTGTTAAAACATCTCCATCTGTTAAACCAATCTATATAGAACCCAATAAGTAAGGACATCCCATATAAAAAAATTGTAGTTTCACGCTCGAAAACCAGAGTGGACTAAACATTGGTGCTAATGTTACCTCTCTTAATTTCCATTGTAAGAGCTCCTTAGTCCTTCTACCTCGCAAATGTCAACATCTTTGTTTTTCTTTACAAAAAAAATTAACTGTTAGGGTTGGTTTTTTGTATTTAACCTTCATTATTGTGACACTATCACAAAAGTGAAAACCAACGAAAGCTCGGTAAACTTGGTACTTTCTATGAAACAGCTGTTAACTAAATAATTAGAATCCACGTGTCACAGATGCAACATGTGTTTCAACTAATATACACCAGAATACAGCACCCGTAGGCCTACATTGAAACAGTCTGAAAGGCGAGTGAGCGAAGCAAACGAGCTCGACGTGAAGGTGAGTGAGCGGAGCGACCGAGCTCTTCTTGAACAAGAAATAAGCCTTTTTTGCAATGGGCATTTTAGAGCACTGTCTACAACTGATATTACTACAAAGAATATTACTGTTTGCGTTTACCAAGCAAATGCTCGGCCCCCAGGTACTTAACTATAATTCTATTATGTTATATGACTAATATAAAGGAAATGTTTAGTTAAATTATGATATGCCTTCATCACAATAAAATAAAAAATACATTACATTACATTTACCAAACACAGTTAATCCTGTTAATTCCAGGATTAGGAATGAAACGTATGCAACCAGTTTCTGATGCTAAAATACTATGAACATGACCATTTTTAAATTTCCTCTGTACATGATATAAAACCAAATTCTACCATTATAAAAATGTAGCCAAACATACAGGATGTTCTTGAATTTCCTGCAAAAACCGTGTGGTTATTCTTGGGTCAAAGAAATGGGATTACATCTGAGATGAGTTTTCCATTTGTGGAACTACACTTTATAACAGAACTTTTCAAAATTTTAAATCAATACGTTTTAAAATGTTGTTTTATATATTTTTTTGTTTCATTATGCTAAATCATATATTTGTATCTATTTTTTACTAGCCCCACGAACAACCTCACAAAGTTTATAGAGGTTTCACAAACTTCCTGTAGAGCAAAAATAAAACAACAAAATCATGGTTGGTTAGTCATTGTTAAAACAAAATTATTACAATCTGTGGAGTAGAATCAAAACCCATAATGTTAAAATAAACAATTCTTCATGAAAACAACATCATGTGGACATACAACTCTATACAGAAAGTCTAAAATCACTAAATCTTCAATAATTGCTCATTAATAAAGCTCTCTTCAAATTCATAACAGAGTCCTCAAACTTGTTCTGGAAAGAAAAGGTAAGAAAAAAAAACTTTAGAAAATGAAGATAAATCTCAGAATATCAGCGGGCATAGGTTAAATATAATTTAAAAAAATAAATCATAAAGAATGCTGGTGGTTTAATATTAGCCTCTAAATCATATTCTTCAGATCGAGGTATGCAAGTTAAATAATCCTGTAATCCCTAAATATTTGACAAATTAGCAAATATGTGGAGAGCTGGAAAAAATGAAAATGAAATAAATAACACAATCAAGATTGTGTAGCATGTGGAATCTGAGAAAACTTAGGAACTTAGGGCTGAGTTTTGTTAAAAAAATAATTATAAAGCCTATATATCATAAATTGAGTTACACACTTTTCCTTAACTATTATGGAAATAAAAAACCCAAACACATTTTTTTACTTGTTATGAAAAGTTTGGTTAACATTTAACACAGACAGGAAGCAGTCAAAACCACTCTTCTAAGGACTAGGAGTGGACTAAGGACTAAGGACTAAGGACTCTATTTCCTACATAGAGTCAATTTTAAGATATGGTATTGTCTTATGGGGGTCCCAAAAGAAAATTGAAAGGGTTTTTGTTGCACAGAAAAGTATCATAAGAACATTAGTACAAAAAATAGAAGAACAACATGTAGACCATTTTTTAAACAGCTTCAAATTCTGACAATTTCTAGTTTGTATATTTTAGAATCATTAAAAATGTTTAAATTACGCCCAGATTTATTTGATAAATACCAGTTCAGCCACAGTTATAACACAAGAAACAATTCAATTTCTTTTCCTAATCACAAATAAAAATTATTTGCAAGTAGTCCAGTGTACATGGCAATTAAAATATATAATAAACTTCCACTAAATATATCTAGGCTTAGCACAAAACAACTCCTTTTAAAGGTTAAACAAATTTTATTGGAAAAAGCATATTATAACTTAGAAGAGTTCTTTTCGGATAGCTGGGAGACACTTGTGTAAATGAACTATTGTAAATTTATTTTATTATATGAGAGTGATTTCATTTTTTTTACTTATGTAGACTAATAATAAATTTGACCATGCACCTGTATTTTGTACTCTGTACATACTGTATACGTTTTGTGCAATAAAGATATGATTATGATTATGACTAAATGGAAATATTATTTTTTCAACCCCCACCATGGTCTACAGAGAAATAGATTAATAAAAAGTATCCTTACTCCTTTGAAGGTTAGAAATGTTATTTAGTTTACTTTAGTCCATTTAACTTCATAAAAAGCCTTCTTCAACTTAGGCCTATGTAAACCATACGGCTTTTGGACAAAACATAGTTGTATCTCTGTTTCGGATGCGGTTTTCAACAAATTATCTTGACACTTGGTAATCATTTAGTTTAATAGTTACACTAGAGCTCTCATACCTTAGAAAATATAACTGTCAGTTCAGTTGAATGATTACTCAATTTTCCCTACTTCTAAGATTTATTGTTTACTAATATATCAAGTATGAGGTCAAGGCTCCAACATATATCTGCAAGTAAGAAATTTTATGACAAATTATTCAACAATACCGTTTGAAACGGGGGAATGCTGAGGCATGTTTTCTTGTTTTATAAGTGTAAAGAAGACTCAATAGCTTGGTGAAATAAGTGCAATCCAGCATAACCGTAACTTGGAATTATCAGATTAGCATAACATTATACATCTTCTAGCACCTCGTGGGATAGTTATTCCATACTACAACTTCCATGGGTGCAACCGATCCTCCAAACATGATTATATTTTCTCCAGCTCAAGGCATCCAACACCCCAACTCTACTCACCGGAGGCTGCATTGTGAGCGGGGGGAAGGCTGGTGGGGGCATGTAGTTGAGCAGAGGCGGGGGCGGGTACGGCGGGGCAGCCGGGGCAGCGGGAGGGGGCCCCGGGGGCAGGAACGCCATCATCGCACCTGTCACTTCGTTGTACACCGGGGTTGGCACATAACCTGCGACAATAACAGAATGGGTTTCACAAAACACAAAAAATCAGTTGTAAAGTAATATTTACATAGGGATACCCAGTATGTTTATGTTGATTGATGCCATCAATCAAATATAGAGTAAACACAGTAAAAAAGTACAATGAACTCAAAAGAAAATACATGAGAAGAAATAAGGAAGAGGAGTACAGGAAATTAATATACTTCATGATCCAAACGAAACTGTAAAAAATGTTAATGGTGTATTGGTAAAATTTGTATAAATATTCATTTTGTCTATGCAAGAAGAATATTGACTCTACAAAAAAAGGATGAAACTCGAGCAAATGTTATACTGAATTAGGTAGAACAACAGCTACAAATAAGTGCATCTTACACTAGGGAGGTCTAGGATTTCACAAGCTGATCATTCTGGAGGCAAACAATAAAATGGTTCACTAGTAGGACTGTACATTACCAATATGTAAGGGGGAAGAGATGTTTGGGACAAAACAACATTCACCTTAGGTAAATGTGTGACGGTTAATACAGTTTTGTCGATTCTTATTCATGTAAGTTGTTGCAATACAGTACATTCCCGACTATCTGAGGTGTTCAAAGTTGATGTTACCTCGGAAAAACAATAATCTCAGGTAATCCGGTGGTTACTTTGTATTGTGGTTAGCATACTACAAGATCCAAACCTCACATAAAATGCTTGTAAAATATACGTTTTATTAATATATAGGGGATTTAGGACATTGAACTCTATGGTCCAAAAAACTAAAACTATTCCCACCAAACCAAACTATTTCCAAAATGCACTTCCAACTATAGTCAAATTGACAGGTTACGTAATGCATGAGTGCAGATCCAAAGTCTAATTAAGAACCGTAATTGAGAGACAGTTATGACACTCAATCACTTAGGGTGTCCCCTGTAACAACCTGGCACTCCAGTAACTTGAAAGTTCTGGTCAGTGAGAATTCATTAACACCCTTTACGATTGGAGTCCGAATTAACTCTACAGCCAATCACGACATTGTTAGAATCTGGTTCTTTGTATTCCATTCGCTTGAGTTGTTAACGTATCTGATTTAACGTAACTGATTTAGTTTAGAAACCGCTGGCTTGAGAGCAATAATAAGTTCAAGAATACTCTAACAAATGTATTTGCAGTTCAAGTGACTTTAAACAGGTTTAGACTGTGATCGAACGATTGTTTAAGTCCCACAGGCGACTAGTTGAATTTGTCTACCCATGATTGTGTTTTAAAAGGTTATTGTGTATTATTTGTATGTTAATTAGTACCGGGTTAACCGAGCCTTGCTTGTTGGATCCAATTCACTTGTTATAGTATCGTGGTAATCAGACCTTACGCCAGATATACCTTTTCGCATTTGACAGCTGTTTCAAACCAATGCTTAAAAGTAGCATCCTTTTATTTTCGTTCACCTTTCATTGTTATTCCGGTGTCTTGAAGGCAACCCGTAAGACCAATGTTAAAAAATGACAATTTTTAAATTTAGTCTTAGTCAAGAACGATTTATCCTTGAAGCTGTTTCTAAACTTATTTTTGGACTAAAATACTCTCAAATACAAAGTCCAAGCAAAATCTACTTGCTATATTTCGAGATCGTGGGAAATGCATCGCCTCACAAAATGCTCATATAGGATTTAACCACTAACTGTGTATGCATACTAATAAATTACCCCCGTTATTAAAAACAAAAAAGCATGTTATTATTCTGCTCAGATAAAAAAAAATAAAACTCCGCTTAGAGCAACCTAGGAACATCTGGAGTCTTGGATAACTTTGATTCGGATAATAGGAAGGGTACCTACTGTGGTAAATTTTGGTAAATTTTATTTAAACTAAATGTCAACTCACTTGAAGGGTAAATCTCAGGACAACTTTAAAACTGGTTTATACTAGTTTCAAAGTTGACATTGGGTACAGCAAACGAAGTTGTCATAACACTGTGGTAGGCCTTTTGGCTGTCCACTATGACAATTTCCCTTTTTTCAAACCCCATTCATGTTCAAGACAGCGGGGGGTTAATGCGAACTGCATGGTTAATCCCTAGCTGGAATATATGTAGACGGCAGGGAGTGAGTAGAAATGCTATGGGCATGGAAACCCCTAGCTGGAACATATGTTCAAGACAGCCGAGGGAGAGGAGTGCGACGGGCATAGAAACCCCTAGCTGGAACATGAGTGGACAGTCTGTCCCGTGCCTCGCCCTTTCTCTCCTTCAATATCCCATCCTTCCGGGGGCCTGTGCAAAATGCCCATTTTGTGGCAGACGTGCTTAACGGTTCGGACGGGGTCTCCTTATCCACCAATAACAACAACAACAACAACAACTCACTTGAAGGAGGCGGCGGTGGCTGCGTGTAGTAGGGTATGTTGTGAGGCGGGCTGTACGTGGGAGGCGGAGTTGTCTCGGGTAGACTACGCTGCCGCTGGGTGGAGTACCGTTTGGAGCGGCCACCCCCACTCTCCCCTCCGTCACCGTCCCGGTTGTGTGAACGCCTCTCACTGCCTACAAACAAAAGATGACATGGTTATAAAATGCCAAAATGAGACAACAATGGTTAGGAAACATTTCAACGAAATTAGGTCTCTGAATTAAAAAATTTTTTTTTAATAAAAACCATAATAAAGTTAATGATTTTCTTGAGGATTTCCGCGAAAGTAAAGTTTATAGTGAAAGCCACAGGGACTTCGCAATTTATTACCATCCATCATAACTGCATTGTCCCTTGTTAGTTATGTATGTTTTTGCTGAAACGATCAGTACAAGCCTAGTTTTGAGATTGGGTGATAATGCATTCCCATTTTGTGAAAATACCAACAAATGAGAATAGGGTAAAGGATTAAAAAAGGTTCAATTTGTACCTAAAAAAATTAGGCTACAACCATTGACTATGTACACTAACGTAAGTAGACTTCTCATAGCATAGGCGTGTGTGAAACCTATTGATGGTGGTGCGGTCTCATGCGGCGTACATGGAAGTACAAGTAACATGATAGATGAATCAGTATTACCACTCTTCTCAACTAAGGATGAAACATTTTATAACTGAAAGTTATGTTTATGTTTTGAGTGTTTTTACAGCACTGTAAATTCAGCTGAATAATAACAAGATTGATGGCAGCGACTCTGGTGCCGCATACACCGAACTTCCAAATTTTTGCCTCCAACTAAATGCATTGGATGAGGGGTCTATTAATGTTAGTGTACAAAGTCAATGCTACAACTACCTGTTGCTGAAAATAAAGGCTGAAACGAGCCTAACAAAATAAGACAGTCCCAGTTTTCAGCAAAAGGTTTTTTTTTAATAGTCACTTAAATATATATATAGCATTGTTTTTAGCCATGACTCAGCAAAATTGAAGGGCTGAAATGTCTGGAATATTTAATTTTTATTTATTCTCCAAGGAGATTGTAAAATTATGGTGAACTTAATTTCAATCTGGAATTGATTACAATTAATATTTTCTATCTTAGCACTTCAATATTAATTATGTCTTTACAGTTAGCAAAAGAACGATTCGCAATCGATGAGGAGGAAAATTTAACCTCTTATTGAACTGAGGTCAAAAATGGAACTAAGTAGGAGCTACTTTTACAGGGGAGGACAATGCAGGAAATGCCCATTACTTTCTGAATAACTTTAAGATTCAAATTTCTTCTCCTTTTTGTTAATATATTGTCCTTAAACAGCCTTTAGTAAACACCTTTTAGTAAACATTTTCAAACAAATTTAAATTAACTATCAATGAACGATTTTTAAAACAAATTGTAAAGTAAAATATACACTTTCAAATTTTATCAACCAATAACACTGATATCGGAAAAAACACAGGACACAGCAATGAATAAAGTAACAAATACTCACGTGGGATGATAGTTTCTTCGACGATGTTTGTGTTATTGTTATTGTTGTTGTTTATGTAAATGTGGCTGAAGTCCTGGACCAACATTTCTGCGGCATGCTTCAAACTGTCATCCACTGTCAAACCCCAACAAAATGTTAGTAAAAACGGGTAAAATCTATCTAAAATCTGACTAATGAGGACAAAGACAACGGGTTTGGAAAAGAAGCTGTTAAGGTGGTATTTTTTTATTTACTACCAGTTTTGCTCTTAGTTTTTAAACATTTATATCATTGTTAAAAGTCTGCAGTACCTCCGCCATCTCGATTTTTAGTCCCGTGAAAACAATGTTAATTAGGATATAGGTGTCTTTTAAACACTATCTCAATAATCTTGCATTGAATTGAAGGAAACTTGAATATGTTCACCATAATGGTATGGTGGTTCATGTGACTTGGATAAATTGTTTAATAAACCTCATAAAAATGGTTTAACATGGTTTAAAAATGTTGATAATATACCTAATTTTTTATTCGTTATTCAAGTAGATATTTTTTTTAATTAGTTTTCTATCAAGTCAAATGAAAGATATTATGGTAACATTTAAAATGACATAAAGTTTGTAATTTTCAGACGAAAAACAATCTCACAGTAGGGTTTCAAATTTAACGTTGTTCTTATGGGACAAACTACCGAAATGAAGGAGGTACTGCAGACTCTTAAAGACATTCTCAAACTCTCTAAATAATTTGAGTTTATTTTAAAATAAAAATAACTTTAAAAGTGGTACTAATTTTTGGAGTGTGTTACTTAAATAATATTCTAAAAATCAACTTAAAACGATTCAAATGTTTCAAATGCTTAAAGTGCAGTTGAATAAAGAAAAAGCCTTTACGATATATTTTAAATAGTCTTCCTCCCAAATGAAAATAAAAAAAAATACACAATCTCTCTTTAATCAGCAATCATCAGGTGGTTGTAAGTGCAATCACAGTTGAACCAACAACTCACACGAAAAAGAACACCCAATTCACTAAGAAAACCCTAACCAGAGCCAAAGCACACTCAAGGATCACATCTACTCACCGTGGTTGTTGACGGGTTCCCGGTTGAACGCCGGGGGGAGGGGGGCTCGACCACGCGAGGATGTAAACTCCATGGTAGGCCTCGGTTTGCCAGTCCCGCGGAACCCCCTTCCCCGTCCCACTCTCCTCTCCCCCTCCCTGTCTCCTGGCGTCCGTACAACGTCTTTCTCTACCACTCTGGAATCAAAAAACAAGTTTAAATGGTCGAAAGTTACAAGAATGTTGTTGGTAAAGAAACTATAAAGTTAATGTCATTCATAAGAAAACCGTAGGAACTCAATTAAGGGCCTTATTTTAAATAAATTACAGTGGAACCTCAATATAACGAACCTGAAGGGGAATAAAAAAATTTCGTAATATCAAGGTATTCGATATACTGAGGTTCATTATATCAAGGTTATTATTTACAAACTTCGATATACTGAGGTTCACGACAACCTTATACTACCATTACAAAAGGCCTAAAAATTGAGGAATAAATACGGGTGTAATATGACATAACCAACATTTTGGTATTGCACAAAAGAATATATAACAGTCCAGTGTAACATTATAAGTTGTTTAATGTTATAAGTACCCTTCTATGAACTTTTTATCAGAAGCTGATCAGAACAAACACTATAAATGGTGACTCAAAAAACTAAACAGTGCTGCAAACATAAAATTTACTCAGGCTAATAACCATCAATCGGGACTAGAAGACGTTTATACACTTATACATACAGCAAACATGGGGTTGTCAGATTAGTACTCACAAGAATGATGTAAAATGCTAACGGCCGCTTAACGGACACTTGAGGCAATGAATGGAACAACACTATCACAATAAGTTAACTGAAAACACGGGAAACAAGAACAGCGCTGCGAACACAAGGCACGGCAAAAGGCAACGTCTGTAGAGCGACAGGTTGCAACATGAAAGAAAATGTATGAGCTCAATGATTCAACTTGTTGTTCTTTTTTTAACTTCGACATGTTGAGGTTTTGTAGTCAAAACTTCGATATGTAGAGGTGGTTGGGTCGTGCATTCGTGCTTTAAAAGTTCGTTATATTGAGGTTATCCTCGCTAATCCGTCGATATATAGAGGTAGAAATAACATTAGTTTGATAGGCAAGTTCAAGGGGAGTGAGAAAACTTCGTTATATCAAGGATTTCGATATATTGAGGTTCGATATATCAAGGTTCCACTGTACTCATATCTGCCACCACAACCACATTTTGGATTCTGTACCCGTAATCGGGTTACAAAAAGTTGATGGGCTTCTGTAAATATATGGTATTTAATATTTTTTATTGGTTTTTTAGTATTTATTTATATGCTATGGTGGTATGCTATGGTTTATTTTTAACTATGGTCTACATAGTTAACATTGTTAACCAATGTAAACGTTGACGTAAACTATCTGTTAGCTTTTATTAACATTTGGTAACTAAGATTCAGTTGGTCCTGTGGACGTCAGTTCAGATGTTGTCCACTAAGCTTAGTCAATTTGTCCCACAACTTTTATGATGCAACATTTTATAATAAAATAAAAAATAATAAATTGTAGAACTTTATTACAGGTATTAAAATGTCTTGTAAAGTAGTTTGCTATCCCCATCACTATGCCTTACAACATTCATAGGTCATGGAGTTGTTACGAGGGAAATAAGTGTAGGATTCTATAGTTGGGATTTCTAGATGTTAAAGTTCAATAAAACTTATTAATGTCTTTAAATAAAAACAAAAAGTTACAAGAAAAAAACTGAACATAACTTTGAACCGTTAAAAACATTTTATAATATACAAAAACTAGTAAACTACACTCTATGATTGGGAGGGGAATTCCTCGCATGCGTTAACGCGGCATAAGCATAACAGGCGGTGATGCATGCATATCTTAATTGCTTGTTAGACCAACGCTCAATTAATTACTGTATATTAATTAGACTGGTTTTCACCAACCTAACACTTGCTGCTGGGATTGATCCTAGGGAAAATAATCACAAAGGGTATCATTCTCTTCTTGAGAATGCTAAAAAAAACAGCCTTTTATAGCTGTTGCCTGGTGGCCCATTTTGAAAAAATGAACACTGACATAAATTAAACAAAAATTAACTGGTGGAAAAAAATATTCTGAAACTATTTTTTTTTTCCAATGAGTATAGCCAGCTTTTAATTAGGGATGGACGAGATTGGATTTTCAGTTCGAGACGAGACGAGACGAGAATTTTTAATTCTCAAATAATTTCGAGACGAGATCGAGACGAGATTTTCCCTCTCATACATCACGAGAAATGTGCGTTCGGGATTTTAATCTGATTTTGTAACATGGTTAATCCTGATTAATGTGAAGGAACAAATATTTCTTTGTAAATTGCTGATTATGTTAATAAACTGAAGTTAAAAAAGTCACTTTCTTAACAAAAGGTCTAGGCCTATAAAGGAATGGACCCAATAAAAAGATTGAGAAGATATAGGCTCACCATAAACCCTACCGACCTGCGTTTAGTAAAACATAAAAAGAGAATCCTCTGTTACAGTTACTTACTTCACTTTTCACTATTAACCTACTTTAAAATGTTTCCAAATAAGAGCTTTTCCTCACTCACAGATTTCTAGTAGGCATAGGCCTACTAACTTTGAATCACAAGCCTAGAGGCCGGGAGTCTAACAAGAAATAAACTTTCAATTGGAGGATTTTAATTTCAAAACAATCTCTTCTTCTTTGTCTTTGTCCATAAGAAAATCTTCATCTCTCATTTTGTTTGCTATTTATTGTCATTTCTCCAAACTATTCAAGTCCAGTATACATAACTTTCACTGCTTTCGAATTATTCATGTAATTGTAATTCCCTCAATTTGTCGTCTGCTAGTGGTAAGGTTTTTATTTTGCTCCTAACTGAATAAAGGCAAGCATTAGTGTAGCCATGAAGCCTGTATGGTTCTGATAAGACCATTGATTCTCTATGTATTTAACACAACCTATTTATTGCCGTTCAACAATTATTGTTAATAGGCCTATTCAGTTTTTTTTAGTATCCAAACCTTGAAATAAAATCAACCATCAGCCGATTTGAAGCATTTATAGCTTAAAATAGCTGAACTCTGCTAAGAGTGTGAAAGTAAATTAAATTCTGTATTACGTGGGATATTTGAGGTTAGCCATTATTCAATCTGATTGGCTATCTTGTCATTCATCTGATTGTCACTACTATTCTTACTGCCAATGTCAAAACAGCTCTTAAATTTGTCAAAAATTATTTGAATCAGTTTTAAATAATCATCTTTAAGCAATTAAATGTCAAATAATGATTGTTTATTGTTTATAAAGTTTTCCCAATGTTCTAAAGATTTATCAAACAAATAAAATATTTTATAAATCAGAAGCTATGTTGACTCCGCCCACTACTCACTGTTGATTGTCAGTACCACTCCGTAGCACAGTAACAGTCCGTGCAGATGCAGTCGTAGAGCCGTCTCCAGTCCAGTTCAAATCTTGGAAGTCCAACCGTAGTCTAACCGTTTATGATGGCAATTTAAGTTTGAAGTTGTGAGGAGGATAGGAAAATAAAACACTTCACATTGCTTCAAAATAATTTATTTTGCAGTATTAAATTCGCCGTTTTTATCGTTATTCACGAATTATTTCTCGTCTCGAAAAATCTCGATCAAAATAAAATCTCGTCTCGGTTAACGAGATTAAAAATTTCTCGAAAATTTCTCGTAATTTCGAGACCCGTCCATCCCTACTTTTAATCAATATCACAAGTTTAATGAAGTTTAAAGAAACGTCACACATAGCCAACTGTCTTCAAATTTATGAATAAGTGTGTTAAATTTTTTGTTTTGACCTGATGATCTCTCTTTGTATTTAATTCTATATCTATAGATCTCAGGATTTATAAGACAATCATCAGACCAGTTCTCCTGTGTGGTTCAGAAAATTGGATCTTAAGCAAGAAATCGGAAAGGAAAGCTATTGTATTTGAGAACAAGATTTTGAGGAAAGTGTACGGACCGATTTTTGACGATGGACAATGGAGATCGAGACATAATTGGGAACTTGGAGAATTATTTAAGGATCCGGATATTGTCGCTGAGATAAAGAGCAGAAGGCTGAGATGGGCAGGGCACATTCTAAGAAAAGACGACAACTCCCTATCAAAGAACATCTTGAGGAACCCAGAAGGTAGAAGACCCCTTGGAAGACCGAAACTTAGATGGTTCGACCAAATGGAGAAAGACCTGAGGAAGCTAGGAAGAAGGAGGGAAGCTGCAAGAAGCAGAGACCTATGGAGGCAGTGTGTTGGGGAGGCCAAGTACCATCTAGGGTACCAGTGGCCACAGCAGTAAGTAAGTAAGTATCTATAGATTTAAAACCAGTAAGGTAAAAAACACCTTTGGGCAGTTCGTTTTAGACTTCTACTGGGCTTGTTGAAACATGCGGGTAAACCTTTTTGGTCCTATAATAGCAGGTTTTATTTGTATTTAGAAAATATTTTATGTTTAATCAGTAAGAATGAAAAAAAACTTTTCTTATGGAGATTTATCATTGGGAAAAAAAGTAAACTTTTTAAATCCTTTGGATAGTTTGCATGAGACATTTACTGGGCCGATTTACATGCAGTTTGTACCAAATAAAACCTAAACCTTTCTATATTAGCAGGTTTTATTTACTATGAGGTTATCTTACAGTACTTTCTTAAATTATAAAAAATCGACATTTAAAAACCTTTACAATTAATTTATTTAAAGGATTTCAATCAACTGATTGTAGTTCACACGAGGTATTTTGTCTAACAATAGTAGAAGAGCAAGTGCTCAAGAAAAATTTAGTTTACTATGGCCAGTGTCTAAAAACGTACATAATAATAAATAATTAGTATTTAAAGTAAAAGAAAAATAATATTAAACTGAACATGTTTATAGTCGGTGGATTAAAAAATTAAAGTTTTGATTGTTAAGTGGTACTAAAGTTACGTTACTTATCACGTGAAGCAGATGATCATTTGAAAGGAAATAACAATTTAAAAAGTACATTTTACACATGTTTTGCACTTTCTGCCTAGTGCTCCATTCGATCACCATGGATGGAGCTGTAGAAGTCGAATATCGCCAGGTAACGAACGATTCGTATTATTTGAAAGTATTTGTTCAATAAATGAAAGATTTAGCCATTAGGAAAGGTAAATAATTTTTGGGTTGGATTATCCAAACCACTTCCCAACCCAATTAGTTTTGATAATCTAATTTTCGCTGTAACTCAATGATTTATTTTTTTTATTTAAGTTATTAAGTTTTGACACCTGTATCAATAATTCTGAACTCACATCGTCTGTGGAGGCAGGTTGTTGGGTTGGGTTGGTGTGGAATGTCTGTCCTGCGATGCTGGAATGGTGGTGGGGGGAGACTCCTTCAACCCCCTTCCTCTCTCCGCCCCCCTCTCCCTTTCTCCCCTCTCTCTCCTCGGCCTCTCTCCCCTTGAGGTGTCTCTGTTACTCTCCCCACTCGACCTTGCTCTGTGGTCTCTGTTTCTCTCTCCTCTCGATCTTTCTCTGTTATCTCTGTTGTTCTCTCCCCTCGACCTCTCTCGATTGTCTCTGTGGTTTTCTCCGGTCGGCTGCTGTTTTGCCTCTACCGGAGGTTGTCTTGGAGCAGGGGACTTGGACTTGGATTTCGCACTCGGCGACTTGCTTCCTGGCTGAACCTGAGATCATAACATTATTTGTGTTTAGTATGATTTCAAAAAGTAATACTAGCAATATATGTTGACATCAATTAATTAGTAATAATCACGTAAAACTTAGTCCACCTGAATCAGAGAAATTCAAACATAAGAATAGAAATGAAACAATAGTTAGAACGTTACAAACAATGCATTTTTTCATAATTAAAAAAAAAATATTCCTCTGACCTATTTATTGATAGAATCTTATTTTCTTTGAAGGAGTTCCAGATAAATCTTTTATCCCATAACTGGCTACGATTTTAATCAGCCAACCCTGCCAAGAAGGAAAACTTTTTTTAACTACATATTTCATAACACAGCAATACTTTAATTAATAATGTTTTGCAGAAATGGATGGCAGGAATTTTGGCTTTCTTTCAATCAAGGTCAAATTTGTTAAATACATTTGTATTATATTTAGTGTCCTATTATTTTCACTCATTATCACATTAACTTCTTAAACACGTTTAAAGGTATGTCTGTTTAACCGGCCAATATATATATATATATATATATATATATTTACAATAAAATTGATGATATGAATGAATGAATATTTCTTTTTTGTTCTTTTCATATATCATTACAAAAAAATACATATATATTAACTACATTACAAGTATTACTTCCGAAGTATCATACATTACATTACAGTTATTTTAAAAAGATTGAATATTTGTAAATTCACAAAAAAACACACACTATAGAACACTAAAGTCTGCATCCCGAGGTTAAAACCTGTATGGGATGATTACCACTGGCTTACACAATAAACACTCAAAGCTAGAGGGAATGTGGCTAGTTAAGAAGGAGTCAACAATAACAAATTTAGACTTTTACCTAGTTTTTGTTGAATTTAGTAATAATGGTTAGTTTTTGTTGAATTTACTAACAATATTTGCCTCCAACTACTGAAGTAGACTTTTTACTCAAACATTTTATGATATACTTATATGGAAACTTAATGGATTGTGGAAAATCTTAAAACTCATTGTACACTCATCACTAATTTAAATTTGAATTAAAATTAGCTTAAGAAACGTTGGCATTTCATAACCTATCACTCAAACACAAAATAAAAACTGTTCAACTTATGAGTAACCTATCTACAACACTTTTTCTTCTTATCTAGGCACCGATTATCTAATCATCTTCCAATCAAATCCCAAAAAGTCTGTCAAATTGAAAGATAATGTGTAACAAAAATGGGTCTTTTTTGGAATGTCCCCGCATTTTTAAACAATTTTCTATTGAGTTCCCACATAATGGAAATGGTTAAGACACGACTGGTAGTCAAGTGGGAAGTAATTTTATCGTGATCGTTATCAGTAAGATTATCTTTGGGTCCTTCACCTGCTTATCGGTAGGCTGATAAAAGGTTGCGCGCTCGGCTTTCATATTCAGTTGTCATCATGTTTCTAGTTTATAATATCCTGCAGTACATTCCTTAGACATGTTGAAGGCAATAGAAAATTGTTTAAAAATGCGGGGACATTCCAACCAAACCTAACCTAACCTAACTACCCCGCGGCTCTCCCGGCGGGTCAGTCGCGGGATAGCTGTGGGACGGCCTAGGTTATGTTGGGTTAGGTTAGGTTAGGTTGGGTTAGGTTAGGTTAGGTTAGGTTGGATTAGGTTAGGTTAGGTTAGGTGTCAACCATTTCCATTATGTGGGAACTCAATAGAAAATTGTTTTAAAATACGGGGACATTCAAAAAAAGAACCACAAAAATAATTTCACTAGGCCAACATGTGAAGGAGAAGAATGCTTATCACAAATAGTTCCCTGAGCATATCTGTACCTTATCTCTGTTGCGGCCGCGTGAGCCCAGGTCCGGGAAGTCCTCCTTGTTGTTGTGGAACACCCTGCGCTGGGGAGCCGCCCGTGTGTAAGCTTCCTCGTCTTCCCAGTTCCGCGTGTACTTGTTAGGGCCGCGTCTGTAAACCATCACGCGGTTAAACATTCAAGTAAGAAACAATACAAGAAAGACTATATTCCTAATGCAAAATTATGTACTAAACATTTCATAGTGTTTAAATTTGAGAAATGAGGCCAGAGGATTTTTGCACAATCTGCCATTGGGTTTATTTAAACTACCTACATAACATACACTTTGTAAGTTTTACTTAGTTCTCTTGCTGCAAGAAATTGGTGGCTTTACTATTCATCTTCAGTGGTGGAATGCTTCGGTTCAGTGAAGCACTGAGTGAAGCTACTGCAGTTGGGACGGATTGCAATTTCTGAAAAGGCCTGGACAATTTTTATTATGAAGCAATACTATAGTACAAGGAGTGTTTTTGGCACAAAAATAACATTAAAAACAGCTGCAACCCCACGAAAAAAACAACTTTTGTCTAAAACTCAGTAAAAAAATTGTATTTTTTTACATTGGTCTTATGGATTGCCATTTTGTTAAACAAAATAACGACAAAAGGCAAACAAAAATAAAAGAACACTAATTTTAAGCATTCTTTTTTAAACAATTGTTAATTGTGAAGATGTATAGTTGGTTGTTGGTGTTAATTATAATAGCCTGATTACCCCAACACTATAACAAAAGTGAAGTAAAAACCAACGAGCATGGTTTAGTCAACTTGGTACTATGATTAAAAACTGTACTATGATTTTTTTTTTATTCTTTCATAGGATTTCTGATTTTTCAATTATGTCAATGGCCATTGATCTTCTTCTGGCGAGTATACAGTTTAGGTCTATTGTGCCATGTTACGGTAAAACCCACATACTTAACTCTCATACATGTCACTCTGAACAATTCAATACCTCATACATGTCTACAACACTTGACCATGAGCCACCAGACATGTTACCTTCTAAGTGTGACTTGTTTCAAGAGCTGGTTACAGATATTACAGTGAATATATTCATTAGATGCGATTCTGTAGCTATCACTACTCTTTTTTTGTTGATTGTTGTTTTTGTGAGAAGCAATATGGCAATGATCAAATACTGCACCATTTCTAGCGACCCCATTTCTCACAGTGTGACCGTCATTGAGTATCTTTATCACACTGGTCAGGTTTAGAAAGTGGCAGAAGAAATATTAGCTCTAGAAAACATTAGTCAAGATTGTGTCAGAGTTTGTGGGGTTTTAAACAACAGAGTATCTCTTATGGAAACCAATGGGGATTAAATCCTGTTCAGTTTAGATAGTTTTAGGAATAAGCCGAATTCAAAAATAATGCAAGATATTAGCTTTTTTACTCATTCAGGACATTATGATACCAGACTTTAGTCCATGGAAAGAACCACAAGCAATAGAACCGCTTCAACCGCACAAAACACCGATGCAACACTGTAATAAAGTCTCCAATGATAAAAAAACCATTGAAAGGCCCCAACACCGTGTTTTAATAACCATGAATTTCATGTCATATTGACGATCAATATCTCCCATTTTTTTAAGAGAAGAAACATCAGGATTTTTCAACAAAATGTTGTTTAAATAAGGCAGGTTTTCAGAGAGAGGAACTTCAGAATTGTAAGACTGTTATGCGGTTTCTCCTCACCCGTATCTGCGGCGGCGCCTGGCCTTGGGCGGGGCCTCCTCGTTGCGGATGTCGTAGCCGTACGTATCTATCAGCTCCTGTGTCGACTTGGGCTTCTGTTCGTCCTCGTTGTAAAGATCGTGCGTCCACCGGTCCACCTGCAACAGTCGTACCAACATTTCAACTGAATCATACTATTTTTAACATAGGAAGTTTTTTTAATAATCCTAAACTAGATGGCAAACAGCATTTTGCTTTGTTTTTTGTTGTGCTATTCCTGCTACTATAGCTGACTCCCTTTTAACTAACTACTTCAGTAATGTGAATGTCCTTTGACAGTGAATATGTTAAAAGGATATCTATTATATTTTTAGCTACCAAATATGTTAAGCTGTGGAATAACGTAACAATAAATAAAAAATACGAGCCTTCAAATGGAACTGATAAAAGAAAAACAGCTGTAAGTGAAGCGTCAGTCATTTAGACCAAATACGGTACTATGGATGAATCTAAAATCCAATGAGATTACACTAATAGGTATAGATATAGGGTATATAACATACTCATCCTTTTGGACAAGTTTTTCAGGATTTTCATTACAATTACTTCTCCTACTTTATTTTTTATTGCTCTACCTTCTCCGTCCACACTTTTCCTCCGGTCTTTTTCGCTCCGGCCGCGTCCGCTGCTGCCTCCACCGGGTCTCGTCTGTTTGTTTCGTTCTCCTTTCCTTCCATTTCGCTAAAAAAAAGGTATAATGTAGGAGCATAATAGTTTGAAATATTTAGGTTGCATAGGAAGTATGTTTTGAACTTATTTTTAACTTGTATGTGGCAAACATGTTTCAAAACACTACATTTCATTTTCAGCCGTAGTAATTCAAAACATGTTTTGCAATAACATTTTTAAACGCTGTTTGTAGAGTTTTACTTTCAAATATAACATCAGATTTCTAAGGCTGTACCCAACACAATAATTAAATGCCACACTTCGAAAATGCCATTTGAATAAACAGGAAAGCTAAAATTAAATGATGTCTAGTTCCTATTTAACCTAAAAACCAAATTTTACTCGACTCATACAATCAAGTCATTGATGTAAACTTTTTACGAAAACTAACAAGGCATGTAACTACTAAATAGAACGTGCATAAGAAGAAAATTTAAGGTAAATTATTTGGAAGGTCTTGTAAAAAAAACTTACTTTTCATCCACCATCGTACGGTCGTCATGTTCGTAAAATGTTCCCTTCTTTGGTATGTATTGAGGGTTTCGTTTATCTTCATCATCATCTAACTTTTTATCTTTTCCCACTGAGTTTTCCTGAGCAACAAACAAAAAAAGTTAAAGATAAATAATCAACAACAATAGACTTATGTCCCCTATATTTTTCCTAAAATATTCTTAACACTCGGAGGAGTTGGGGTGTCTACAAAATTTCACAGGTGAAATTCCTGACTTGCGTCCCAACTTTTCCAGACCACTTTTCGAAAAATTCCCGGCCCAAAACATGGTCACCACCTGGATCTCTGTAAAATTATCTAAATATTTTGTAAAGTTTGCAAAATACCATCAAATTCAAAATTTTTGTTATAAAAAAGTTTTCCTGGCCAAAACCTAAATTCCCGGCTTTTTTCCTACTTTTCCAGACCTTACAAAATTCTCGACTTTTTCATAACTTCCAAACTTCTCAGGTAAGACCCTTACATTTTGCACTGGCGGTACCCTATTGACTGTCCTTCTTAGTACCAGACATAAGGTCAGGTAACCAAAAGGTAAATGTTCAAAAAATTACCAAAAATAGAACAAGAAGAAAAAATCTAAAATAAACTAAAAAACATTACATGTTGGCCTACAAGTAAGGTGCCAAATATCTTCAATTTTAACAGAACAACCTCAAAAAGGTCTTTGATATGTATCATCTATTTCCAATCAATCTACCATAAATGTACTTTTTTATCATGCATGACCATATTTCTTGTTAAGTGAAAGATTCATCTGCTAGTGGACATGAATTTTTTTTAAAAGAAGATTGTCCATTTTGACGTGCCGGTAATGTAGGGATGCTTACTGCAATAATTTGTGTTAAGTACCTGTATATAAATGTCACCCAACAGATTGTTAAATCCATTAAATAAAAGAATAAATAAGATAATAAATTACTAAAACATCATTTTTTAATACATTGCAGGAGCTGATATTACCAACATTTCTCAAATCAATCTTAAAGATATTTAACTTTTAAAAAGATATATCTTAGTATTAAAGATTTATCAATATTGAATACTAAATAACAGCTCATAAAAGAATGTTTTTTTTTTTTGTGATAACATCACATCTTGCTCTCAAGCACAGGATCCATGTAGCCTATGTGAAATGTATTTCTTAAGCTAGCCATTCTCAATCTGTCATAAGTTAGTTTAGTATTAAGGAATCTTTTATCAATGGCCCATGTTACATTGTACTTAACATATATTAACACATACGCTGCGGGTGGGTCACCGGTGACGCACGGCGCGCCGTAGCGAGAGGCGCGTGCGTCACCGGGGACGCAGCGCACCATGTTTTATTTACGGAGCCAGCGTGGTTCAGCCACTCGTCGAGGACGGTCGAGACGCACAAGCATTGCGTCTTGGATACCAGTCTGCCGTGCAGTGTGTTTCGTTCGTTCGCCCCGGGTGCTGCGTGCGTCTCCCGTGACGCACAACTTTTTTTTTGTGAATCGTGTTTCCTGCTGTATATATTAGCATTTATATGAATTATTTTAGTGTTTAGCTATTGTTTTTATTACAATGGATCATACAAAAGCCGGTAAATCGAACTTGACTGCTCTGGAGAACGTGCCTTACGGCGGCCTTGCAGGCGGTGAACTGCGTCCGCCTGGGTCCTTGCAGGCGACTTTCGTCGCGCAATGCTGCTGCGTTACCGGTGACCCATGACTTTCGGAGGTCCAGGAACCAGGATGCTATCGTCCAAATATTATTTCCAAGCCATTTTATGGTCTTTCAATTACTAAAGGAAAGATTCCATGCAATAACTATTTTTAGCTTCTTAGGTAGTTATCGACATTTTTGGCAGCAACGAATGTGTTAACAGAATACAGCTGTTTTTTATTTAATTTAGTTAAGATGAATATTGATTCATATTGAATATTGAATCACATATTGATGTGATTTATCAATCTCAAGAAAAAACAAGTGATCAACTTAAATTAGCAAATTGCTAACTGTGTATTGACGGATACAAAAACATTTCTATTATGTGATGGGTTTGTACTTTAGCCAAATATTTCTTTTAAAGTTTTAACGTCACAAAAAAATATTCTTTAGGCCAACCTTAAATATTATTGTCTTATGTCCTATTGAACTTGGTATAGCAAAACATAATATAGTCATTTTGCACAATCTATGTTCTTATTTTGGTAAAGATGTTATGCTTTTTAATGTTTGAAACTTACAGTTTTTTTAAACAAATAAAAAATCAAGGCATATAAAAAAATATTCTTTGATGACAAATTTACTATAAGTTTACAAATTTATAAAGAGAAGTAAAAAATCATTTATTAACATCAAGAACTTAAAATCTTTTATCATAAAAAAAGTCTGATTGTTTTCTACACTCCTGAATTCATCCTATTATCAAAGAGTATGGATAACTGCCAAAAAAGGCAACAACTGCAAACATTTCAATAAAAAAATATTGTCACTAATTGGGAAGTGGGTAACAAATAATCAAATAGGCAAAACTTAGGAATTTGCCTGATGACCTCTGAGTCATATTGTTGAACTGATAACTCTCTATCAATTGTACCGTGCATTCAACAAACATATTGATGATAATCATGAGTCAAATACATGTAAACACTAACGTAGGATACAGATAAGGATGAGCCCATAGATGCATGGCAAACTGGCAAAAAAACTAAAATCTTTAATGTTAGAAACACTTTGATTCAAAGCAATAAAGTGTACAAAAGTACATAAAACTAAAAATCAAGATTTTTACATTTGTGAATAAGTTAGAACCGTACCGTACAAGTTATTGATTTATTAGTCAACTTTAATTTTATTTGTCAAAATAAGTTAGTCAAAATTTATTTTCTGGCTTATACATGCTAGTTTATGGTTTTCTGATCTTGTTTTAAATAGAAGTGTTTACAACAACAAATAACTTACAAAGGAAGAACTTACATATTTACCTCAACTCTTCACATGTTATGCCTTCTACATGAAGGAGATTATTAATTTAGGTAGGTCCTACCTTTAGGGCTATATCGTCCATCATAATTTGCAGAAAGTAGGAGGGAATGTTGGGAAATTAATGCTCTATTGTTATCCAGTTAATTAAATCCCTGAGAACTGGGAAACAGGTTACCGGTACTTATTGACAACACGAGTTCCGTAGCAAAGAGAAACGGATTGGATTTGGATCGGATAAGAATCTAGCATTTTTAAAGTAGGGGTAATGGGCTACAAAAGGTTAATTTTTTTAAATTAACATACAAAACGTTATCTTATAGCAATCTTTCTGCTACATACACGAGAGGAATAAAAAAAAGAGTGAACCACCAACTTTAACTGTCTTTAACCCGGGATCACTCGCGCTATTAGATTGATTCTAACATTTTTAGTTCCACTGAAGAAAATTTTTTTAATAATGATTTCTTGCGACTGAGCTTTTAAGAATGCTTTCCTCAGTATTCTATGCACCCGCTACAGCAGTTTGGGGTGGGTAGTGTGGTGGGGAGGGTAGTTTTAGAGGGGAAAAGGCTCGCACCTCCACCCTTGTTAGCGCCCGCCTAACTGCGCGAGCGTTCGCGTGACTCTCCATGTTAGTATAGTTCTAACGGCGCGAGTGATCGCGGAACTGCCGGAGTCTTACTTTTTGAGAAAAAAAAAGTTGTAAATTACAATAGGCCTAAATATGTTATTATTTTATTTTAAATGTGTAGCAATTTATTTATTTCATCTACCAAACAAATATTATGATAATTACTTTGAAGTGTAAGATGCTGTTAAATGTTAGGAGCGCTCTAACGGCGCGAGTGACCGCGGGACTTTCGATAGCGCGAGTTGTCCCGGGTTAATCATTAAAAATGTTAAAGTGAAAAAAATTGACTTAAGGAAATACTTATATTAAGTCTGTCACAAACATATTTTTATTTTTCAAATTTTTTAAAACATCCACACTCAAATAGCCCATGTTATGAACTTACCTCTTGGCCATCCCCATCTTCTCTTTCATCCTCGATCGCTATGTCGTCACTGAGGTCATCGCTGAAAGAGCTTCTTCTTGAGCGTGAGCTCCTCCTCGAACCAGAACTTCTCGAACTTCTTCCGTTGTCTTCCTCCAAAGTTTCGTATTCGGAATCTTCACTTGCGGTAGTATTGAGAGTGGCCTGGACAAAATATTTTCAAATGTTCTAACAACGTTAAAAATTGGGAATAAAA
This sequence comes from Neoaliturus tenellus, assembly GCA_030545055.2. Classification (NCBI taxonomy): domain Eukaryota; kingdom Metazoa; phylum Arthropoda; class Insecta; order Hemiptera; family Cicadellidae; genus Neoaliturus; species Neoaliturus tenellus. Next base: position 332,096,503 of record CM061531.1, on the reverse strand, counting down.
TTTGTTTTTTCCTCATCTATACTTATTTAATACGCTAAGGGTTTTTTTGTCTTGAGAACTCCTCCTACAATTTTCAACCGATTTTCAAGTTTTTGGTGTCATTGGATAGGGCTTGGTCTGTAGTTGTTTCCGCCAAAAACTGATGACAATAGGACTAAAAATAAAGGCACTATCCACCATTGAAATATCAAAATTTCCCATTTAAATAACATTGGGATTGGGTAAAGCATTTTAAACGTCTGTCAATAATCAGCTGTAAATACGTGTAGTTTTGGTGATTAAAGAGATTCACAATACTGGATTTGTCGGACGTCATTGATTTAGAGATAAAAGTAACATTTGTATTGTATCAAAATAAATTGCTCGATTTCGAGCAACACGTATACTAGTATTATTTTAATATGCTACTTATAAAAAGTCAACATTATTTCGAAACCTTCACCAATACAGATCAAAAAGGTCTAAAACTATTCATTAATATAACATTTAGTACCGTACCACAAACCTGGACTTCTAGATAACTTAGAATTCTGAGAAAACTTAGAAAGCCTGCCAGATCAGTGAAGTGCACTGGATATCAAGGCCCGAGAACTGTCATGCTTTGGTTTTTCTTTTTAAATTTTGGATGATGTTTAGTTTTTAGGTTTTGTATTTGAACATTATCATTGCATAAATTTGTTTGTAGGAATGACATAAATTAAATTATTATTCTTTCTACTTTTTTATATTTACTCCTTTCCACACCAACCTGGAGTTTTCACTAGGGCCTAACTACAAAAACATTCAGTTCACATTAGGCCTACTTAGTCCACTTTTGCGAGAGTCTACTATACGTACGGTACTCAAAATCTCTTGGAATTTTTTTCCTTTTCTACAAGTATTGAAATAGTAACAGGAATTTTGTTGACATTTTCATTAGAATAAAGAATAAACAGAAATAAATCAAAACAAATAAATATCATGACTAAAAAATTTGTGTAGGTCCTACAGGTACATTTAAATGTAGTTCAAAATATCGTGGTTGATTTGCTTGTCATGAAACAATGATAATATCAAAATCTAAATGCAACCATCGACAATATTTTAACAATGCTTGAAAGAAAATGATGCCAGTGAAGTTATTTAACAATGGATCAAGATAAGGAAGTTTAGCATCCCATATAATAATGAAACATGGAAAACAATTAATGAAAAGCGACATGTGACATGCGGTCAAAAAGTTAGTGGAATTTTAGACTCAATTTTGTATGGCTAGTTTATTAAGCTAACCCATTATAACCGACCCAAAATAGGGCTAAACAAAAGCAACTGTCAGAGATAATTTTTTTTATGTTCTACCAATACTGAAAACTGGAATACCGGCAGGGCCGGCGCACCCATTGGGGGAACTAGGCGACCGCCTAGGGCGACACTTTCCAGGGGATCGGCAAAAATTGGGAAAAAATTATCTTTGTCAAAATTAATATTTTTAAAGTGTGACGAAACACAAGTAACAAAATTGTATAGCGAAAATCAATTGTTGATTTCTTCTTTTTTAGTTTATTTTTCATTTTTGTGCATTCAGTAAAACACTTAATGTACCGCTGCTGCCCCTGGCACCTACTGCGCCGTGCTATGAATCTGATTCGAGTGAGCGCTTGAGCTTATCAGTTGTCAGGATCGTGTGCAGCAGTGCTGCCCCTACCAACCTTCTCCTTCCCCCGCACCGGCAGCACCTGTGCTGATGCGACATTGATAAAATCTAATCCGTGGTTGGGGACACATGCGAAGGAAAAACTCCCAGATTTTTACTGATTACATCTTTACCCCAACCAACCTATAATTTAAAATACTTGTATATTTACTTTTTACATAAGTGTATCAATTAGTGTATTTTTTTTCATAGATAAGTTTTTGTATTACAAAATACAAGCTACTAAAAAGACAATGTATTGTAGACGAAATTGTACACGGGGGTGGGTCAACTAAGAAACTCGATAAAACGAGACTAAATTTAACTGCCTAACACAGCTGTTCCACAGGGCCCGACTATTTCACCTTGTAGTATGTTCTGACTCTCAAGGGGACAGCGAAAAACTCGTCCGGGAGTTTGGCCTCCAGTTAGCTAACCAGTACCATCCTACACTTCTCTAAGTCATTTGATTAACCTACATATCAAATATGAAGAACCCAAATGAATTGGTCAATCACTGAACATGTCTCACAATATGATAAGGTTTCTACGTACCTTATATAGGCTTATGCCTAGACTATATTAAATGTTGGTAAACAATTTATAGGCCTATCAATTAAGTTATGAAGAAAAGATTGTATAAGGACCCCAAAACCTTGCCCCATTTGATTTGGGGCATCTAGGCTTAGCCAATCACACATAACCTAAAATAGGCTACGCTCATACAATAAACATAAGGCTACTACTAGTAACATTCCAGTGACACGAGATTGGAATTGTTGCATTTGGCCAATGTAGGCCTAATTCGATTTTAAATTTCATATAAAGACAACGAGAAATCAAAATTATAGGCCTATATCAATAATTTTAATAAAAAGTTACGAATGCCTTCTGCACAGTAAACAAAATCAACATAACGCCGATAACAGCCAATTCAATCGAAATTTCTTACCGTTTCTGCCATTTTCCCCTCACTCTTCTCGTTTGTCTCTTCAACTTTATCAAATGTTTCATTCACTGAATTTCCGTTTGGACTGGAAATTCCTTTCCCATCGGTTTCCGACATGATTGCTAATTATTACTACCAATCACAACCAATTCGACGTTCTCTAGCCAGACACCGACAGCGAGAGTAGCGAGACCGAGAGCGAGACGGACACCACACTACTACCAACCACTACAACAAGAATCGAATCGAAGAAAAGAAATCCAGGTTATAGGGAGGCAGGTTAGCCAAATCATCAAAATACACTAAATTTCAGTAAACAATGTGTTTTATGTAACTAATCATATTTTTTTCTCTCCTTTAACCTTTTCGATTGTGAATCAAAATTCCAAATAAGCGTTTATCTCCAATAATCAGTCAATTTTTTTAATACAATATCAATCAATTACTTGATAATTAATTGGAACGCTTAGTCCTAAAGATACTTGCAAAGACAATTTTAAAGAACTTCAGATTCTCACTGTTCCTTCTCTTTTCATTTTTGAAGTTATTATGTATGTAAAGTTAAATAATCTCGTACAGCCTCACGACCATAGATATAATACTAAAAATCACAATGTAAACCCTTCTATTCAGCATAATTTAAAACTTTTCGATACGACACCTCTTAATTCTTACATAATTATGTAAGAATTAAGTATTTCTCCAAACTCCCATCAGTGATTAAGGAGACTCGCAGGATATAAATAAGTTTAGATACAAACTGAAAGTGCATCTGTTGAAAAATGTTGTTATGGGCTACCTGATCTAGTTTAAGTCTTTTTTACTTTTCTGATCTTTCTTTTATTTTGGCACTGCCTTACCTAAACCCTTCCTTATAACCTGATTGGACGAATCCATCCGGTGGAATTATTTGGACAGGTCCCATGCCAAGGACGAGTTCGACGGGACATACAACAGGTAGCAGGTAACAGGTAACCTACAGTCGTGAGACACGGTGTCCCGCAGGGCTCAGTTCTTGGTCCGCTATTGTTTATAGTGTCAATCAATGACCTACCCAGCTGTACAGCGGTCCGTCATATCTCTACACTGATGACACCACTTTTCTGATGACAGGGTCTAGTTTTGAAGTTTTGGTAAATAATATGGAGTTTTTACCGAGAGAGGCCTCAGATTGGTTTTCTGCAAATTTCTTTCTTTTAAATGAAGCTAAAAAAAGAATGTGATAGTCTTAAGTCATCTGTTCCTGATAATTTAGAATTAGTAGCCATGTAAAGTTTTTAGGTGTGTTTTTTTATCAACAATTGTTATGGGCCTTTCATGTAGAATATCTTTGTAAACAGCTTCATAGAGTAACTTAACTTTTATTTATTTCTCCTTTAGTGTTCTATGTTCAATTTTCTATGCCCGAAATGTGTATTTTGCTCTTTTCCAGTCTTTAATTTCATATGGAATCATTTTTTGGGGAATTTATTTCAGAACGCGTAAAATTCTCCTTGTAAAAAAAAAAGATTGTAAGGATTATGACAAAGTCAGATATAGGCTTGAGCACTAAGCCTTTGTTTGTAGAATTAAAGATACTTACTGTTGTAAACCTGTACATTTAAACTTATAACATTTTGCTTTTAGCGAATTTCCTATAGGGAATAAGCTATTACCGTAGGTCTCATGGTAAGACTTAAGCCCGGGACCATGTTACTTTTTCGTTTTTAGGTGCCCAGAGACCAAAAATAATAGTCATTAAAAATTTATATATATATATATATTATATATATATATATATATATATATATATATATATATATATATATATACAGTGGTGGCCAAATTATTAGACTTTAGTATATTTTATTTGTCTTTTTTGGGGTTAAATTAGACTTATGATTCAATATTTTATGTGTAGGATCTTATATTGTCATTTTAACATTTACGGAGTAATTTTTCAGTTTTATTTGGCAGTATGTTGGCATGGCTGGTTTGACCAGCTGTTTTTATTGTCGTACAATAAAAACAATTTGCATCAGCTGTGCTGTGTTGTTTTGCCTAGTTTAGTGTATACAACAGTTTTTATGTGTTTTATTCTACTTGGAATTAATGTTAACTGTGTTAACTAATTCTAAGAGTAATCGGAGTAATTCTAAGAAGGAAATCGTATCGGAAAGTGTGGTCGGAAGAAGATTCTTAGTGAAAGGATGACCAGAAAATTAAAAGATCCCTATTATAGATCTTTACTAGTGCTTCAACGATTGGATAATAAGAGATTTTTTAATTTTCTGGTCATCCTACCACTAAGAATCTTCTTCCGACCACACTTTCCGATACGATTTCCTTCGAAGTTATCATGATTCAGAAGCTTTATTTTAATTCTACTACAGATTTTTGAGAAATGTTTAATCTTGATGCTATCTGACTTTGAGAATAGCATCCTTCTTCCAAAAGAAGTTTTACATTAGATAATTTCCTAGGTGAAAGGTCAGATTTCTTAACCATAACCTCGAAATGAAAACAGTCCTTCACTTTCAGAGCCTTTGTTTGATGGTTGAGAAAAAAAATTAAGAACTTCTCAAATATCACTAAAAACAATATAACTAACACTTTTTTACTCTTAGAATTAGTTAACACAGTAAACATTAATTAATTCCAAGTAGAATAAAACACATAAAAACTGTTGTATACACTAAATTAGGCAAAACAACACAGCACAGCTGATGCAAATTGTTTTTATTGTACGACAATAAAAACAGCTGGTCAAACCAGCCATGCCAACATACTGCCAAATAAAACTGAAAAATTACTCCGTAAATGTTAAAATGACAATATAAGATCCTACACATAAAATATTGAATCATAAGTCTAATTTAACCCCAAAAAAGACAAATAAAATACTTAAGTCTAATAATTTGGCCACCACTGTATATGTATGTGTCCCTAGACACGATAACTCTCGTAAAAATGGTCCGATCGACACCAAATTTGGTAGAGATGTGTAATCCTATGTTTATTCGGATGAGTTCGTAAACCAGACATATCGACCTATCGGAAGGGGTAGTTTTGAGGGGTTTTGTACCCCAAAAATGGTTTTTTTCTTGCATTTTTCATATGTAATTTTAAAAAATTTTAAATTTTTATTTTGACCATTGAATTTAGTTCAAAAAATATACACAATTTAGTATTTTGAAGCTTTGCTCTAACTCTATTGGTTAGCGAGATATTAAAAAGTCAAAGACAGTACGTTGTATTTTGAGGCTCCAATGTTAATCTTATGGAGAATAAGGATGTGTTAATATATTTCACTTATTAACCAATGTTTTTGGATGAAATAAACTTCAAAATCAAAATAATAAAACTTTCAAACAAACAAAATCTGTATTGAAAGTACTACACCAAAATGTCCAAACTATGTCCAATAAAATATCAGCCATATCAATACTCATTGAAGAAGAAAACCCTGATATACTATGTATTACTGATCATGATCTGAAAGAAGATCAAATAAGTAAGATAAATTTTTCGGGCTACTATTTAGCTACTTTTTACTGCAGAAAATAATCAAAATTTGGTGGTGTCTGCATTTTTGTAAAACGTGGCTGTAAAGTAAAAGAAATTAAATTAAATGACATGTGCCAAGAAAAGGAATTTGAAGTTTGTGGAGTAAAAGTATATAATTGCAAATTTGAAATAGTTGTCTTGTGTATCTACAGATCTCCCAATGGAAATAAAACTACATTTCTTAAATGGCTTGATGCTACATTAAACATTGCTTTAAGTTCAAATCAAAATAAATGTATAGCTTGTGGGGATTTTAATATTGACTCCTTAAGATGCTGTATTTAAAGACTTTGAGAATGTATTTAAGTCCTATGGAATGAAAACAACGCCCTCTATTGACCAGGAGTTCTTTTGCACCTATGACATCACCATTTATTTACTAATACTGGTAATTGAATTTTTTACTATATGGAACATAGAGTATAAAATTCTTTACGATCGACTTTAAATTTCTCTTAAGCCTGGTTTCGACTCTGTCAAAATTTGTCGCCAACACTGTTGGCAACAAAGTCGGCGATAAAGTCGGCAACTTTAGCAGAGTGGAAACGCTCAAAAAATGTCGCCAACAATGTCGGCGATAATTTTGTGTCGGCAACAATTTTGTGGGGCAACATTGTCGCCGACTGAGTTGCCGACAGCTGTTTTTCGGAGTGGAAACAGCAGAATGTCGGCGACAGTTGGCAACACGACTCCGCGCATGCGCACTCGGAGCAATACGCCGGTGTACGCCTGTTTCTCGTTTTATTTCTGATTTTCCGACTTTTCTGTGGGAAAAATAATAATAATTTCCAGAGGCAGGACGTTATTTTACACTTTTTCTTTACATGTTATTGTTTACATGTTTTTAGCTCTGAACATGAATCTGATATCTAACCTAAACTAGTAGTGTGAAAATTATAAAATAGGCAAATTTACTGGGTTGAGGATTAACCGTGGTTGCTTAAGGTCCATTAATTTTTTTCATTCAGAGTAAAACATTTAAATAATAATTAGAGAAGTCTTCAAAAGGCAAAAGCTCATAGTGTATTTGGCGATAGTGGTTTGATCACCCATCCAGAGACTAGTGCCAGACTACAATCATAGAATGTTGCTTCAAATGTGTTGCTGTCAGCAACTGAGTGGAAACAGCTAAAAAATTAAAAACAGTGTTGCCAACAAAGTCGCCGACAGTTTTTTACAGGCAGGTTTTGGACCAGGCAACTTTGTCGGCAACAGTGTTGGCAACAATGTCGCCAACTTAGGCAGAGTCGAAACCAGGCTTTAGGCGAATTTTAGACCCCCAAAAGGCTTTTTTATTACTAATTTGATTTCAATGAAATTCTCAGGTTAGATTTTAAGTATTTTAAACGAGGTAATAAACTATAATCGAGCAATTATTTTCAAGTATTAAAAAAGCTTATTTTCCGGAATTTTTGACAGAACTTTAGTTGTTTAAGCTACATGGTTTGACTAATGTAGTTGCTATGATCAGTTTATTTCCCCCCATCGCAGCTGAGTTGTCGCTGTATGCTGAAAACAACATATAACCTTTTCTTGTTTATATCTGCTCGCCGTTAGGTTAAGTTTTTAAATAAAATTTAATTGATATTTTGACAGACCCATTTGTTAAATTAAATAGATCAACACTGATGTTTACTTGTTGAAGTTATAAATTATACCAAAAGATAGGCATGTTGATGTGGAATGAATTGCTGTCGTACGGAATTATATGCGATTAACCAATTTATGGGATACAACTAATATTTGGAAAAAGATTTAAATGGAACAAGTAATAATTAGAAAGTGTTGTGCCATTGTAGCCTATGTCTCAGGTAAGAAAATCCTATACTATAATACGAGGAATGTCTGAAGGGATGTGTGTTCCACGATCTCAAAATCTAGCTGTTAGATTTTGCTTAAACTTTGCATTTAAGAGTGTTTTGGCCAAAAAATAAGTTTAGAAACTGACTCAATCCCAGGAAAAATCGAATTTGGTCTAAATTTAAGTTTAAAAATCGTAATTTTTAACATTGGCCTTACAGGTTGCTATTTTGGTAACGAAATAACAACGAAATGTAAACAAAAGTAAAGAAACATTAATGTTAAGCAGACTTTTTGAAACAGCTGTTAACTGTGGAGAGGTATAATTGGTTGTTGGTGGAAATATTAAAACTGAATTAAAACCAACGAGCAAGGCTCGGTTAACCTGGTACTGTGCATTAAGTGTTAAGTAAGCGTAATTCTACAATACTTACATAACTTGATTTTTATTAATTTGCAATCATGGATTTTAAATTGTATTGTTTTTCGCTCTACAATATATTTACCTTTAATATTATAAGCATTATTATTATTAAGTTACTTGCTTGTTTTGAGGTCGTAGCTAAAATCATTGTTTGTATGTATTTATTTGTGGGCTAGGCCTAGGATGTACGCCGGTTGACTTCAGACTGTTAGATGACGTTCCACTCTTCACATTCGAGGAGATGGAAACCTCCGTTCTCTCCCTAAGAGCAACAAGTCTCCTGACCCGGACGGGATTCCCAGTGAGGCTTTAAAGAAAGTATTTTCAATTCATGATGACTTTTTGTTGAGAATTTACAACGCCTGTTTGGTAGAAGGGGTGTTTCCGGCTCCCTGGAAAACCGCCAGACTTGTACTCATCAGCAAGGGCAAAGGTGATCCCGAGCTGCCGTCGTCCCACAGACCTTTTTGCATGTTGGACACGGCTGGGAAGCTGTCCGAGAAGCTGATCCGTTCCCACCTGACGTCTGCCGTGGAAGCTGCCGGGGACTCATGCCCCCGTCAGCATGGCTTCAGAAAGGGACGGTCAACGATTGACGCTATCACCGATGTCCATGGAGAGCTGTGAAGAGAGCCGAGAGCCACGACCATTTCCCTCGCTGAGTAGTGCTTCTTGTTACGCTTATGTCAAGAATGCCTTTAACTCGGCGAGGTGGGTCAATATGTTGGATGCGCTTCGCAACACCTTTCGCGTTCCTGCATATATGTTGCGACTCATCTTGTTGCGGATTATCTCCGCTCTCGAAGCCTGATCTACGACACAAGGGACGGAACGTGGACGATGGAAGTCACTTCTGGTGCCGCGCAAGATTCAATACTCGGCCAGGATCTCTGGAACGTTGTCTATGACAGCCTCCTGAGGTCCAAGATGCCTGTGGAAACCACTTTGGTTGGGTACGCCGATGATGTCGCAGCTCTCATTGTCGCACGCAACGTTGAGGTGACCCAACTAAAGTTGATCTGAGTCATGCATGTGGTCAACACATGGATGTCCGATCACGGTCTCTCGCTTGCTCTCCGTAAGACGGAGATTGTGACCCTTAAGAAGAAGAGGATGGACACCGTCGTTCCATTCCGAGTGGGAAGGGAGGTGGTCCAATCAACTCGTGCTGCTAAGTACTTCGGTATTATGGTGAACACCAAGTTAAGCTGGAGGGATAAGATATTCCGTACGGTGGACAAGGCCGCTATAAGGTAGTCACTTACCTTAGTAGGCTGATGGCCAGGGCCGGCGACAAGGGGGGGCAGGGGGGGCAAATGCATAGGGGCCCGGGCTCACAGGGGGCCCGGGCCGACGAAAACCCTTATTTTGTATATTTAAAACATCCAAAAGTGTAAAATGAAAATTCATTGTTAAAATTTAAAATGAGTATATTCAAATGTTTTACGGCTGCTCTTTTTATTTGCGTGCTTAATGTCAATGAGCAGAGAATGATTAGTTTAGCTTCATTCTAAACCAATAATTGCAAACACTGAGAGTGGTGGCGCTACTGTGAGAAATTCCCTAGAGGGAACAAGAACCGTTGTGCCTGCCTGGCGCTGGTCGCACACGCACTACTCACGGGCCCTGCACAGGCGCGGCGTGACTCGGGGCCTACGAAAACTAACGTAGTTTTCGTATAGGTCCCGTGCCCACCCAGCCTTGGTTGCAACCTGAGCGCCAAACAACACTAACACAATAATAAGCATATGTTTCTTTCAAGCTCGCATTTCGGTGCTGTTGATGTTTTTATGTTCCCATGTGATTGGTTTTGTACAAATCTGTGTTGTTCCAAGAAGATTAATTAAGACTTAAGAGTCATCTTCACCTATGATCCACCAGCCCATTGTTGCGCTGTCGGCAATGTTAATCATACGGCTTTTAATGCAAAACATGGTATAGCATTCCCCTGTTTCGGACGCCGTTTTTCAACCGAATTTCTTTAAACTTGGTAAGTGTTTAGTTGAATAGTTAGACTATGTCGCTCATACCTCGGAATTTTGAAAATTTATTAAATATTACTCTTTGAGACGTCACAAAGTAACTCGATTTTCCTTAGTAATATTTGTTAAATTTTCAAAATTCCGAGGTATGAGCGACATAGTATAACTATTCAACTAAACACTTACCAAGTTTAAAGAAATTCGGTTGACAAACGGCGTCCGAATCAGGGGAATGCTATACCATGTTTTGCATTAAAAGCCGTATGATTAACATTGCCGACAGCGCAACAATGGGCTAGTGGATCATAGGTGAAGATGACTCTTAATATTAAGACTCTGAATAAAGGTAGGCCTAAGTGAGCAAATATTTTTAGTTTTTCTTCATAAAAGTGTTTTTAAAATGGGATGGGGCGCAATCGCGGAGTAATGACCTTGACTGCTGGAAACACCTGTTCTCCCGCTGGGATGGTCTAAAATAGAAACAAAGATTATGGCTTTGCTAGGAAGAAGGCTAGACCAAGACCTCGCCACGGCTAGACAAGTTGTATCATGATGATGTGTGATGTTAGAATGAACATAAGCCTAATAATTAATTCTCTAATAATTTTTATACTATTTTCATTAGGTTTTTTTTTTTAAACCTATATGGAATTTTTAATAAGAAAATTAATCGCTAAACCTCTATTTTCCTTTTTTTTACTAATATTTATTCACCAATATATAAATAAATAGAAATAATTAAAGATCATAGCTTTGGCATATTTATTTTGGAGGAAAAGTAAATAATTTAATAACAACTAAGTAAGTTAGGTTACAGAATAGTAAATTTGGGTGTAAAATATTAACGTAAATCCAATACGTGTTTTTTTTTTTTTTTTTTTTTTTGAAGGGAAGTGAATTTTCAAGGTAAGTAGGTTGTTTCCCTTAATGTAGGGGCCCGGACTTCATAATTGCACAGGGGCCCGAGAATCCTGTCGCCGGGCCTGCTGATGGCCAATGTCGGGGTTCCACGATCCAGCAGAAGACGTCTGTTGATGTCCGCGGTTCCGTCCGTGCTTTTTATGGAGCAGAGGTGTGGGCAGACGCTCTCGATAAAGAGTAGTACAGGTTGCGACTCGCCCGGGTTCAACGTCGAGCGGCGCTCGGTAGGCAGGGTGTGTTCCGCCTACCGGACAGTGTCCGAGCCTGCCGTCCTAGTGGTCGCTGGAGTTATCCCTGTCAAGCTCTTGGTAGGAGAGAGGAAGGCAATTTATCAGAGACAAGGCGAGATTAAAAGGACCCAGCAGTGGCAACACAGCTGGGAGCACGACACCCGAGGACGATGGACTGCGCGACTTATCAAGAACGTCCAACCATGGGTGGAACGGGGGGCAATTCTTGACAATTCACGGCTATCTCGGTCGTACCTGAACCGGATGGGCAAGACCGGTTCACAGGACTGCATTTATTGCTCGGACGTTCCCGACGATGCGGAACACACATTCTTCCTCTGCCACCGTTGGGAAGGGCCCCACCTGAAGGCCACACACATTTTTTGGTGCATTTTCGGTGGACTCGGTCTGCCAAAGTGTCTTGGAGGATGAGGGTAACTGGGATTGTCTATCACAGTTCGTCCGGGGCATCCTCCTGGAAAAAAAACATGACCTGGACCGCGAAGTGGCCCAGATCCCTTGATCGAGTGGCTGGATAAGGAGTGAGCCCCACGGGCATAAGCCAAATTTAGGCCTAGCCTGACGTAATGTGATAAACAACTCCAGGTTAGAGTCCTAAAGAGTAGAGGAGGTTTTTTAGTGTGTAAACCCATTTTTAGGGGAGCCCCACACTACAGGCTTGCCAACTGTGTGCTTAATGCATTTTCCTTACCTCTCCCTCAAAAAAAAAAAAAAAAAAAACATATAAAAGCGTCACTTAATAACTCAAAAAGTTAGTAAAAAATTCTTGTACGGGACGGACATCGGAGCGTATTCCTAGTGATAATGATGATGTCATAAGTGCAGAAGAACACCTGGTGTATAGAGAGTGTTCCATGTCTTGACTCCTACCTTGTAGTAGTGTGTTTTGGTTACTTCTGGACCGGAAGTCGTGCCAGCTGCCCGAGCAGCTGCTCGAGCAGATGGCGTCAGATGCTGGGGTGCAGATGGCGAGAGCATATGCCTTGTATTTGAAGTAGAATTGGGCATGAATTAAGAGTTAGTTAAAAACTAAAATTCAACTGTGTTAACTAAACTCTAAAAGTTGAACAAAAATTAAGAGTAAGATGAAAACTGAAATTCAACAGTTATAACTGGGGGCCTGGAAAGTATGTCAAGGTCATCCAGAGTAAGTTTTAAAAAAGCCTACCCAACTACCACCAGAAATAGTTTAAAGTTGAACTAGTTGGTGATAGTGGGATAATTTATTCGTGCCATGGGAGAGGTGTTTATTGTTTGAAAGTTGGCGATCGAATGAGAAGCGCCGCCTAGGGAGAGGGCTTATAAAACGGCAACCTTCCCCCACCACCCCTTCCCCCACTCCTTTAGACCAATAACCGGTTGCAGACTCTATGTGGTGAAACTGAATTAAACATGGCGGCCGCCATGGATAATTCTAACCTCAAACCTTAGCTCAGCTGAAGAGAATAGAGGAGCATGAAGTAGGAATTGTGGTGACAGCGCTTATATGAGGAATAGTAGGGGTAAAATAAAAAAACTTGTTGAACACAGTCGATAGGTGTAACAAGTTCAAAGTTGTTGAATTGTAACATAGAATGCAAAATGTTGTAAATAACACTATCATCAACATTAACCTGCGAAGTCTTTGAAGAGTATAATGGGTTAAAACTGTACTTCTTCCTAACTCTATTTAAATTAGTTCTACACTTTGAAATTGAAGGTTTAGAAGTACTTTGTAATATGTGTTGTGTTCGCAAAAGCTTTAATTTTAAACATTGTGCAGTCATCATAACCGATGTGTTAAGTTCAGAAGTTAAAAGAAGACTGAGATATAAAATGAAGTGTAAAAGAAATTGAAACAGAAAGCCAGAGTAGTAATTTTATAGGTTAGAATTTACGAAGGCTATTCCATGGATAATTCTAACCTCAAACCTAGTAAGTGAAGTAGTCATAACATAAAACTAACGAGAGATGATGACCGAGCGGATGCGAGGCAATGAATGTTTGTAGCGCGATAAACTACCCACCTTTATAGAGGCAATAACCCCAGCCAGATGGCGGCAGATGGCAAGCAAATGACTGGTTGACCGACTTTCACCTGAGTAGTAAGAGAAGTAGGGTTCTGTGTCTATCCCTACTCCTTGGGGTCAATGACCGACCGGAAAGGTCAATGACCTCTCCCCCCCTCCCCCCCCCCTCCCCCCCTCCCCCCCTCCCCCCCTCCCCCCCTCCCCCCTCCCCCCCCCTCCCCCCCCTCCCCCCCCGAAAAAATGGAGCCCCCCCCCCTTCCCCCACTCCTTCCCCCACTCCTCCAGGTCAATGGCCGGTCACCACCGGTTGTTGACTTTATGTGGTGAAACCAGACTAAATATGGCAGCTGCCATGGATAATTCTAACCTCAAACCTGCTGCGCATGCAACGAGTTCTCTGGATAGGAATGAGTCTATGCTATGCGCATGCGCCTAGTCCTGTATTACTCACTTTAGCGCTACTGCACATGGATAATTCTAACCTCAAACCTTGGTTTTGTGTTGTTGCGCATGCGCCGCTCCCCACTCCTTTGCCTTTCTTTTACACTGCTGCGAATTGGACTGGATTGAACACTGTACTGTAGTGAAACAACTTCCCCCACTACTGGAGAATCCGAGGAGCGATACGAGCCTGATCTTAGCGTCAGTCGTCAACAAACTTTCATAGCGAAAGGTTGTTGGCGACTCAGCAAGAGGTTTCAAATATATAGTAGGCCTATATATATTTGAACTTCTTCTACTACGTTGCGTTTTTTAATGCAATGTAGTATGTGTGTGTGTTTAGTTTTAAGTTGTATTAAATTTAAGAAATAATTTGCGCATTGCGATGTTAGTTATAAGTTGGGTTTAGCATTAAGGTGTATTAATTTTAAGAGGTATTTAGCATTAAGGTGTATTAATTTTAAGAATAATGATGGTATTTGGTTGTGTTGAATTATTTGTTTTTTTAATAATGATGTGTTGTTAGTTTTAAGTGTTGGTAATACTAATTAATGTTGTTTTGCCTTACAGCTAGATGTTAGGGGGTAGATTAAATGTAAATTCAGAAGTTCAGTTGAACTTCACTTAGAAGGGGTGGGACATCCGCAAAATGCGGACTAGGTTTTTGCATTTTTGTTTAGGAATATAATGGGTGGGATTAGTTTGGGTGGGGTTAGAGTTGCGTTTCTGCATTAGGTGTTCCAGTTTCCCTTGGAATTCATGGTTACGGTAGACCCGGACCGGACCGTTACGGTAGACTTGGACGGTCCAAACAAAATTGCGTCGATGTCCCTTGCAGAACGTAACTAGTGGGTTGGGAGTGGGAACCGTTAGGCAAACAGGGTGGTGGGAACAGTATTACTGTTCCCATCACCTTGGATCATTATAAATCTTGAATGACCTTGACCCACTTTTGGAAGGGTCAATGACCCCCCCCCTTCTCCCCCCCTCCCCCCCTTCCCCCCTCCCCCCCCCCTTCCCCCCCTCCCCCCCCTCCCCCCCTCCCCCCCCGAAAAAATGGAGTCGATTCCCCCCCTTCCCCCATTCCTACCCCCACTCCTTCCCCCACTCCTTCCCCCACTACTCCGGGTGAACGACCGGTCATGACCTGAAAAATTAAAATGGCTATAGCTTGATAACGGATTGACGGATTTGGACAAGCGATACATCATTGAAAAGGTCTATGTAAGACAAACATTTTGGTAAAAGAAGAATTTGGTTATCTTATTTTAGTCAAAAGTTATGCGAATTATTTTAAATAAATACCTTCTCTTTTCCCTTTTCCCCCACCTCCCAGGTCAATAATCAGTCTCGACCAGCTGCTACCCCTCTCATTTGCATATTGTTATAAAAGACGCACCGACTGCGGCTAACATTTCATTCTGATTCCAGACGTTACGCTGCGAACTTGGAGCCACAACCATGTCATCTCTGCCAACTACAACTTCTACTTTAACTTCTACTTCAACTTCTACTACGGCTGTTACTGCACCAAAGAAAACTCTTCGTCTGAAAAATCCTCCTGACTGGTACAAGAAGCAACTTGGATCCCAACCTTCAACTTCTGGCACTATTCTTCCGCCTATCAAGACTTCTAAACTTCGAAGCATTTTTTCACCGCCTTCGCCTTCTACTTCGCTTTCAAACGACTCCACACCGCCATCAACCATCATGCCGCCTCCACAGAAGCCAGCTCCCCGTCTTAATACCCCTTCATTTGAAACTTTGCTTCATAGTCTTAGTACACCTATCATTCCACTGTCACCATTGCCTCCTACCCCACCACTTACTATGCCTGAAGACCACACCTATCATAAAACTAAATCCACTAAGCCTACTCCCAAACCTGCTCCTAAGCCTGCTCCTTCAGAGCAATTTCAATTATTACAAGAAGAGCGTCGTAGGGCATTTAGCCGTCCCACTACTTGCCCTGAAGTGCTCACTAGGGGAATTAAGAAAGGATCAGCTTGTGGGAGGAAATGTGTTAAAAATGAAAGTTTTTGCCGTGTACATATCGTGAAACATATTTCTGAACCACAACTGACAGAAATCCCCACCGTTGAAGACGATCCTAAAATAATATCCGTCAGAGGAGAGAGGCTTAAGAAAGGTTTGAAATATTTTTTTCTAAGTGTTGTTGACCACCAACACATTTTGGCAAAATGTAACGGCTTAAAATATAAAATTAGAGTTTGTGAGAATTTGTGTAAAGAGAAGAGATTTAACACTTTAGATTCTCAAGACTTTCTCCTCAGGGATAAAAAGGATCGTATTACAAGGTGGGGGCGTAAACAGTAAATTCACTTAGTTTTTTCCAAATTGTTGCTAAAAAAAAATAATGGGGGAGAAACACAATGCGTTATAGCGTTGTGTTTCTCCCCCATTATTTTTTAACACTCTAAGTCCCGTGACCTACTAACCTACTTCCATTTGAGTAGTAAGAAAAGTACTTCCCCCACTCCTTTGGGTCGATGACCGGTTAAGGTCAGCTCTTACCCCTCATTTGCATACTGTTATAAAAGCGGAGCGAGTGTTGGTCACTCCATCATTTTGCTTCTACACGCCGCTCTTGTTGTTTCGTCTCTGCTGTTTACAATATTACCTACTTCAAAATGCCTCCTCATGTGAATGACCATATTAATTCTTCCAAAATTTCCGATGTTTTTCTACAACCTGAAGACATTTTAAATAATGATAGTGAGAGTGAGGATGATGATGATTATACTGTTGAACTTAGTGAAGAACGTAAGGTTATAGCAATTGATCCACAATTTCCATTTGATACAATAGAAAAGTTTATAGTTGAAGCTAATAAATGGTTAAATTTAGGATGTTATGTACGAATTGACTCTTTTATATTGTATGGTGATAGTCATTCTTTCCTTGTCACACCAAATGACAGAGACCGCATGTTGCAGTGGGCACAATCTATGATGGAGTGCTATGAACAAGGTGTGGATACTGGCGGCTATTTTCTTGCACAACTAGTGTAATAACAAATTACCCTTCCCCCCATGTAGTGAAAAAGGAAAAGAAATATTAGGAATCTAATTATAATACTTCCTTCCACATATAAAGAAGAGGGGGAAAGGAGTGGGGATTATAAAGTGGTGGGGGAATGTGTATAAATGCAGGTTGTTTGAAGAGACTTTTATTATTATTGTGGCTTTAGCAGAAACAACATGGAGTTTAAATCTTCAGCAAAAATAAGGAATAATATAATAAAGAAAGAAATTCGCAAGAAAGAAAAGATTGAACTTATAAAATTACAACTTATAATACCTTCCATTGAAATTGGATGTAGCAAACTAAAGACTTTGGTTAAAACTAATGAATATTTGTTACAATTGCTAAAAACAATCGAAGAGTTGAAGAGAAAGAATGGACATTCTACATAGTAAAATTTGAACATTTTAATATAAATAAGTAAACTGAAAAAAGTAGATGTAGAATAGAGAGCGAGGAATAGATCACTTTGTGGTAATGGACTAACATGCCACTTAGTGCTCTATTCCTCGTTCTCGTGTTAAATTGGATTACCTTGACCTATTTGTTTGACTGTTAGAATTTGGTTAACACTGTTGAATTTCAGTTTTGAACTAATGTTTATTTTTATTCAACTGTTAGAGTTTTTTAACACTGTCGAATTTTAGTTTTGAACTAACTTTTAATTTATGCGAATTTTCAGTTCAACTCTAGTTAATTTATGCGCAAATTTAGTTCAACCAAGTGCCTGTGCTCTAGCCATTTCCACTCCAACATTTGTTCTTTTAACATCTGTCCCATAACATCTGTCCTAACAGATGTTAAAAGAAAGTTTGTTAAAGTTTGAATATAAAGAAGTATATACTAAAACTCCAATGGGAATAAAGAACACGAATGAACAATTAGTTTGTAGAAGGTTAATATTTTGTTGAAAATGTTTGATTTCCTAGGATAGTGAAGAGGATGAAATAGTGGTGGGGGAACCATTATAATAGGAGGAACGTGAGAGCCCACTTCATTTCTTGGTGAAATTTCGAAGAGTAAACATCTCAACATGTATCGTTGCGATAAATGTTCGGAATCGTTTCACGATGAAATTCTATTAGACTGTCATAAAGAACTAATTCACAACAACCCAGAAGAAAAACAAGAACAACAAGAACAACAAGAAGAACAAGAACAACAAGAAGAACAAGAAGAACAAGAAGAACAAGAAGAACAATATGAAATAACAGCAACATCTTCAACTACTTTACCAAATCTACAAGTATTTGCATTACCTGGTAAAGTAGTAATGCATCATAAGATTCAAAATGAAAACTTGAAGCTAGAAGAATTTATTAGAGAAGCAAAACCAATTGTAAGTAAAACTTTAAAAGAAGAATTAAAAAGATTGAACTTTCTTAAATTTGGTTTACTACTAGAAGCTATGTTTATAAATGTACAAGAAGAATTATCACCAAGAGGATTCATAACAAAAAACCGAACCATTATGGGAAGTTCAAACATTGATTCAATAGTAGAGAACTGTATAGAAGAAATATTAACAAAAATTCAGGAACACGAATGAAGAGGATCCGGATGGAGTCTTACAAGTATTGAAGTATTAGATATAAGAGTTCACAAACATGGATATGGACTAATGGGATCAAGTTACATTCCTCTGCCAAAAAGAATTGAAGATACAAAATCTTGTATTAATGTTAAAAATGAAGACAATGAATGTTTTCGTTATGCAATGACAACTAAATTTGTACCACATAATGCGAATAGACCTGACCAAGAATATGAAAATCAAAGATTTAGATACAATTTTCAAGGAATCACTTATCCTGTATCACTGAAAGATATATCAAAATTTGAGAAGAAAAATCCCGGTACGTCTATCAATGTTTTTGCATTAGATAGTTCAAACAAAGTGTATCCTTTACGTATTGCAAAAGAAGAGCTACCAGATCATACGGATTTACTACTACTAACGCGAGGAGATGTGTCTCACTATGTGTACATAAAGCAATTTGATCGTCTTGTTAACAAGCAACTTTCAAAAAATCGAAACAAAAAGATAATTTGCAAGAGATGTTTTAATTTTCAACGAGAAGGAAGAGAAGGAAGAGAATGGTTACAAGAGCACAAAAGACTATGTAACAATAATTATGAAGCAAAGATTAATTTACCTGCGGAAAACAGAGCATTCGTTAAATTTGAAAAGGTTCATTATCAATACCGTATCCCTTTCGTTGTGTATGCGGACTTTGAATCAACACTTGTTCCTGTTGAAGATGAAAATTGTGAAGCTAGAAAAAGTGTCAAGTATCAAATGCACAAACCAAACAGTTTTTGTTTAATGGTGAAATCGACATTATCAGAAGAACATTTAAACAGATATGGATTAACTTCAGAACCTCTAGTATATCGTGGTGAAAATGTAGAAAAAATATTTCTTGATCACTTATATTCAATAGCTGGAAATGTACAAAGATTATATACAAATATTGTACCAATGAAAATGATGGAGGAAGAAGAAGAAATTCAACATGAAAATGCAACTCGATGTTTCTTGTGCAAAAATGATTTTACTATTGAGAATTATAAAGTTAAAGATCACGATCACCTCACTGGTTATTACAGGGGTGCTGCTTGTAATAAATGCAACTTGAGCTATCGTTTACCACTATTTATTCCTGTGGTTCTGCATAACCTCAGTGGGTACGATGCTCATTTCATAATACCCGAATTAGGAAGAGACGATGGTAAAATTGATGTATTAGCTGAAACTTCAGAGAAGTTCATCAGTTTTTCCAAAGAAGTTGGAAACATGAAATTAAGATTCTTAGACTCCTACAGATTTATGCCGTCGAGTTTGTCCAAACTTTCAGAAAATTTAAGGAAACAAGATTTCATCCAAACAAAGAAGATTGTAAATAACGACAAACTGGATTTGGTACTTCGGAAAGGTGTGTTTCCATATGATTACATAGACAGTTTAGAAAAATTTAATGAAACATCACTTCCGGCTAAAGAAGAATTTAAAAGTAAACTTTACGACATGGACATATCTCAAGAGGACTATGATCATGCATGTAAAGTATGGAACGAATTAGGATTTAGAACATTAGGAGAATATTCAGATTTTTATGTTAAATTAGATGTAACTTTATTATGTGATATAATGGAAGAATTTAGAAATACGTGTTTTGCAGCTTATGGATTGGACCCTCTTCATTCGTACACTTCACCTGGATTAGCATGGCAAGCCATGTTGAAAGAAACAAATTTTAAAATACAACTTCTTACTGATATAGATATGGTTTTAATGTTAGAGTCAGGAGTTCGAGGGGGATTGACGCAAAGCGTTACACGACATTTTAAGGCGAACAACAAGTATCTGCCCGATTATGATGCATCAAAACCAACAACATTCCTGGGTTATTTTGATGCAAATAACTTATACGGATGGGCAATGTCAAATCCCCTTCCATATGATAATTTTAAATGGATAGATCCAGAATCGATTGGAAACATAATGGATATACCGAAGCATGGTGAAACTGGTTACATTTTTGATGTGGATTTTGAATATCCTGAACATCTTCATGATCAACATTATGATTTACCACTTCTTCCGAAGACTGAAATTTCCCCTACTGGAAGATGGCCAAAATTATTGATGACTTTAACCGACAAGTCTCGATATGTTGGACACTACTGGATGATACAACAGGCTTTAGACTTAGGACTGAGAATTACAAAAATTAATCGAGTACTACAATTTTCTCAATCTTGTTGGTTAAAACCTTACATCGACAACAACACAAGAAGAAGAGCCGCCGCTACATCAAGTTTTCAAAAAGATTTTTTCAAATTAATGAACAACGCAATATTTGGCAAGACTTTGGAAAACAAAAGGAAACATAAGGATATCAAATTGGTAACTGATCCAGTAAAATTACAGAAATTAGTGCAACAACCAAACTTTGGTTCATCTGTAATTATTAATGAAAATCTAGTTGTTATTTCCATGAACAAGAAGTCAGTTGAAATGGATCGTCCTTTGTATCTTGGAATGTCAATCTTGGATATTTCAAAAACACATATGTATGAGTTTCATTATAAGAAGATGGTTAACTATTATGGAAGAGAGAACATTGGTATTGCATATATGGATACGGATGCACTCATTTACTGGATTAAAACAAATGACATGTATGAAGATCTACGCACCTTTATATATAAAGATGATTTCGACTTTTCCGATTATCCTAAGGATCATCCAAATTACGACTACGACAAAAACAAGAAAGTATTGGGAAAATTTAAAGATGAAACAAATGGTGTGCCGATGATGGAAATTGTAGCATTAATGTCCAAACTGTATTCATTTCAACTGTACATAAATGAAAGGAATGAACATCAAGTCACGAAAAAAGCCAAAGGAATAAAAACTTCTTTCCTGAAGAAGAATGTACAGTTTGAACATTATAAAAGATGTTTGTTTGAAAATGTTGAAACAACTGCAACGTTCAACACTATTAGAAGTTATAATCATCAACTTTTTAGTGTCAAACAAACAAAGTGGGCATTAAGCTACAAAGATGACAAGCGCCATATTTTAGAAGATAAAATTAATACTTTACCATTCGGCCACTACTCCCTGAACCCTATCGACCAGTAAACCTATTCTTCGTCCTCTACCTTCTTCCTTTTTCCTTTCCGTAAAGAAGAGGGGACATGGCAAGCCCAATGCCATGTTCCCTCTTTTTTACACTAATATGAAATGGCCTTGACCTATATTCAAACTATATAAATGAGAATTAACTATTCTATGGGTCAGTATTTTTACAAGCGGTGTACAAGAAACATCTGAAGATGGAAAGTGTGAAGGACAAGATTGTAAATGAACTACATAAACCAGCAAGAAGAAGATTTCCAAGAAGAAGTACAATCATTAAAGGAATGAATGATCTTTATCAAGCTGATCTCATTGAAATGATACCGCACAGTAAATTAAATAAAGGATTTAAATATATTTTAACAATTATAGACTGTTTTACTAAAATAGCTGATGCTTTACCATTGAAGGATAAGACTGGTAAAAGTGTTACAAAAGCTATGGAAACCACAATACAAAGAAATAAATTTAAAATTAAACATCTACAGACCGATGATGGAAAAGAATATTTTAATAAAGACTTTGGAGCTTTGATGAAGAAATATCAAATAAATCATTATTCTACAAATTCTGAAGTTAAAGCTTCAATAATTGAAAGATTCAATAGAACATTAAAAAGTGCGATGTATAAACAATTTTCAAAACGAGGATCATACGTGTGGTATGACATATTACCACAACTTATAAAAGAGTATAACAACAAATATCATCGTACCATTGGAATGAAACCTATCCAGGTAAATAGTGCTAATGCCAAAATTGTATTACAACGCATTAAAAATAATACAACACCGAAATTGGAAAAATTGCAACCAAAGAAGTTCAAGGTCAACGATAAAGTTCGTATAAGCAAATACAAAGGTGTATTTAGTAAAAGATATCTACCAAATTGGACTAATGAAGTATTTACAATTTATAAAGTGCAACCAACTATACCTGAAACCTATTTATTAAAGGATAACAAGGGTGAATTACTTCAAGGTGGATTCTACGGACACGAATTGTTGAAATCAACAGTTGGTAATGTATATCTTGTCGAGAAGATTTTACAAAGGAAAAAGGATATGGTTAAAGTCCGGTGGTTAGGGTTTGATAAAAGTGAAGACTCTTGGATTCCTTCAAAAGACTTAGTATAGTTGTTTAATAGCTCATTGTGTGTTTAACCTTTATACAAGATGGAGATTGTACAACAAAAAGATCGATTTAATATCAATAACATTGATGAATTGACAGTTGACAATGATAAGTTAAATCATGGAAAACATGGTGAATTACTACCAAATACGATAAGATGTCTAATAACTGGTCCTTCAAATTGTGGAAAAACTAATGTTGTTTTTAACCTTATAACTAATCCTAAAGGATTGCGTTTTAACAATATATATATTTTTTCAAAATCATTGCAACAACCAAAATATCAATTATTGGATAAAGTACTTGCAAGTGTACCTGAAGTAAATTTTTACAAGTTTAATGCCAGTGAAACAATTATGCAACCAAATGAAGCAAAACCATTTTCTATTTTTATATTTGACGATGTTTCTTGTGAAAATCATGACACAATAAGGAATTATTTTGCTATGGGAAGACATCATAATATTGATAGCATTTACATTGGTCAAACATACAGTAAAATTCCAAAACAACTTATAAGAGACAATGCAAATATGTTGATCATCTTCAAGCAAGATGAAACAAATTTAAAGCATATATATAATGATCATGTAAATGCAGATATGCCATTTGAAAATTTTAAAGAGATGTGTGGCAAAGCATGGAATGAGAAATATAGCTTTCTCGTTATTATGAAGGAAGAAGATATTAAAAATGGTAGATATCGTATAGGGTTGGATAAATTTGTATTTATGCGTTGAACTACCGATGCTACATCTAGTTACATGTTGAACTTCACAGTGTAAACATGGTGAATCAAGAAAAACTATTGAAAGAAATAAAATCACTCAGTGATTCTATTAGGATGAAGAATCGTGCATTGAGGATGGGTTTAAGTGAAAGAGAAGAATTTCTAGAGACTACATTTAAACCTATTACGGAACCTTTAAAACAGATATCAGAAACTATTGGTAAACCTCGTTATGAAGGAGATGTTTTACTACCAGTTTCTAAACAAGAAGTACAAGCATTAAAAAAAGAAGAAGATGATGATTCATATACAAGTGCTAGTGAGCAAGAAGAAACAAAAGAAGAAGAACCAATTGTTGAAAAGGAAGAAGAACAGCCAATACCTGAAGCTGAACAATCTATTCCAAATTTAACTCAATTGAGTAGCGATATATTACAACATGGACCTCTTGGAAGAAAATATATAATGAAAATGCTACATGATATGAAATCAAACCCGAATTTGAGTAGATCACACGTATACGGAGCAAGAATTGATGGGAATGAATTGAAGATTGGCGATTCAAAGCTTGAAATAACACAAGACGATTACATCATTATTGGTGAGCATAGATATAAAGGAACAAAAGGATTATATGAATTAATTTTTAAAAACATACCACTAAGATATTCATCCAAAGATTTAAATGTTTTTAAGGAGATTCTCCAAAATACTAACGCTCATAAAAGAAACTACGTAAAGGATGCAATGATTAATCGTTCACGTGCAACAAAATATAACATCGTTATAAAAAAGTTGTTTCCTCCACGAAAATTGCCAACATTACGTACTGCACCAGCGGTGAGACAACCATTGAAAAGAAAATCTTTATCACTTATGGATTTATCACTTCTTGAACAACATGGTAAAAAGAGTAAAGGAGATACTTCAACATCTGGTAAAGGATTGATGAAAAATCTATACAATACGAATGTGATTTACTACAACGATATCAATAAATTGGTTGATAGAATGAGACTATTGCATGAAGCCATGGAAGCCGGTCATACAGGTTTGAATAATGAATGGGTGGCTCTAGTTGATGAACTTAGGAATCGCGGTATAGTCGTATAATTGTCCGTGGATATAAAAGAGGTGCAAGCATAAGACGTATCAGTTCTAACATGAGCGTCGACAAGTTCGGACGGTACTCCGCTTTAGGAGTGCAAGTTGGAGAAGACAGAAAAAGAAGTGGATTACCGCAAACACCTGAAGGAGACTATAGCATAAGTAATAAACGTTTAAAACTAGTTAAAGATCCAGAAGAAGATACTGATGGAGCAAATTTGAAGACAGTAAAAGAAGCTACTTCAACATCATTAAAATTACATAAGAATACTTACGATGTTAAATCACATAGATTAATTAATGTTGGTAAACCAACTGAAGGTTCTGATGCAATTACTAAAGAGTACTTATCATCTGAACTTTTAAATACTTTAAAATTGCAATGGGGTAATAACTTAAAAGATGGACAAACGTATAATGCTGGAAATTATAGAATAACCAACGTGGGAAATCCCAAAAATGATAAAGATTCAGTTAATAAAGAATATTTACATTCTATAATACCTGAAAAAACTGAACATGGATTTTCTTTTTATAAATTTATTATAAATGACATTGGATACCCAAAAGAAGACGGTGATGCTGTAAACCTAAAATACATCAAGGACAACTGTATTTTACAAGATGCTGATGGAATTGATTGTCATGGAAAAACATTGACAAATGTAAAGTTTGGTTCTCAACCAAAAGATGCTGTTACTATGGAGCAATTATCCAAAGAATTAAAAAAAGAAACATCAAATTTTGTAAAACATGAAGATGCCGTGTTAAAGCGGGGAGATAAATTTATACATGGAAATAAAAAGTTTGATTTAATGCAAGGAAATAATGATGAATGGGATGCAGGACATAAAACAATAACAAATGGAAGATTTGGTATAAAAGATTCAGATGTACCTCTTATGGTGCAAACATTAATTGCAAGTGGTGGTAGATTAGATACATACGATGGTCGTAATAGAAGAATAAAAAATATTTATCCTGGTTATGGAGATGATGATTGTGTTACATTGAGACAAACAATAACTTGGGATAAACACTTTGGG
Source organism: Neoaliturus tenellus (assembly GCA_030545055.2). NCBI lineage: Eukaryota > Metazoa > Arthropoda > Insecta > Hemiptera > Cicadellidae > Neoaliturus > Neoaliturus tenellus. The sequence continues at coordinate 332,070,795 of CM061531.1, read as the reverse complement.
ACCAAATATGATGCAAAGATGAAGAAAATAATTAATATTTTACCAGGTGAAGATTCAAATGATGCTGCTACTATTGGACAAGTCATAACAACATCAAAAAGTGATTTAACCGCTTACACGTGTAATGATAAACGTATTATGCAGTTACAAGATCCTCAACATCCAAAAGATGCTGTAACTTTAGATTGTTTAATAAGAATAGTGGGTAATTTACTTATTGATACCCACAATCATATAGCTAGTACAACGAATCATGTGGTGATTCAACCCGATGAACGAGAAGCTTGGATTAAAAATAGAATCATAAATCAGTATATAATTAATTTGAATAACTAAGTCTTTAAATATAAAAAATTTTGCACAAGTTATTCATTTATGTAAAGTATCTCGTGGAGTAAACACACCAGTTATATAAGACAACATAATGAAGACCGTATCGCTCAGTCATCGTCAAGACAGCGGCAAGAGAGGACGTGGTATAACATCAGCTGCATTATCCCTGCTCAGACGGATTCCAGTTGGTGCTGTTGTAAATCGAACGATAGACGCTTTACCATACGAATTACATCTGCCCGGAGGTTATCAATATTGTGGACCTGGAACTAAGTTGGCAAAACGTTTAGCAAGAGGAGATCCTGGAATTAATAAATTAGATCAAGCTTGCAAAGAACACGATATAGCATATTCAAAGTATAAAGATTCAACAAATAGATCAATAGCAGACAAAATTCTAGCGGAAAAAGCTTGGCAAAGAGTAAAATCAAGTGACGCAAATATTGCAGAAAAAGCAGCAGCTTGGGCAGTAACTACAGCCATGAAGACAAAAGCAAAGTTAGGTGGTGGAAGACGTCGCAGAGGAAGACCTGCAAAGAGAGGCGCTCCAAAAAGAGGTGGAAACATTAAAAAAGGACGTCGTAGAACTCATAAGGCAAGTGTAAAGAAGACTTCTGTTTGGCAAATAGTAAAAAACGGAGCAGGTTTATACCTAAGACCATACCGTGTGTACTAAATAAGAAGAATCAATTGATAATTCCAAATAAAGCCTTAACAAATCATCAGTTAAATGATTATGTAAAATGTTTGAAAATACCATTCTTTCGAGGAGTTTTTATGAAAGATGCATTACCAACTAAAATATGGAAAAATGAAACTGGAATAGTAAATTTGGATTCCACCTATGGTCCAGGCACTCATTGGGTATGCTATAAAAAACTCGGACAAACCATTTACTACTTTGACAGTTTTGGCAATCTACCACCGCCAAAAGAACTGCAACATTATTTTCGAAACTCCAAAAACATTTTTTACAATTACAAAAGAGAACAACCTAACAATACTGAAATATGTGGGCATTTATGTTTGGAGTTTCTAGCGAAGAGTGTCAGTCAGCTTTAAGATGTCATCGTATACAGTGTCACTGAGTGGAAATTCATCCACATTGAAAAGTACGCTGTTCCCAGCATTGCGTCTATCCAAGGAAAAATTATGGGAAGCGGCATTACTTGACTTAACTACCTACAACTCAATTCCCAATGTTACGGAAGGAAAGAACAATTTACTACATTATTATGAAACTAAGGATGCTTCAGGAAAATACTCAGAATTGAAAATAATTACATTTCCTACTGGAGCATATGAAATTGATGATATAAACCAATTATTACAGAAACAACTTGGAGAAGACAATATCACCGTTAAAGGAAACAACAATACTTTAAAAGCAGAAATGACTTCCAAATATTATATTGATGTTGGCTTGGAAAACTCTATTGGCAGTTTACTTGGATTTACAGATACCAAAAAGAAAATCTTAACTCCTGGAACTACTCATTCAGGTGATTCAACTGTAACAATATTGAAAGTAAATAGTATCGATGTCACGTGCAACATTATACACGGATCGTATAGAGATGGAGTTAATCAACATATTTTACATACATTTTATCCAACAGTAGCTCCCGGTTTTAAAATTGTTGAGAAGCCACAAAACTTGATATACCTACCGTTAAACACCAGTTTCATTTCAGACATCGTACTGAACATATTGGATCAAGACGGTCATAGTGTTGACTTTAGAGGAGAAACAATTACTATACGGATACACATTAGAGCAGCAACATAAAAGTCAACATGGGATTATCATTTAAACCACAACAGAAGAGTCGGGAGCTCAGTAGCTCCTCGACATTGGAAGAGTTAACATCGGACAACATTCGTTTTCTACAGAAGATTGGATTGAAACTTAACAGCGATGGATATACTGGATATATCTCAAGGACCAACATTCGACGAAACACTATGGGAGAAGGAATATCACACGCACAACCCTTACACTTCATCAAAATTAAACAATAACGATGAAATAAGGATTCCCATTCAACAACAAGATATTTACACGTTACCATGTGAAAGTTACTTGTACATCGAAGGACGGGTATTAAAATTGGATGGAAAAACTGCTTCAACAGTTCCTTTTATAAATAACCCAATGGCATATCTTTTTGATGAAATAAGATATGAAATATCAGGGGTGATGGTTGATTCAACAAAAAAGGTTGGTTTAACAACGACATTGAAAGGATTAACATCATTAACACCGCATGAGAAGAATTCAATAGTCACCGCCGGATGGGTTGCCCCCGATAAAGACACTATAACACCAGCTTCCAACGGTCACTTTGATTTTCATGTACCTTTACGATTGCTTTTGGGATTCGCTGAAGATTACAAACGGGTAATAATAAATGTCAAACAAGAATTAGTATTACTCAGATCTTCAACTAATAAGGACTTAATACTTGCAGACCCTGCAACTACGGAAGATAAACTGGAATGGCAACTACAGTTGGATAAAGTTGTTTGGAGAGTACCTCATGTAAGATTGGCCGATGAACATAGAATCCTATTATTGAGAAAGTTAAAATCTGACCGTGATATTGTGATGCCATTCCGAAGTTGGGAATTTCATGAATACCATACACTACCTCAGACAGAACGACAAACATGGACCGTCAAGACATCAACTTACTTGGAACGAGCAAGGTACATAATACTCGGTTTTCAAACTAAGCGAAAAGATGTTATCACTGCAAATGCTGGTCAATTTGATCACTGTAAAATAAAGAATTGTAAAGTTTTCCTAAACTCTCAATTCTTTCCCTATGACAATTTGAATGTCATGTTCAGCAAAAAACGTTTTTCCATTTTATACGATATGTATGCAAGATTTCAATCGTCATATTATGGAAAGACTAATACACCACTATTATCACCTGACCAGTATTATTCCAAGGCTCCAATAATTGTAATCGATTGTTCAAAACAAAATGAATCGGTAAAATCATCAAGTGTGGATATAAAAATTGAAATGGAATTTGAAGAACCAGTAGCGGATGGAACTTCGGCATACTGTCTAATTCTACATGATAAAATAGTTACTTACACACCGCTGACCGGAATTGTGAAGAATGTACTTTAAGAAGAATTGTACAACAACTGCAAATTTTTGAGGTTAGAATTATCTGCTTTAATTTTTGAGGTTAGAATTTCATTTGTGAAAGACAAGTTGAAAACAAACAATTATGTAATTGTATAAATTTCAAGGATTTTACGAAAAATATAAAAGCGAGAAAATAATTAGTAGAAACTTCATTCTATCTTCAACCGTCGTATGGGAAACATCATTCGCAAGATGAATTCTACTAACGGAGAAGAAAATACACCTCTAATGGATGATAATAGTTCAGATATAGAAAAACAAGTTGAACGAGAAATGGACGAGTTCCTAAAATTCAACAAACATAAGAAGAGAGAAGAAGAAAAAGCTGAAAAAGAAGTAAAAAGGAAGAAGGTTGAAGTTAACATTACAACCGATATTTTAACGGAAGTATTTCTTCGGATTATCTACCCAATTTCTTCATGCATGACAAAAAGTATATCAGTTGGAATTTTAAAATCAATGGATTATTCACCAATTGTTATTTTAAATCATGGAAACAAAATGGTTACTTTCAGTGAAACTACTTGGGAATCTCTCATGAAACATTTACATCTTTTGGAGTGCTATTTAAGTAACAACACATTTGGAAGAAGAACAAGATTAAGTTTATTGGAATCAAATATTGAAGTTGATATAGTAAAACATCGTGGAGGACAAATTGTTCGCTTCAGAGATTTAACTACACATAATGTTAAATTATATTTCACTAAAGAAGAATTTTATACTTTAAGTTGTACTACCGGTCCCGTCACCAGATATTTGAAACAACTAATATTTTCAAGTGCAATAATTAAAGACTATCTAATTGATACATTGGACAAAAAACCTTTTGTTCCAATTTTATACGGTCCCGTGGATACTTCAATCTTTAATAGAATACCTCAAGAAGTTGAAATGTGGAGACAATTAAACAACTATCACACCAATTTTAATATTGATGAAGTGGCACAAGAAGTGAAAGAAGAAGAACAATCCTGTCTGTTATAAACATCGGCTCATTTAATTTTTAAGTCAGTTGTTAGTAAGACTTCATCATGAATAAAAGGGTTTCGTTTTCTAATGCGCCACATATAATGGAAGTTAAAAGAGGTATAATTGAATTTCAAGCTTTTCGAGGAAATGATGGTAATTTTATTATTAAAGAATTAGTAATCTTGGACATGAACACATCAGTAGTTTATCATTATTTGTTTAAACCTCCAGTACCATTTAATAGACTAACAACTAAAGCGAAAGTTACAAACAAATGGTTGAACAAACATTTTCATAACTTAAGATGGGATGAAGGTTTCATTAATTATAACATGATGCCGCACATTATGAATCATTATTGCAAAGAGTTTAAAATTATCTACACAAGGGGATTGGAAAAAGCAAATTGGATACAATCATTTACAAGCAACGAAGTGATTAATGCAATTATTGATAAAGATTTCCAATGCTACTTCAACGAACTTTGTATTTCATCAAAAAGTTTTAAACATCGAAGGTCACAGTGCGCTTTAAAGAATGCCTACCGTTTGAATAATTTCCTTCAACAAACTGGTGGGGGTAGTGTCAGTGGTGGGGGTAGTGTCGATTATAAAAGTGAGAGCGCTACCATGACACAGCATGAGTATTACTCAAACCTCCGAAGAGACAACATCTCCGACGGACATTCTTATTAACAAGAAGATTAACAACAACATCAATATGGCATCACAGAACTTACTTCAAAGTTTAGTTGATCAGTTCAACGCTCATTCTAAATCATCAATTCTACCTACGAAGAAATGTTCTCAACTAAAAGAAGAAAAACACTACATCATTCATACTATTAAGAAAATGGAAACTTCAGTAGGTGATGCTATAAATTGCACTTTGAGCGAGGCACCTTATACAATTGGTGATGAAGCAAAATTTCAGATCTTCTTACCAAAGCGCTTCGTACAACTACTTCAAAATGAAGATCTTCGTATAATTCAACCCGGCGCACTCTATTTGGTATCACATGGACCCAGTGGAAACAACTCTACTGAACTTACAATTCATGTAACACCTACTACTGATTAATTTGTACATAACATTGTAAATATTTCTTTGTATTTGTTTTTTCAATAAATATGATATAAAACAAAAAAAAATAAAAATAAAAAAAGCAACATATTGTAATGTCTTTGTACATTACAATATGTTGCTTTTTTTTAAAATTCCACAGGATGACCTTGACCCAATTCTGTATAATTATAAAAGGGGAAATGTACTTGCAAAATTCATCAGTCTACTGCTACCTTTCATACCGTACACATCTCGCTCTTAATCCCTGAATATAAAACTGCAACATGTCCCTAAAGGTCAAGTGTGCATCTTACGATACTAACACCATAACAACTTTTGAACAACTCGAAGATTTAACCAACGAAATGCGAGTTTTACTTACCGGTGGTTATCACTTAACTGTTGATGTTAGTGCTACTAATACAAGGATGTTCACTAAAACAAAATATTGCGATGATGAAATATTTATTTCTACACAACCTACAACTTCTTCATCGCCAACTGGTCAACATAACATCAAGTTCCAAAAGTATTACCAATGTTGAATAACTTTTGACAGACAAAGCTACAACTAAAGAATCACATGATCAATGTGAGTTAATAAAAAAGGATGTGATACTTGTATAAATAATCATTCGCTTCTTAGCTCTCACCACGACAAGACCTATTTAAGAAAATGTTGTACAGAATGATGATTCAACTTGATGGAAAAATCTATGGAAAAGATTACAACACTGTTGAACAAATGACTAAAGATATAGATGTATTAGCTAAAGAAGGATACCAAGCTAAATTAATTTTAAAATTTCCTGAAGTACATCCACTATCAATAGAAGAACTAGTTGCTATGGCTAAAGCTGAGAGAGATAAAAAGTCTGAAGAAAACAAAGAGAAACAAACTTCCTAAATTTTAATAATCCTTACACTTGTAAGGTATAATTTTTTAAAACTCCATTTGGATGACCTTGAAATTACCCCCACCACTTTTCACAGTACATAAAACTCACTATTTAACACTATACACTCTTATTCTTTCACTGGACTCCGCAGCGTCAACATGGAAGAGCAAAAATACAAGTACAAACCTCGTTACTGTTGTGAACAACAATGTACAGATTTAGGGCCAATGATGGTGGATGGGTTAGCTTGTACTAAATGCGAATTCTTCGGATCTTGTTACTGCAAATGCAAAACAAAACAACTACCGCCACCGGAATTGCGAACTTTGAAACTTTACAAATCAAGATATTTTCATACATGTTGTCCTCAAAGATGTTTCAAATTTCACCCTCTCGATCTTGCTCATTGTCAACGCACCAATTCTCATCAAGATGATTTTTGTACACATATGATAAAAAGATGTAAATACAGGTCAGATTGGTATTCCGATCCTGTAGAACCATCAAATGTGTAATTTCAGTTTTACACTCTTTTTTAAAACTTCATTTGGATGACCTTGAGATTTCCCCCACCACTAGTTCTAATTTTTATATAATATTAAATCATTCCACTTCCAACACTCTAACTAACAACATGGAAAACAAATTTATCAAATTTGAACATATAATAACTGACAGGGAGGAGATGGAAGAATTGTTTCAAAACTTACTTTCTGTCATTGACGAATATCCTATAAGATGGTTCAGAATTGTAGTTCAATATTTAAATCCTGGTGAATTGTTTTCTTCATCAAGTGAAGAAGATGAAACAACTACTTCGGTTCAAATAATTGAATTAAAAGATGGAGAAGAAGAACTAAACGTTTTATTCAATCATAAGCTCAAAGTTCCCTATATAAAAGCCCCCTCCCTAGACAGCCCCCCTCCCTAGACGCCTGCTCAAGGTCACCATTATATAAGCCCCCTCCCTATGCGCCGATCCTCATTCCATCACCGACTCTCCAATAATGAACAACTCTTCATTGGCCCGAATGAATTCTAGTTTTGAAATAAACTCTAAAGAAGAGTTACAAGACATTTTTAATATTTTACAAGAACTTGTAGATAATTTTACAACCATCAAAATGAATTTGGAAATAACATACGATTGTCCTATTTGTGATAAGGTTGAAAGTTTGGACGAAGACAGTTTACTAAATCTAACTCCTGCACCATCTGACACTACTGATGGTAATAATGAAGAGCAACATCTTTCCCCCACCACTTCTTTGTAATTCATCCTTCCCCCCACCACTTCTTTATTTAACTAACATTTCTCCCTTTCACTTCTCATTCCGTCTTCGACTTCTGAACTATCAACATCACTTGTTTTAAAATTTCAAACACTAACACAATCATGATGGATATGATGGATGAAGTTCCCTTCATAACTAGAATGGAAGAGGATAAATTGAAATTGGAAATTAAACGATTGGAAATGGAACGGGAAAACCAATTCGAAATGTTACGTTTGTTCAAGCTTTTCAAATACATCATCTGGGGACTCTGCGTTTACCTTCTCATCGTCGTTGGTGTTTGCATTTACAACTCTGTAGTTCATCACAAAAGTTCAACTTGTTTAAACTCTGCTGTTGCACATTAATTGTATGTTCACAAATAAAATTCAAAAGTTACTTCAACCTATCCCACTATCACCAACTAGTTCAACTTTCAACTATTTCTGGTGGTAGTTGGATAGGCTTTTTTAAAACTTACTCTGGATGACCTTGACATACTTTCCAAGCCCCAGTTATAACTGTTAAATTTCAGTTTTAAATTAACTCTTAATTCATGCCCAATTCTACTTCAAATTCAGGGCATATGCTCTCGCCATCTGCACCCCAGCATCTGACGCCATCTGCTCGAGCAGCTGCTCGGGCAGCTGGCACGACTTCCGGTCCAGAAGTAACCAAAACACACTACTCCTTGTATTTATTTATTTTAGATACCTTGAGTAAGGGGAAGTGTGAACGCCGCCCCCGAAACACAGATATAACACCACCAATATGGAAATGATTATGCTGATTGGTCGAATGGAAACAGATGATTAGAATAATTTTACAAAAGGGTGTGATTATTTTTATTTTTGTAAACAAATAATCTCATTTTAACATTTGAGAGGAGTAGAAAGAGCGCTTCCCCAGGCAATAAGGAGAAGTAATCCAAGCATCAGCGCTTTTTTCCTCTCGTTTTCGAGGGCAAAACTAAAATTTTTTAACATGGGATGTCCCTACTATTTGGTTCTGTATACATTGTTAATACTTGGCTTTAAACCATGGCGGAGCTTTAAATTACCTATTGAGTTAGGTCGCCATTTCAGTAAAGGTATTAAGAAAACGTTGACGTGTCTCACACACGCATGCGCGCATCGTGTTGAAAATATAGATTTATTTTATTTTAAAATACTGTAGTTCTTTGGATTACGCGACTTAACCGAGTACATTTTATTTGTTTAAAATGTTTACTGTCCAAAAAATATTGGTGATCCAATACAAAAACATTTTACAAACATATTATACCAATTTTCAAAGCCATAAAAATCAGGGGGTGCCAGGCACACCTTGGCACTCCCGTAAATCCACCCATGGCGCCACTGAGCGAGAGTGCCGAATCAATTGTTACTGGACTCAAAAAAGGAAAAAAAAATATTGACTATTAAATTATAAAAGTTGACCACATGTACTGGATAAAGTGATTCTCAACTTATATTAATAATTTGAAAAATGTTATTGTATTTTTTTTAAGGAATAGATTTATTATTTTACATTGCTTGCATAAAATGCAATTATGAACCATGTGAAATAAAGATGTTTTTGATTTGATTTTTCTTTGGCTCAGCACGCCCATCCGGTCGGCCGTACCGCTAGGGTCCCACAGACTGTTGTGTCCCAAGTCCCCCTTTTATAACAGGGGGGATTACGCTCGATTATTCGGAAAGGTACTCGCGGTACCATGCTCGGTACCTGGCCCTAGAAAAAAGTATTTCCCTCAATATTTTCCCCTGAGAGAATTAGCTAAGGGTAAGAATCTAGAGGCAGTAAAAGTTGTCTCTCCGTCACCAAAAAGAATTGTTACGGACAACTTCATTACAATCTTGAAGTTAGAGATATTGGTGAATAAATAAAAACTTTGGTATGTCCACATATATAAAAATATAAGTTGATGCATTGACTATGGATATTTAGTATCCATAGTCAATGGTTATCAGGTTAAACGAAAATAAGATGGTAACTTTGCTGTAGCCGAAAAATCCTTATCTGTTGTAGCAGAAAAGTTCTAAATATGTTGACTATAAAATAACATATATATAGTTCTGAAACTAACCCAAACTATAACAAATTTCAGATTCACAGTGGAAGAGTGGAAGCAACCAAGATTAGAGCACCTCGAGGCTGCATGGTTTTCAGTGTTTTCACACCTTAGCCTGCATTCAAAAAAAAAAAAAAAAAGAAATTAAGTTTTATATACGAGCGTCTAGATCTAGCACACTTTAATTCGAGGTCGGGAGGTTCCGGCCATCGTCGTAACTGTTCGGCTCCCAGCCTGTGCTGTATCTAGGACGAGCGTTAGGGACAGCACATACTGCGAGTTATAACGTAATAAAGTGACGTCATGGCTGGCAGCTGTATGCATATCTATCGCCGGAATAGTATAGTCCAAGAGCCAGCGACGATCTGACCTTCGTCATTTTATAAAACCTGAAAGTTTGCCTGTGTGTAGCCCTTATGGTAATATGAACGATCCTCTATTAAGAAATTTGGATAACGGTTACTTTCAGAGTTATGAGGTGTGAAAAGTGTGAAAATTGCACAAAAATTTCGTCATAGTATAAAATCTGAAATTTACATATGTTACTCAGGACACTCTCAAAAGATGTATTCCTGGCTGTCAGACATTTTGTGCGGTTGCAACCCCTGTCTGACAACCCTTAAAGTGCGGTGAAAAGTAGGTCAGACTTCGTCATTTTATAAAAGCTGAAATTAACATATGTTACTCGGGGCAATCCCAAAAGACGTATTCCTGGCTGTCAGACACTTTGTGCGGTTGCAACCCCTGTCTGACAACCCTTAAAGTGCGGTGAAAAGTAGGTCAGACTTCGTCATTTTATAAAAGCTGAAATTAACATATGTTACTCGGGGCACTCCCAAAAGACGTATTCCCGGCTGTCAGACACTTTGTGCGGTTGCAACCTCTGTCTGACAACCCTTAAAGTGCGGTGAAAAGTAGGTCAGACTTCGTCATTTTATAAAAGCTGAAATTAACATATGTTACTCGGGGCACTCTCAAAAGATGTATTTCCGGTTTTTAGACACTTTGTGCGGTTGCAAACCCTGTCTGACAACCCTTAAAGTGCGGTGAAAAGTAGGTCAGACTTCGTCATAAGTATAAAAGCTGAAATTTACATATGTTACTTTGGACACTCCCAAAAGACGTATTCCCGGTTTTCAGACACTTCGTGTGGTTGCAACCCCTGTCTGACAACCCTTAAAGTGCGGTGAAAAGTAGGTCAGACTTTGTCATATCAAAGCTGAAATTAACGTACGGTATGTTACAAGGGAAATTCCCTCAATACCTTCCTGATTTCCCAGATTTTTTAAAAATCAGATGTTATTTTAACTACGCCGTTAATATTAAAAGTAGAAAATAGCACTTATGATCGTTTTACTTCCCCTACTTGCTGTTGGAAGCACCTTGTGGTATATATCAAATGTCAAAATTAGAATATTTGTTTACGAAAAAGATAAATATTAACATAAAGTGACATAAGATATTAAACAGATGTAGTTATTCTCAGTAATTGATGGTTGAATTCTTTACCGTGGGAGGATCGGGAAAATATGGGATTTCCTATCTGTGTTTTGACTGCACATTTATTTTGAAACTTGGGTCAAATGATCATTTAAGTTACCACAATTGTTGGGAATTTTTATATTGTTAAAGGTGATTTGATTATATATGTTATTTTAATTAAAATAATTGACAGTTGTAATAATGATTTAATGAAAAATTTTAACTTTATGTTGGCTGGAACAAAAACACTATCTCTCTCGTACCTAAAGCCGCGTCCGCACTGGCCGAACATGTTCACCGAACAAAGTTCTTCGGAACATTTGTTTGTTCGTTGCTAACCTTTGAGAATGTAAATCATATGGCCGGTTAATTGTTCGTTAAGAATGTTTGTTGATTTTTGTGTTCGCCGAACAAGTTCGCCACGAATGTTCGCCCAGTGCGGACGCGGCTTAATACCTTGTCCTCATTGGAAACGTCTAATGAGTCCAACAACACATAAAAACTATCACAATTGTCTGATGACAGTCAGGAATACATCTCTTTATAATGTCCCATGTAACGTATTAAAATTTCAACTTTTATACTTATGACGAAGTCTGACCTACTATTCACCGCACTTTAAAGGTTGTCAGACAGGGGTTGCAACCGCACAAAGTGTCTGACAGCCGGGAATACGTCTTTTGGGATTGCCCCGAGTAACATATGTTAATTTCAGCTTTTATAAAATGACGAAGTCTGACCTACTTTTCACCGCACTTTAAGGGTTGTCAGACAGGGGTTGCAACCGCACAAAGTGTCTGACAGCCGGGAATACGTCTTTTGGGAGTGCCCCGAGTAACATATGTTAATTTCAGCTTTTATAAAATGACGAAGTCTGACGTACTTTGCACGGCACTTTAAGGGCCGTCAGACAGGGTTTGCAACCGCACAAAGTGTCTGACAGCCAGGAATACATCTTTTGAGAGTGTCCTGAGTAACATATGTAAATTTCAGCTTTTATACTATGACGAAATTTTTGTGCAATTTTCACACTTTTCACACCTCATAACTCTGAAAGTAACCGTTCTCCAAATTTCTTAATAGAGGATCGTTCATATTACCATAAGGGCTACACACAGGCAAACTTTCAGGTTTTATAAAATGACGAAGGTCAGATCGTCGCTGGCTCTTGCTCTAGTAACTTGATGGCAGGAAACCGTCGACTGTTTGACATTCATAAAAAAAATGACGTCATTACCTTCACAAATAGAATACTAGGAATACGCTCCGATGTCCGTCCCGTACAAGAATTTTTTTACTCACTTTTTGAGTTATTAGGTGACGCTTTTTATGTTTTTTTTTCTTTTTTTTAGGGAGAGGTAAGAAAAATGCATTACGCACACAGGTGGCAAGCCTGTAGTGTGGGACTCCCCTAAAAACGGGTTTACCCACTAAAAAACCTCGCCTCTACTCTTTAGGATTCTAACCTGGAGTTGTTTATCACATTACGTAGGGCTAGGCCTAAATTTGGCTTATGCCCGTGGGGTTCACTCCTTATCCAGCCACTCGATCAAGGGATCTGGGCCACTTCGCGGTCCAGATCATGTTTCTTTTCCAGGAGGATGCCCCGCACGAACTGTGATAAACATCCCCAGTTGCCCTCATCCTCCAAGCATGGGCAGCGGAAAAATGTGTGTTCCGCATCGTCGGGAACGCCCGGGCAATAAATAAAGAATTGGCCGCCGTTCCACCCATGGTTGGACGTGCTTGATAAGTCGCGCAGTCCATCGTCCTCGAGTTTCGTGCTCCCAGCTGTGTTGCCACTGCTGGAAGGTTCGGGAGCGCTCTGCTGTTCTTGCCGTGTCCTTGCCAATCTCGACTTGTCTCTGATAAATTGCCTTCCTCTCTCCTGCCAAGAGCTTGACAGGGATAACTCCGGCGACCACCAGGACGGCAGGCTCGGACACTGTCCGGTAGGCGGAACACACCCCGAGCGCCGCTCAACGTTGAACCCGGGCGAGTCGCAACCTGTACTACTCTTTATCGAGAGCGTCTGCCCACGCCTCTGCTCCATAAAGAAGCACGAACTGAACCGCGGACATCAACAGACGTCTTCTGCTGGATCGTGGAACCCCGACACTGGCCATCAGCCTACTAAGGTATTGTAAATGCCAAAATTAGAGAGACTGGAGGCAGGTAGTCCCGACCCGTCCTAATCCTTTGTTGACAAAACACCCCCTATTGTAGCGCGGCCGGCCGGTTCGGCACCGGAAGGCCGCCCGAGTCTCGGGGAATTCTCAGAATTTTGGCCACTGCCTCAATTATCCAATAATCGAACCAATGCACGTACAATAAAAATTCATGGACTATGTGTTGCGTGTTGATTAGACGATTATAACAAAATTTGAATCATAGTTCTACGATGTTTAATAACCATTTTAAAAAGGGATAATCCTCAGACAAAATAGGAGTTACACCTTAGGCAGTGGCCAAAATTCTGAGAATTCCCCGAGACCCGGGCGGCATTCCGGTGCCGAACCGGCCGGCCGCCCTACAATAGGGGATGTTTTGACAACAAAGGATTAGGACGGGCCCCATCAAAATTATTAAAAATCAAGTAATTTAAGTATTGTAGAATTACGCTTACTTAACACTTAATGCATATTTTGTTACCTGAGACATAGGCTACAATGGCACAGCACATTCTAATTAGTTGTTCAATTTAAATCTTTCTCCCAAATAGATATTAGTTGTATCCCATAAATTAGTTAATCTCATAATTCCGTACGACACAAATTCATTCCACATCAACATGCCTATCTTTTGGTAGACTATAATTTATAACTTCAACAAGTAAACAACAGTGTTGATCGATTTAATTTCACAAATAGGTTTGTCAAAATATCAATTAAATTTTATTTAAAAACGTAACATAACGGCGAGCAAATATAAACAAGAAAAGGTTATGTTATGTTGTTTTCAGCATACAGCGACAACTCAGCTGCGATGGGGGAAAATAAACTGATCATAGCAACTACATTAGTCAAACCATGTAGCCTAAACAACTAAAGTTCTGTCAAAAATTACGGAAAATGAGCTTTTTTAATACTTGAAAATAATTGCTCGATTATAGTTTATTACCTAGTTTAAAATACTTAAAATCTAACCTGAGAATTTCATTGAAATCAAATTAGTAATAAAAAAGCCTTTTGGGGGTCAAAAATTCGCCTAAGAGAAATTTAAAGTCGCTCTAAAAGAATTTTATACTCTATGTTCCATATAGTAAAAAATTCAATTAATTTTTTTTAATTATAAAAAGTCATTAATCTTAAAAAATCAGAATGATTTTAATTCAGAAAATCTTAAAATATAATGTTAGTGTTGAAATTTTTTAATTGTATAACTTATATCAAAAAGGTTGCCGCTGTAGATTGAGCTGATTATTAGTGACATTTATTTGTTTAGAATCCTTTATTTCAACTACATATAATTTTTTCTAATTGATTTAATTTTTGTCGTTCGCTACATTATAGCCTTTAAAACCTGTTGCATTTATTCTAGGTAAATCTGGAAGATGGAAATGGGAGAATGATAGATTACTTAAGCTATAGAAGACATTAAATATTAATTTTTTATTTCAATGCTGTATTAATAAAAATATATACAGTAAGGTATACAAATATGGAAACTATGGCCATATTTCCATAGGTTAAGGAAAATATGGAAATATGGCCATCAGCAAACACATCCTGAAAGTAAAACTCAGCATAAGTAGTGATAAAAGTTTGTTAATCACAATTCAAATTGGTAATAATAAGTTTTATAGCAAATTTTCCTTTAGGGAATACGCTACTATATATATACGGTATATACGCTACTATATATATATATATTATACGGTAGTAGGCACGGTAAGACCAAAGCCCGGTAGGTACCCTGCAGGGGCGGATCCAAGGGGGGGGGGCGGTAGGGGCGGTCGCCCCCCCAACCCCTAAAAATAATTTTTTTTGTCTGGTTTATGGCAAAATATTAATAACAAGCAGGTAAGAAATCAAACGTTTAAACATTTAAATTAAAGTCGTAAAGAAAATACATCATGGCCACAGTACTCTTATCTCCCAAATAATTTATTTACTTATGAACGGCAAGTTATTCAGACCTGTATTCCGCCATTAGTATGACGAATGAGGTTTATTATTACGTGGCATCACCGAGCCGTAGACTTCAGAAAGCCTCCGTCGGATAGCATCGTCGGTGGCAAGAGGGGTGGGTTTTCCGCGATTGGTTTCTGGTTTGGGTTTTCGTTTTAGTACAGTTAGTAGTTGTATTTGGTTGGACTATCTCCAGCTAGGACCGCCAGGGTCACCACTTGTCAGGCGCCGCGCCGGAGTGGGAGTAAACGCAAACGCAGTAGACGGCAGGGCAGGCGATAACTAACTATGAAACAGCTTCGCAGGTTATCGACTAATTCTGATTTAATAAACTCATTATGGACAAAGTTTATTTTTGTGTTCATAAGAGACTTATTATGTTTTCGTTTAGAGTATCTTGGAAGTGATATAAAATCTTTATAAATTTCTATTAAATATAAATTTATATATTGAATCATGTTTTTCAATTTAGGTTAGGAGATTCATGACATTTTCTCAATTGATCTGTTAGAGATTGTCGACAATATTTATCTAAGGTTAAATTTATTTAATAATTTGATTTAGTTGAATGTAAATAAATGCATAAAAATCAGCTATGACGTTTGTCTTAGTAATTTGTTCCTTATTCCAAATGTAGGCTAAACATATTTTCTGGCAACTAGTAGAAAGGAATCCCCTGCTTCCTCTTGGCGCTGCAGTTATCGTGACGTCCGATAGCCATAAACCATAGGCCCTACCGGTGCAATATTTTTATTCGAGGATGTAAATTTTGGAGCAATTGTGTGTACTTGTTTGTTCAGTGTTGATTACGGAAATGCAAGTGTGTTTGATTGTCCGTGAATGTTCCGATTTATGATGCAGGGAATTGATGTATTTTTGTTGGCTAAGTGCCGGCCAACCGATTCTCTTCTGCTCGTTTCCAAACTGTTGTTTTGCTCTAATAGGTGGGGATTGGAGGGGGGTGGTAATCTCTGGGAACGGCCCCCCCAAAACGAATCTCTGGATCCGCCCTTGGTACCCTGTTATTTTTCGTTTTATTATTTTCAGTTATTAAGATTATTATTAACATCTTAGTCATATAACATATTAGCAGCCAGCCCTACACACCAGAATTATTCACGTGAATCACTGTCGGGGAAGCCCTGAAGGGCCAAAGAGTAAGCGGTCATTTTTTACACCGCCGTGTTTGAAAGACGGCGAGCCGTCTTTAAAAGTCGGCGAGCCGTGTTTGGAAGGCGGCGAGCCGTGTTTGGAAGGCGGCGAGCCGTGTTTGGAAGGCGGCGAGCCGTGTTTGGAAGGCGGCGAGCCGTGTTTGGAAGGCGGCGAGCCGTGTTTGAAAGGCGGCGAGCCGTGTTTTAAAGTCGGCGAGATGTATTTGAAATTCGGCGAGTATTTTGATAAAGTAATTAAGAGTAATAATTATAGATATCTGATATTAGATTAGGTATATGACTAGATATAATCTCATTTGCAAACTAATTAAAAAATATTACAACTTTCATGCCAGATTTCTATGAAATCAGAGGTCCCAAAAACAAAGAAAACTGTTTGGTTATGGCAATCATAACATATGCACAGACTATTTTTGCTCCAGAGATTTGATTGTTTTGGTTATTTTCAATTTTATAAGATGATGAAAATCCGTTTAAGAGTCAATAAAAAAGCTTTTAATTATTAGTCTTAGTTAATTTATCAAAATGCTCGCCGAATTCCATATAATACTCGCCGACTTTCAAACACGGCTCGCCGACTTTCTAACACGGCGATCGCCGACTTTCTAACACGGCTCGCCGTCTTCCAAACACGGCTCGCCGACTTTTAAACGCGGCTCGCCGTCTTTGAAACACGGCTCGCCGTCTTTGAAACACGGCTCGCCGTCTTCTAAACACGGCTCGCCGTGTTTCAAACACGGCGGTGTAAAAAATGACCGCTTACTCTTTGGCCCTTCAGGGCTTCCGTAGTTTCCGGCTTCCATCGTTACTATCAGGTTACTATTCGAGCGACATAACTCATAACTCGCAGTATGTGCTGTCCCTAACGCTCGTCCTAGATACAGCACAGGCTGGGAGCCGAACAGTTACGACGATGGCCGGAACCTCCCGACCTCGAATTAAAGTGTGCTGGATCTAGACGCTCGTTAAGTACGTCAGTACGATATGATTTAATTATAAATGATAAATTTTACGATATAAATAAATGCATTTTTTCATATTGTAAAATGCGTAGTGAACATCTTATTTCACTTATTTCCGTGAAATTATTTCCGAATTCCGAATCGAGAATAATTAATTGTGATATTCTATTCATGTGGTAATAATAATAATAATAATAATAACAATAAATTTATTATTATTATTTATTATTATTGGTTGTCTTTACTAACCTAATAATTGTTAAGGTTAGTATATGTTATGTGTACACCAGTAGGCCTACACTAATCTAATACGTATTAGTGGTTTCTTGGTGGTGAGTAACGTTCTTATTTTGTCTTTGATTTAGCTGTGTAACTTACTAACAATTTTCTATTGTTTTGCTTAACACATATCATCACAGGTGTGTTCACGTTTACAGTTCACAAACTAGGGAGTAGATTTGGCTGAGCCTGACAGACAATGTCAGTCAGGCCTCTATAACCTCCGTCCTCTATAACTACGTAGGCCTATCTTCATGATTCAATCATGGTGTCATGTTGGGTTTGTATGTATGTATGTATGTATCATTTACCCATTAAGTCTTATGTTAAATTATTTCCAGTATGATAAATTATTTCCATTCTGTATGTATGTATATCTAATCATATAGGTAACTATGTGTAATGTATTAAGTTGGAAATACGATGTTTTACCATAATTCACATTTCACATGTTGGCAGTACCAAAAATCAGGCCATGTCTACCGGTACCGATCTTTCGATCGTACGATAATTCAAATAAACGAATCTGATTGGCGGAGCGAATTCCAAACATCTCCTCATACAAACCACCAGTCAGTCCAGCTCCAGATTCCAAACAGTACGTCCGCGCTCCGCCGGTCGGTGTTTTACTCGCACAATGTAGTTTTTATTTGGAACCCCGTTCCCGGTACAATGATACGCGTGATCCACTCGGACACTTAACACTATGTTTACACATCAAAATTCACAATTTGGTATATTGTTGCTAAAAGTACAATACCGGTAGTTAAAATGTTGATCAAAATCTAAACCTAAATCTCTCTAAAACTTATTAGTCAATGTAAGTTATAACTTATAATGGTTGTATATCTATATGTATATAGATATACACATAGATACTTATATCTATATGTATATCTAATCATATAGGTAACTATGTTAACACATAAAAATTCACAATTTGGTATATTGTTGCTAAAAAGCAGACCTAACTTACAATACCGGTAGTTAAAATGTTGATCAAAATCTAAACCTAAATCTTCCAAAAACTTATTAGTCAATGTAAGTTATAACTTATAATGGTTGATTTTTCTTTTTTAACATGAAAACTGAACACTAACACTACTATATCTATTCTCATTTTCATCCCCTCACCAGTGCACCACACTGCTCACACAACATTTTCTTTGGTAGGTATCAGTTCATTACAGTATCTTGTAAAAAATGTTTCATCAAATCAAAATGGCTCATATAATTACCGTAATCTACCGGATCATCTAAAAGATTTTATTTCTTGTAAGCTATCAACGTACAAACTGAAAGTCAAGTTATGGCTTCACAACATTGGAAGCGCCAATATTGAGAACATCATTATCTCAAACTACAGGTCTTAGATTGGAGTGTGCAATGAGGTACAGTAGACTCCCTCTTAACCGGCCACCTCGGGACCAGGACGCAGCCGGATAATGAATTGGCCGGTTAAACCGATGTTCATTTAAGAACGCCATCCCACAATTTTATATAATAATATAATTAATAAATATAATTATAATATAATTAATTATATTAGCTTAACTAAATATAATTATTACTTGAAAAACAACCTTAAATACATTACTGTATATGATTTATAGCTACTGTAATATCCACCACCCATGAAATCCACAACAAACCTACACTAATAATAATTCGTTTCTTTATTGTGGGCTACTGGATAGTAGGCGCAAACGCATTGATTTCCGGTGGCTGTCACTTCCGCCCATTACATTATAGTTTAATTGGCTTGGGAACGTCAATATGAAATAAAGTTGAATTGAATGATACATTAGATAAGAAAACTTAGTTTCCGGCGAAACGCAGCCGGTTAAAGCGATGTTGAGATAAAAAATGGCCGGTTAAAAAGATGTTATTTTGTGTCAGAGTAGGCCGGTTAAAGCGGAGACCGGTTAAAAGGTGGCCGGTTAAGAGGGAGTCTACTGTATAGGCAAGTGTTTGTGAGTGCAGTGTGTGTGGGGAGTGGAGAGGGAGGGGGAGAAAAGTACGTGGTGTGTGTGTGTGTGTGTGTGTGTGTGTGTGTGAGAGAGAGAGAGAGAGAGAGAGAGAGAGAGAGAGAGAGAGAGAGAGAGAGAGAGAGAGATTCAGAGGGAAGTGAGTAAGTGCATGTGTTGTAAGGGGTAAGGAGACGGGATGCGCATCTGATGATATCAACTAAAATACTGTAGGATGATAATATCTATTTACCTATACAACGCTGGGTTTTTTCTCTAGCCGTTCTGTTGTTCTTTTTTTGTTTTCTTTTAAATTGCTTCGTTAATTATAAAAAAAAACATCTATATGTAAAAACTCATCAATCAACTAATGAACATAACCTATATAACAACCATATCAAAGTATTAACGGATGGATTTATGTTCTTGTAAATTAACAAAACCTTTGTTTCAGATCTATGAGTGGTTTCATACATACACCCTACAAAAGATAGCCACAGAAGAACTCAGTGAAAAAAATATAAAAGAGTTATAACGGCTGCGTGGAAGTTATTTGAAACCAAGCCATTTCGGCTTAAAAATAAATTGAAAAAAATCATCCCAATATTGCCAAATCATCCCAATGGAATCGGAGAGCACTGTCCAGGAACTCACAATAATCTAGGTAACTAGTAATTTATTATTCAATAATCCTTCAAACATTACTTCTGTGTTGAAGGCTTTCAATGATGTTGTCCAAGTGCTACACAGTATTTATTTACTAAACACAGTAGGGCCCACCTTAAGTTAAGCTTAAGAGATAGAGTGAACTGCTCAAACTTAAGTAAAGCCTATTCATTAACTTATCTCTGCTATACACTTCTACGTAGAGGCCTTTTGGACCTCTAGGACCTCGGTAGTAGTCACGGTAAGATCTAAGCCTGAGACCATGTTACTTTTTCATCTTAAAGTCCCCAGAAGTAAAAAACACCGTTCGTTCAAATATACAGGGTGTCCCCAAATTCGTCACCAAACTTCATAATATGGTTATTTAGGTCAAAATAAGCAAAAAAGTTCATGTGAAGGTATATTATCCTAAAATGCATAGTTACCTAGATATCCGCCACTTTGTATTTTTCACAAAACATTTTATATTTCATACGTTTTTTCAACCAATCGCTTTGAAACTTAGCAAGTAACTTAAAATAGTAAAGGTCCAATTTAAAAAAAAAAAATATCATTGTGATACAATTTAAAATTTTAAAATGGCGGCCGTTTAAAATTTTTAAACTTCAATTACAAAAAAACTTATAACGAAAACAAAATTTTTCAATTATTAAAAAATTTAGACAATTTAATTCCCTATCCGATGACACAAAAATTATGAAAATCGGTAAATAAACAACGAAGATACATTAATTTAATCAGTATTAGATTGCTTTGTTATTGCCACCCAAGAACGGACCTGCCAACATTGTTGCGCTAGTAAATTGTAACAATGTAGCCCACTAAGCTGGGTGCCAATAACAGTGCAACCTAACACTGTTAAATTGCCCATGTAGCCATGTTAAATAACATAAATCCTAGCGGGCTGTCTCAGATCTTGGGCAACCAACTGTACATTTGTTTAATTAGTTAGTACAGTAGAACCTCGATAGTTCGACTATTTGTGGACTTAGAGAGCGTCGAACTATCGAAAAGTCGAACTACAGGGAGTATATGGGAAGTTTTATTACAGAGAGCACAAAAATCATGAGTTGAATTTAGAAAACACTAAATGTTAATGAAAACATAATCTTGATTAAACTATAACGTAGAAAAAATTAAAACCTTTCATAATTTTGTTTTTATGTTCACTTTTGTCTCTTCCCAAAATGAACAATATCAGTTGTACTGACATGCTTAGTAGTCAAGGACAGTGTCGAACTATAAGGAGTGTCGAACTACCGAGAGTCGAAGTATCGAGATTCTACTGTATTTAACATGGAATGTAAAACAGATTATCAAGGCTGTCAATGCTGAATAACCATTCTTTCAATTTATTTGAAAAAACTAGCCTATTTTATTTTGACAAATTTTACTATGGATAGGCAATTTACTAAACATTCAAGCATTCAAGGTGCAACAAAATCAAATGTTTTTTTTTTTTTTTTTTAAGAACTTGTCTTTTGTTTGAAAAACAGCAAATTGTTTACATTTCTAAGTGTCTGTTTTGGATTGTTTGTGTCTACTTTAAAATCACCACTAATTTCAAAGAACATCCTTGGCACTTTAAAAACATACCGATATTTTATAGAAAAAATTCTTAGCTCTTTGAAAAAGAATAATCCAATCTAGATTTGCCTTTGACTACCCTTATAAAACCTTTTTGCTTGATAAAGATTAGATTTACATAGTTCTGAAAAGAGGCACCCCAAAGAGCAATTCCACAGTGTAACCTATTATGAACTAAAGCAAAATAAATTATTTTTAAAACGTGTTCCGGACAAAGCTTTATTAAAAAGTAAAAACCCTTAGAATACAATTAAGATTTTTGCCCTTTTTTAAATATGGGATTTAAAGCTTATTTCTCTATCAATTAACATTCCAAGAATTGAATGTTATGACTCAACTCTCTTGAGCAACAACTACACATTTGTTACATTCTAGGTTAGATTCTAAACAGTCCCAACATTTGTACTTAATTGAAAGTTCAAAACTGATTAATTTTTTGTATGAAAAATTTACACACCAGTTTTTTTTCAGGACTATTTAACATTTTATGCTCAGTAAACCACCACCTTGTTGCTTTAAAATCATTTTCCATTTTTAACTGAACATCTTCTAAACAATTTCCTACATAACTTAATAAAACAAGTATCATCTGCGAAAGTTAACACTGAACCCTTAAATTTACCTTCAGACAATGAATTAATATACAGGGTGTTTCAGAACTCCCTACAAATATTTTAAGGCATTGTTCCTGGGTTAAAAACATATCTAAATATCATATTTAAATTGTCCGGAAGTCTTAAGTTACTCACACAGCCGCCATTTTGTTTTTTACACATAATAATTTTTATTTCCGTAACGGATGGTTGTATTCAGATCATATTTGGTATAAATCTTTACCATACCAATGTACATTCCCAAGAAAAAAATTAATTTTTTCCATTGTGTATTTTCAAAATGGCGGCCATTTTAAATTTTCAAACTCAAATATCTCAAAATCGGTAAATTTTATAAAAATTTTACAAGACACAAAAAAGTTGCCAAATTAAATTACCTAACCAATGGATCTGACATTTGTAAGGATCTGACAACAAATAACAGAGTTATTGCGATTTTCCTTCATAAAAACACGGATTTTGCATTGAATCTAATGCAAATAAGGCCATTTTAACAGCAAAATCAATGTTTTTATGAAGAAAAATCGCAATAACTCCGTTATTTGTTGTTTGATGCTTACAAACTTGGCACCATTGGTTAGGTAATTTAATTTGGCAACTTTTTTGTGTCTTGTAAAATTTTTATAAAATTTACCGATTTTGAGATATTTGAGTTTGAAAATTTAAAATGGCCGCCATTTTGAAAATATACAATGGAAAAAATTAATTTTTTTCTTGGGAATGTACATTGGTATGATAAAGATTTATACCAAATATGATCTGAATACAACCATCCGTTACGGAAATAAAAATTATTATGTGTAAAAAACAAAATGGCGGCTGTGTGAGTAACTTAAGACTTCCGGACAATTTAAATATGATATTTAGATATGTTTTTAACCTAGGAACAATGCCCTAAAATATTGGTAGGGAGTTCTGAAACACCCTGTATATATTATGAACAAGACAGCCCCAAGCACAAATCCTTGAGGAATTCCATATTTGACTAAACCACATCCACTCCTTTTTTTCATTCACTCGATTAACATACTGCTTCCTCTCTGATAAGTAACTAACAAACCAATCATGAACAACCCCTCTTACACCTAAATTATGCAAAATATTTAATAAAATATATTCAAGAATCAAGAATATTTTATTGTCTTTGAACACAAAGTAATTGACAAAGTCATGATCCTTAATTGTCTTATGGTCTACACTATTAAATGCTTTAGTTACACCTAAATATAAAACGCTTAGATATTTTTCATCATTCATGCCTCCATCCATACTAGACAAAAGTTTTGAAATCGCGCCTTCAGTGTTTTGTCCTTTTAGAAATCCGTATTGATTTTTGTTGAAAAAGTTTAACTAAATTAGGAATTAAAATAGGGTTTTTTCATAATTTTTTCCATGATTTTTTAGAGCACTGGTGTCAGAGTAATGGGTCTATAGTTATTAAAATTTAATACATCCACCTTTTTGGATATCAGCTGACTGAGATTACAGCTTAGTCCTTAATTTTTTCTGGTACTACTCCCTTTTGAAAACTTAGGTTTGTAATATGAGCAAAAACCTCACTAATTTACAGTAGGCAGAAACGTTTTTAAACAAATCAGAAAACAAGTCATCCAACCCTGAAGATTTTACGTTTTGAAGTAACTTGATTGCTTCAGCCACATCACTAGTCAGTACTGGATCCAAATACATTGAAAACTAATTTTTATATTTTCATAATATTCACTCGGGTCAAAATTTACTATTTGTCTCACAACACCCACATTGTTTCTAATTTCATCAACAATATTAATAACGTGGCCGTTAAACATATCTGCTACATTTTGCGGGTCAGAAACAATTTCAGTACCTGATTTTAGTTCAATTGAATTTTTAAGTATTTGCAAAAATTTATCGTAAGCAACTGACGGGTCAGAAAGAATATACACCGGCCACCAGTCGACTGTGCGGAGTGACTGTAGCAGCTGATCATTGTTGATTCGCAGACGCTCGCCGTAACTGTCCCCCCTGCCGACCCCCACACTACTCCCGTACCGACAGGCTCAACTGTCATACCTATAGTGTTGTGATCCAGTGCTGCCAGATTGAGGGTAATTACCCGAAAAGAGGGTATTTTTATGGTCTGGGGGTATTTTTGAGGGTATTTTGTTATAGGGGGTTCAAATTCAAAACTCCTTTATTCATGATCTGTACAAGTATTTCAAAATTGACATACACTGATACAAATACAGATTGGGTTTTTATATACAATCATTGTGTTGTTCACAAGACATGATTCATATAATCAACTCAACAACAACACAAAAAAACCATATCAACTAATGAAAAAAAAAAAAAAAAAAAAAAAAAAAAAAAAAAAAACAAGAAAAAGACAATTTTTGCAAAAAAACTGTGGGATTGATTCACTGACTTAAATTTCCTCAAAGGATTATGGTGCCTTTTGTATCAGATATTGTTTTAGCTTAATTTTAAATGATTTTAGATTTACTATGGCCAAAATCTCTTGTTGTAATTTGGAAATGAACCTAATACCAGCACTTGTAGGCTTTTTCCTGAAAAAAACTCATGGAATTTGATTGAATGGCAAATTTGTTTCTATTTCTTGTGATGTATGTGTGGAAATCTCCTAATTTAGGTAATAAATTCTCAGTCTTTTTAATGGCCATTATTGTTTCAAGCACATACATGCCATAAAGAGTCATTATTCCTAACTCTGAGGAATAGCTTTTTACTGAATCTCGATTTTTAAGATTTAAAATAATTAATTGCTTTTTTGGAGGGTTAATATACTTACTACTAAGGTTTGCGTAACTAGTTCCACCATATAAAACCCCAAATGATATATGAGAGTGTATTTGAGGATAATAAATAGCTTTTAGTGTTTTAGTTCAGCAGGATTTCGCCCTGGTTCTTAGAAATAATCCAGGGCAAATTTTGTTTTTTAACTCTGGAACATGACTGTTCCAAAACAAATTTTCATCTACCAACAGGCCTAAAAATTTGGTTTCGTTGACTGATTTCATTTCATTGCTATAGATTTCTATTTTAGCTACTTGTTTACTTCTTTTTTGTTTTGTGTGGAACTGTACAAAATTTGTTTTTTCGAAACTAAGCAATAGGTTCCTACTATCAAAATAATTCTTAATATCTGAGAGGTTCTTATTTATTATTAATTCTGTTTCCGATAACTCTTTATCACAAAGAATCAGATTTGAGTCATCTGCATATAGACATAGTTTACTTTGAGAAACAGACAGTAATGAAGGCATGTAACCTTAAGGTAGCAAATAAACATGACCCGTCCAAGAATTGAACCTTGAGGAATTCCATGGGCTATTGCTTTAAAGGCTGATATGGTTTTAGAAAGTTCATTTGATTTATTTAAATAGGATAGCTCTACAAACTGTTTTCTATTCGAGATATAAGATTTGAACCAATTCAGTTCCCTACCTTTTATGCCGATACTCACTAGAATACTAAACAGTTTACTGTGGTGAACACTATCAAAAGCTTTACAAAGGTCCATAAAAACACCGATCGCATTATCACCTCTGTCTATGGCATCTACTATTTTTTCAATGAAATTTATGATAGCAGTGGTAACTGATTTGCCAGTGCGAAAGACATGCTGCTCTTCATTGTATAAATAATTTTGTTCTAGATAATTTACCAATCTGCTGTACATTGCTCGTTCAAAGATTTTAGAAAATGTTGGTATAATTGGTACTGGTTTATAATTCCCTGGATCCAAGTCACTTCCTTTTTTATGAATTGGTTTAATTTTAGATACTTTGAGTTTTTCAGGGAAAATCCCGGATATGAATGAGGAATTTATTACATGTTTTATAGGTTGTAATAAGTACATTTTTTATTCATTGTGAGAGGCTTTCACGTTGATGTAAAAATGCAACGAATCCTGGCCTTCGGGTAACGACCCCGATGGAGATTAGTTGAAGGAAGTCGCCGACGTTTCGGACACGATACAGCAGTCCATTCTCGAGGCGTACTAACACTCACTCACTGCCCGGCTGGCCCAATGTTGGCGTTATATACACTCGGGTGCAAGCTCACACCCTCTCTCTTCTTACAAACTATTACTTATTTATAAAATATGGTATCTGAATAAAGGAACTTGGTATAATAAAAAATCAATTTTATTCACTTTAGGTGACAAACAAATAAATTCTTATTCGAAAATTAAGGGACTAACAAACAATGGTTGATACAATTACTGGGGGATATTTAAATTAATTGAATAATAAATAGTCTTTATGCTCCGGCCTAGCTACAGTGGTAGAAATGATGACTCTGAATGTCAGGGGGTGTTGGATCGTGGGGACATTCTCTTGTAAAATTTCCAATTATTGAATGTAAAATATTAATTCTTGATGTTAATTAGATTTGTTTCAAAATCAAAATTTGATTAGTCTTTGAGGAGATTAAAAATGGATAAGATATGGTCATTCAGTCTAGGTTCAGTTGTAGGCTATCACTATTTGAATGGAAATTGTAATTGAATTTTCTTGAAAAATTGAAAAGTCTTTTAATTGATAAATTTAGTCTTTTGATAAAGTTCTAATTAATTCCTTGGGCTTCTAAAGACACTGGATAAATTTAGTCTGTTGCATGAATGGAGATTACCAATATTTGGTTCTTCACCAATAACCACTTCTTCTTTGGCCAAATAATAAAGGGAATAATATTAGTTGTATTGGCTCTTCTTCCTATTGTAAAATTTGGGATTAATTAGACCCAAATACTATTTTATGGGATTATTTTACACTTGGGATTGAGACTCAGTTTAAAGATAAAGTTAACACAATGATGCCATAATTGCAAGAGAGAGAAATTGGAGTTGATGCTCAGCAACAATGTAGAGATCATATATACTAAGGTCTTCATTCTTGCTTTTGAAATACATTGACACTTCACTGAATTTAATTCACTATTTTGAATCACACACTATATACAATTTGAATGACCACGTTTATCTAGAATATTAAATTTGGTATGTGTTTGAAATAGTTTTGTTTACATTATAAATATATTAAATTAGGCTATGTTTAAATAAATATTTACTGAGACTAGACTATCATTATTTTTAGGTGAGTGTTGAAATGATTAATATGAAGAAATTAAATGTTGCTACCATAGATAGAAAAAAGAAAAACGCCTGAAGGTGAGGCCCCCTGTCTCTTGAGGCCCGGGGCAAACTGCCCCCCCCCCCCCTCTCGACGGCCCTGGGTTCACAAAGTAAACTATGTCTATATGCAGATGACTCAAATCTGATTCTTTGTGATAAAGAGTTATCGGAAACAGAATTAATAATAAATAAGAACCTCTCAGATATTAAGAATTATTTTGATAGTAGGAACCTATTGCTTAGTTTCGAAAAAACAAATTTGGTACAGTTCCACACAAAACAAAAAAGAAGTAAACAAGTAGCTAAAATAGAAATTTGTAGCAATGAAATGAAATCAGTCAACGAAACCAAATTTTTAGGCCTGTTGGTAGATGAAAATTTGTTTTGGAACAGTCATGTTCCAGAGTTAAAAAACAAAATTTGCTCTGGATTATTTGTTCTAAGAACCAGGGCGAAATTCTGCTCAACTAAAACACTAAAAGCTATTTATTATGCTCATATACACTCTCATATATCATTTGGGGTTTTATATGGTGGAACTAGTTACGCAAACCTTAGTAGTATATTAACCCTCTAAAAAAGGAATTTGAATTTTTTTAAATCTTAAAAATCCAGATTCAGTAAAAAGCTTGCCAAGCAGGCCATGAAAAAGACTGAGAATTTATTACCTAAATAATTAGGAGATTTCCACACATACATCACAAGAAATAGAAACAAATTTGCCATTCAATCAAATTCCATGAGTTTTTTCAGGTAAAAGCCTACAAGTGCTGGTATTAGGTTCATTTCCAAATTACAACAAGAGATTTTGGCCATATTAAATCTAAAATCATTTAAAATTAAGCTAATACAATATCTGATAAAAAAGGCACCATACTCATTTGAGGAAATTTGAAACAATCCCATAATTTTTTGCAAAATATTATCTTTTTCTTGTTTTTTCATTAGTTGATATGGTTTTTTTTGTGCTGTTGTTGAGTTGATTATATGAATCATGTCTTGTGAACAACACAATGATTATACACAATCATTCATCCGCCAGTCGTCTGTGCGGAGTGACTGTAGCAGCTGATCATTGTTGACACGCAGACGCTCGCCGTAACTGTCCCCCCTGCCGACCCCCACACTACTCCCGTACCGACAGGCTCAACTGTCAAACCTATAGTGTTGTGATCCAGTGCTGTCAGATTGAGGGTAATTACCCGAAAAGAGGGTATTTTTATGGTCTGGGGGTATTTTTGAGGGTATTTCGTTATAGGGGGTTCAAGTTCAAAACTTCTTTATTCATGATCTGTACAAGTATTTCAAAATTGACATACACTGAAACAAATACAGATTGTGTTTTTATACACAAACACAATCTGTATTTATATATTATATTTTATTATTCCTATGGTTTTTATGGGGAAAATACAAAATCTCAAGATCCTTTGGAAATTCGCCGAGTACGCAGGTCTGCTGCGACGGGGGGTATTCTTTGTCTATGGAGGCAACCCCAGAAATTGGGGAAGTGTTATTCTTTTGAATAAATTTTAAACAATTTAATTTAAGTTTTTAAAGAAAATTTTTGGTGAGCTAGTATAATGAATATTTACATATTTTTGTATAAAATTTGTCATAATTATTTGGCTTTCTTAGAATCGACTATTCTTCGATCAAATTTTATTACTGAATATCTATGGCACTAGGATGATAATGAATACAGAGGGCAAAGGCAAAATATTAAATTGATCCCAAGAAGAGATATTAGTTTGATAATAATATTACAGTCTCCATGCCTCTAATTTCAGATTAAAGTATTAAGAATAATATAGGGCCTAATAATACTGGTGCTCTGTGACCATTTACTTTTATGTTATCCAAGTGTTTGCGCTCAATGATTACTGACCCATAACCTATTCGCCTGCCTGAGAGTATTTAAAGGTATTTTTCACATTGATGGAGGGTAATTTTATTGAAGGCGTCTGGCAGCACTGTATTGTGATATGTTATTCCTAAATCTATACTTATTTAATACGCTAAGGGTTTTTTTTTGTCTTGAGAACTCCTCCTATAATTTTCAACCGATTTTCAAGTTTTTGGTGTCGTTGGATAGGGCCTGGTCTGTAGTTGTTTCCACCAAAAATTGATGAGAATCGGACTGAAAATAAAGGCACTATCAAACATTGAAATCTCAAAATTTCCCATTTAAATAACATTGGGGACTGAATAAAGCATTTGAAACATCTGTTAATAATCAGCTGTAAATACGTGTAGTTATTGGCGATTAAAGATATTCACATTATTGGATTGGTCAGATGTCATTGATTTAGAGCGAAAGTAACATTTGTACTGTATTTAAATAAATTGCTTGATTTCGAGCAACACGTATACTAGTAGTTATTAAAAGTGCTTACTGTATTTTAAAATGTGACCAACCCCTTATTCTTACGAGTGATCAATGTAGGTTTTTTGTTTTGTGTGTGTACATTTAGCATCAGGGTGTCTACTGATACTGAAATTACTGGAAATACTGGAATTATACTGGAATTGTATTTCCATACTGAAAATACTGGAATTATACTGGAATTTCAAAATAAATACTGGAAAAATTAAATTTTTTTGGATCCAGAAATTGTTGTTTTAAAATTGCATAAAAAATAGATATTTGTCATTTGATTCCCACATTCCGATGTAAAAATGTTCCACATCTTATTATTGTTGTTCAAGTATGTTTGCAAACCAAAATTAGGAAACTTATAGTTCTGTTCAAATAATTAATCAATTAATTAAGAAATCTAAACTTTTGTGTAGGTATTAAGTACTAAAAATTTAGTTTTCTTTCCTAAATTTCATTCATGTGAGTATTTTACTTTTAGTATTATTCTTTTTCATTAATTTTTTGCAGTTAACTGTACTTTTTTATTATTTTTTGTACAGTATCAAAAAAATATAAAATAAAGTGGACGGTTTGTAGGGCTCTATGAAGAGTTTAAATGGCCTATATAGTAAAAAAATTAATATTAAAAAGTGTTATAATTGGAAAGTAATAGGCTAGCATGTTCATTTTCCTCCTTGTTTTCTCAGCTTGTGTGTATTGTAAGAGAAATCCGCGCATACTGTTAGAAATGTTCATCCTGTAGATGAACAGAGAGCCATTATAATTCAAATCAGCCTCCAAATCAGCCCTGTATCAAAGTTTCAATGTTAATCTTATTGAAGAAGGGTAATATTTATTCATAAATTATTTATTAAATAAATTAGAGTCCAAATCAAGTGATTTTTTGGTAGAATTTTGACCAGTGGCGATCTCTTAATACAAATATCCATGTTAAATTGGTTTATATGTATAAAATTTTGCTATTGTTACTCCATATTCAGATTAATAGTTAGCGAGTGATACTGGAATTTTTTGAAAAAAGGTACTGGAAATATACTGGAATTTGAAAATGAGATATCAGTAGACACCATGAGCATGTAATTTTGCATGTTCAGTTTAGCATGTACATGCAATGGAAAGGTATTGGTATATTTGCTTACAACACCTCCATGGCAGCAAACCTTCATCCTCATTTTCATGGTGTGTATGGGGAAAAATAAAAAATTCTAAATTCCATTGGAAATTCACTGAGTACGCAGGTCTGCTGCGACAAGGGACGGTGGCGACGTCCTGTAATCCAGCTACTTGGAGGTCACGAATTGTGGATAGTTATGAGCGATGGCTTGTGGATGCGATATTCGCTGGTGGGGATTAACGTCCGCACTAGTGAATACTAGTTCATCCATAAGTACCATCCTCATAATTAGACCAATTCGTATATGGGAGGTTGAAATTGTGGTTCGGATCCCACGTTAAACTGTAGGTCCCTAGATACCATTGGCTGTTGGGCTATGAATTAACAGTCCTGTCTAAGGAGAATGTCGGCCTTAGTCAGTAACAAGACTACAAGATCGCGCCACAATCATCCTATCCCTCATTCATACTTGGCTTTAAACTACCTATTGAGTTAGGTCGCCATTTCAATAAAGGTAAGGTAAGGTATTAAGGGTATTTCCTATATCTAACTCTATTCAAAGATTTTTTTTTTCATGACTCATCAATCGTCGGCGCCGCATGTGCTCGTGTTCGTTCCCGTTTCGTTAAATTTGGCCAAATCAGTGTTATGTATGTGTGCTTGTGTCCGTGTAATTTTAATGTTATTTTTGACGAAATCAATTCAGATGGATAGCTTTTAAAAAGTGGCAACTGACGTTCTGACCTGATGATGCATTCTTGGAATGTGAAACAGCTGTAGTCGATATCAAGACTAGAGGATCACTTGACGACAGGTAATTAAACCTTCTATTTAGTTCATCCAGTGATCCAGAGGCTAACCATTATGAAAAAAGATTTTTTGCCATTTGACTTTTTGACGAATCTCAACCCTGTTGTAACTACATATTTACATTTTAAATTTAGATTAAAATAAACAATTAGGTCTCTTTGTGAATTTTGAAGAACTAACTGCAAACTCACACATCCTCTCTCTTCTTACAAACTATTACTTATTTATAAAATATGGTATCTGAATAAATGATCTTGGTACAATAAACAATTAAATTTTATTAAGTTTAGGTGACAAAAAAAAATAATAAATAAATTCTTATTCAAAAATTAAGGGCTTAACAAACAATGGTTGATACAATTACTGGGGAATATTTAAATTAATTGAATGATAAATAGTCTTTTAATGTCTTTATGCACCGGCCTAGCTACAGTGGTATATATGATGACTCTGAATCTCAGGGGGTGTTGGATCGTGGGGACATTCTCTTGTAAAAAATTATTGAATGTAAAATAATAATTCTTGATGTTAATTTAGGTTTGTAGTTATTTCGAAATTAAAATTTGATTAGTCTTTGAGGAGATTAAAATGGATAAGATATGGTCATTCAGTCTAGGTTCAGTTGTAGGCTATCACTATTTAAATGGAAATTGTAATTGAATTTTCTTGAAAAATTGAAAAGTCTGTTAATTTATAAATTTAGTCTCTTGAGAAAGTTCTAATTAATTCCTTGGGCTTCTCAAGGCACTGGATAAATTTTGTCTGTTGTATGGATGGAGATTACCAATATTTGGTTCTTCACCAATAACCACTTCTTCTTTGGCCAAATAATAAAGAGAATAATATTAGTTGTATTGGCTCTTCTTCCTATTGTAAAATTTGGGATTAAATAGACCCAAATACTGATTTATGGGATTATTTTACACTTGGGATAGAGACCCTGTTTAAAATGAAGTTAACACAATAACACAATGAGGCCATAATTGTAAGAGAGAGAATTTGGAGTTGATGCTCAGCAACAATGTAGTGATCATATGTTTATTCTTCAGGTCTTGATTCTTGCTTTGGAACAATTGACACTTCTAGTGTAGTAAAATTAGCTCAATAAAATGCTAAACCCGGAAGTAATTTTGCAAACTTAGTGATTTTCATCTATTCTTATGTAAAATTACCCGAGGAAAACGATGGTGAAAAGTCTACCACTCTCCAAGGCTGCGTTCACCTGCTATGGCCGCTTTTTCAAAATGGCGGCTGTTCTTTTGTAAGTTTTTGTTAAATATCTCTCAAACCAATAAACATAGCTAAAACATGTGAATTAGTAAAGTGTAGAGGATAAAATTGTGCACATTTTGGTATATAATATGTATTGGTAATTGCATGCTACTCTCGTTAATTAGTTCTTTAAAGATATTTTTCAATTTTTAAATTTCAACAAATTTTTTTAATATAAAATGAGCTATTACAGTACTTGTAATGGTAAATCCTACCCCGACGGCATGATAACTTTTTACTTTAAGGTCCTTAGAACTCGAAAATATGGTTTTTAAAAATTTATATAAATGTATGTATGTACTTATATATGTATATATATTTATATACATAAAATCTTTTTAAATCTAATAACTTTTTCCCAAAATATCCGATTTTGATTAAATTTGGTAGAGAGGTGTAAATTAAGGTATATTTGTAGGATTTGGCAAACCAGGACGGTCGGACTGTGGGAACTGG
Source organism: Neoaliturus tenellus (assembly GCA_030545055.2). Taxonomy (NCBI): domain Eukaryota; kingdom Metazoa; phylum Arthropoda; class Insecta; order Hemiptera; family Cicadellidae; genus Neoaliturus; species Neoaliturus tenellus. Next base: position 332,036,981 of record CM061531.1, on the reverse strand, counting down.
GTTTTATTTGTTTTTTTATGGTTAAAAAACAGTTTTTCATTTTTTTCTCCTAAATTTTAAACATCCACTATTTTGGTTGATACTATCCAAAAGAGCATAAAAAAACAAACAATTTAGTATCTTGAATCATTACCGTAGCTTTACGGGCTGCTGAGAAAATTAAAAATAAAGATTTTCATATATTCGCCTATGTTATTCTTATGGAACTAAAAATGAACTTTAATTACCTGTAGCTCAATAACCGTTAGGTTTAGAGAAAAATGTCAAAGGATAAAAATGTCTCAAAATTACATGTAAATTCCAAAAACACCACAAAATACAGGGTTTTCCATAAGAAATTTTAAAGGTGGCCGCCATATTGGAAAAATGGCGGGAAATTTTGAAAAGTGAAATACATGCCTGAAAGCAAAATAAAAAAGTAAAGGGGGTCCCCCTTAAGAAGTATACTGTCAGAAATAGAATAAAAAAGTTAGCTATTGTGGTTAAATAAAAGGCTAACTTTTTTATTTTATTTCTGTCATTATACTTCTTAAGGGGGACCCCCTTTACTTTTTTAATTTGCTTTCAGGCATGTATTTCACTTTTCAAAATTTCCCGCCATTTTTCCAATATGGCGGCCAAATTTAAAATTTCTTAAAGAACACCCTGTATTTTATGGTGTTTTTGGAATTTACATGTAATTTTGAAACATTTTTATTCTTTGACATTTTTCTCTAAACCTGACGGTTATTGAGATACAGGTAATTCATTTTTAGTGCCATAAGAATAACATGGGCGAATGTATGAAAATCTTTATTTTTAATTTTCTTGGCAGCCGGTAAAGCTACGGTAATGAGTCAAGATACTAAATTGTTTGTTTTTTCATGCTCTTTTGGACAGTATCAACCAAAATAGTGAATGTTTATAAAATTTAGGTGAAAAAAATGAAAAACTTTTTTTAACCATAAAAAACCCCATAAAACCCAGTTTCCACAGTCTGACCATCCTGGTTTGACAAATCCTACAAATATACCTTAATTTACACCTCTCTACCAAATTTAATCAAAATCGGATATTTTGGGAAAAAGTTCTTTGATTTAAAAAGAATTTATGTATATAAATATATATATATATATATATATATATATATATATATACATACATAAGTACATACATACTTATATAAATTAAAAAAAAAACATATTTTCGAGTTCTATGGACCTTAAAGTAAAAAGTTATCATGCCGTCGGGGTAGGATTTACCATTACAAGTACAGTAGAACCTCGATAGTTCGACTCTCGATAGTTCGACACTCCTGATAGTTCGACATGGTCCATGACAACTTAACATGTTAATAATGACGGATAGTGACCCTGTGGGAGTCTGACAAAGGTGAAAATGTAAACAAATTGGCGAATTATTTGAAGGTAGTTCATGTTAAAGTTCAATTAGGTTATGGTTTCACTAAAATTTAGTGTTTCCTAAATTCAAATTATGATTTTTATACTCGCAGTGTTAAAATTTCCCATATACTCCCTATAGTTCGACATTTCGATAGTTGGACACTCTCTAAGTCCACAAAGTGTCGAACTATCGAGGTTCTACTGTACCGTAATAGCTCATTTTATATTAAAAAAAATTGTTACAATTTAAAAATTGAAAAATATCCTTAAAGAACTAATTAACGAGAGTAGCATGCAATTACCAATACATATTATATACCAAAATGTGCACAATTTTATCCTCTACACTTTACTAATTTACATGTTTTAGCTATGTTTATTGGTTTGAGAGATATTTAACAAAAACTTAAAAATAACATCCGCCATTTTGAAAAATCGGCCATAGCAGGTGAACGCAGCCTCGGAGAGTGGTAGACTTTTCACCATAGTTTTTCTCAGGTAATTTTACATAAGAATAGATCAAAATCACTAAGTTTGCAATTACTTCCGGGTTGGTCAACATTTTTACTAGACTATTCACTGAATTTAATTCACTATTTCGAATCACACACTAAATAAAATTAGAATGACCATGTTTATTTAGATTATTAAATTTGGTATGTGTTTGAAGTAGTTTTGTTTACATTATAAATATATTATATTAGGCTATGTTTAAATAGATATTTACTGAGATTAGGCTATTATTATTTTTAGGTGAGTGATGAATTGATTAATATAAATATCTGACATAATTATTAAATTAGGCCTAATTAATATCTATGACAGGTAAATTAAATACAATATATTGACTATCTGGGATTTTATAATAAATATTTACATGTGGATCTGGGTTGAATTGTTTATTTATTAGTTTATTTACCAACATAATTTGTGAACTGTTGCAATAGTTTGTGAATTGAAGCATACCTTGATAAAAAAATGGTATTGTTCTATGATATCAACTATAGGAGCCCAGCCAGTGGGTATGGTGGTAGAACCCCCATTGAGCCGTTGGCAAGTATATTCTATACTACTAACATGACAAATAGTTCTAATATAATTGGTTGAATCTTATTGGCAAGTAGATAAAAAAATCTAATCTTTGAGCAACCATTATTTGAAATATTCATCACAACACATTATTTTGTTTAACTTTGAGGCTATTTAATGGAATTTAATATTGTGTAAAATATTCGTGGTTTCAGCCTTAATAATATTTAAATATTTTAACAAAGAACTCAACATAAATAGTTTAAGTTAACGTTGAAATCTTTATACTAAAAACGGGCCAGAAGATTCTGTCGTTAAATTTTGGTCTTTATACATTTGTACAATACAAGAGTAATTTTTTTTCTTAAACAAATTTTAGTAAATTTTTATTTTCAGTTCAGAACTTAACAAGAAGCTCTGAGACAGTGAGAATAAGCTGAACAAACAACACCTGCACCAAAGGAAGCACAAAGAAAGATTGCTTAGTGTTAAGAAGAGGAACAGCGTAGCAACAAACAGATTCACAGCTTCATGTTTGTGTCATATGTAATTTTTAATTGGTTCTTATTTGAGACACAGATCACCAATAGTGTATCTGGAAGACCAAGTGAGTTTAAGTTAAAGACTTTTATTTTATCATGTCTGGGACCTCAAAAAGACAAAGATCAATTTTATCGGTTGAGAAATTTTATCAATGTCCAATCTGTGAGAAAGCCTATAGTGCTTTGTTACATTTAAAAAGACATACATTGACTCATACTGGTGAGCGACCTTATCATTGTCCAAATTGTGAGAAAACCTTCATTCATTCTACAAATCTAAAGGACCATATTATGACACATACTGGTGAGCGACCATATATATGTCCAAACTGTGAAAAAGCATTCATTAGATCTTCAGACCTCAAGAGTCATACTCTGACCCATACTGGTGAGCGACCTTATAAATGTTCAAACTGTGAGAAAGCATTCCATAGTTCGTCAGACCTAAAGAGACATACTCTGACCCATACTGGTGAGCGACGTCATCAGTGTCCAAAATGTAAAATATGTTCCAATAACATAAGGAATCTAAAGAACCATATGATGACCCATACTGGTGAGCGACCTTATAAATGTCCAAATTGTGAGAAAGCCTTCATTAGATCTTCAGACCTCAAGAGTCATAATCTGACCCATACTGGTGAGCGACCTTATAAATGTCCAAACTGTGAGAAAGCCTTTATTAGATCTTCAGACCTCAAGAAACATACTCTGACCCATACTGGTGAGCGACCTTATAAATGTCCAAACTGTGAGAAAGCCTTCATTAGATCTTCAGATCTCAAGAGTCATACTTTGACCCATACTGGTGAGTGACCTCATCAATGTCCAAACTGTGAGAAATCCTTTGTTACCTCTTCGGGGCTAAAGAATCTACTTTTAATCCATAATGGTGAATGACTTTTTCGTCAAAAAATTATACAAAACCTTTACTCAAGAGTCATAGTTTGACTCATACTGGTGAGCGACTTTATCAATGTCCAAACTGTGAGAAAGCGTTCATCAGATCTTCAAGAGTCGTATTTTGACAAATACCTTACCAGTATGAGATATCTTTCATTACATATCTTCGTGGAAAAAGAATGGTCTTTTAACCTATAATGTTGAATGACTTTATCATAATAAAAATCATGCAAAATACTTTAGGCTACTCATTTAGGAAGCCTAAGCAGCCATGCTTTGGCCCATACTGGTGAGCGATTTTATCAGTGAGATGTACTCGTGAACAACTTTATCAGTCTTTAAACTGCAAGAAAGTTTACTTGTTAATCAAATATGAAGTTTCATTTTTTTTTATCTACTAGTGCCTATACTCAATAAAATCTAACGATTTATTAATGTGTTGATTACATCTGGTGTTTAACGTGTATTAAATATTTTCTATAAAACAATGGATCAGGGATTTGATTTTGACCAACATGTTTTTAGATAAATATGTCTACAACAAGAATTTTCCATCATTCAATTACTACATTAATGACTGCATACTCAACACTAACCGACACTAATCAATGTAATCTTGCTTGAGTGCCTGTTTGTAATTCAAGACGACTAAATAAAAGTGAGTCTCCTGGTGATAATTGTGAGCCCTTGCTCAGTCAATCTGTGCTTGACTAAGCAATGGTTTGTTTAATTGTAATAGAATTACAACAAATTGTACAACAAAAAATATTACTAATTGGTGCTGTGCAAACAAACTATCCCTGAACAAGGAAAAAATTCAAGATATAATGTTTAAATCTAATTCAGGAGGAGACTATAAAGTACGGTAAATCAAAATTCAAATATACTTTTTTTGGGTATTTTACTCAATGAAAAACTCAATTGGCACGACTACATTAATATGACATCTAATGAAATATCTAAAGGATTATACACTTTGAAAAACCTTTCTGGAAATGTAAAATTTGAAATTCTTAAAACTGTTTATTATGTAAACATTTAAAGTCATCTAAGCTATGGCAGTTTTATATGGGGTGGAGAGAAATATTCAAAAAAATTATTTACACTACAGAAAAGAGCCATCGGAATAAAGTAAAAATTAGAATTAAGAACATCCTGAAAAAAAGTTTATTGAACATAGAGTACTCACTCTACCTTCAATATATTTATTTCAATTGGTAATACAAACAAAGAAAAATTTATATCAGTTTAAGAAACATTTTAATGTACATGAACACCAAGGTGTATAAATAAAAAGAAGAGGTGTGTGCATAGTCAGCTGGTGTGACGTAGTTGGGCTCACCGCTAGCGCTTCGAGCGGCCATGAAACACATTAAACTCATGTTGTTTACTTTTGTGTTTACAAATAAACTTTTGTCAAGTAATTGTTTTGTTTTTTTAACCTCAATGCCAAATTTTTCCGTGTTTGGTTGCAATATAAATCCCGAGACAGTGATACACGGATTAATGCAGTTTTACAGATTCCCTGTTAATACAGAATATTGCGAAAATATGTTGAAGTTTTCCAACAGAACAAAACAGTTATGGGACTTTGGTATAGAAATGGAGGAATGTTTCAACTTCAACGAAAGCAACGGCTCGGTTCATTCAAACAGTAAGAGAGAACGTTGGTGAGGTTCTCAAAAGCATGCTGGAAGCTGGAAAATGCTTTATTAATGAATGCTGTTCCCAAAAGAAGTTTTAAAGGCACTTATTAGATGCAGAACTCATGTAAGAATACATAATTTATCATATGGCTTTTAGTGGAGGACGATCACCAATTAACTGACAGTTATCTTCGTCTAAAAGGCCTGCATTTTTTATGTAAGTGGACCAACGGCTTATCGTGACTTCAGAACCACGGAAAATAAAGATGTGAATAACAAAATAGATGGTGTTTGCGGCGTTAGAAAAATCCTCGTAAAAATTAAAACAAAATAAGCTTATTACATACTTTATTTAAGAATATGTTTGAGTATTTATTTATCAAACTGACCTTAATTATTAAATTATTAAAAGTGTATAGTTGAGTGGGACTGTACTTTAATTATTAAATCTTTTTATTTATCAAATAAATGTGTCTTGATTTATCCTTAAAATTCTTTGAAAAAATTTCGAAGAAACTTCATTGGCCGAGGTTACATAAGAAGTTTAAAAATTTATTAACCTCCAATGCCGGTATATTGAAGGGTTAGATATAAAATGCTTACAGTATTTGATTTTGGCAGGTTTTCCCTTGGTATGAATCTATTGCAGAGTAGTCGTAGTGAGAACAATCCAAAACGTCGTGATATTTTTGTTTAAGATAATGATATAAAAACATCATTCGTTAAAGTTCTTATATACTTAAATAAGTAGCCTACTCTATTCAATTGTGAGTCACCGACGGACCCTGGTGCATATCATAAGGCATATTTCATTTGTTGGTAATGAAGAAACTGACGATTACTATACATGCATGGTGTTCTATTTCAATATGCCCGTTTATAAATATGGGCTAATAAAAAGCCTACAGCTTGAATTCAAAAACAGGTTAAATAAAAAAATAAAAATTGATTTCGAAAATCGAGAACATTATATTTAAGTGACATTTACGGGGTTTAAATGAGTTTTCAAAAGGTGATAAGTTTGAGAACGGCACGACGGCGAGAGGAGATGGGTATGATTAGAGTGCACGTCGGCTTTTTCTTTTTCATATTAATCAGAATATGCTAGATCTTCTGAGTTCTTGTAGGCCGTTCCAAGGCGGGGTGTATGTTGTACTTCAGGGCCTGCACCCCTAGAACTGGGATGTCCACTACCCAATCCCAGCTCGAAGCACTGAGTTGGGTAACGGGCGTGGCTCCCTTTATCAACTGAAGTAGGGCAGCTTCGGCTGTTCCGAGCCCTGGCGGAGGTGGCCTTGTGTCAATCGCGCGCTTACTGGGTGTCTCACTCCAGCCTCCCCCCAAAAAGGGAGGGAATGAGTCAGGATGTCGGGGATCTGGGGCTTCCGTGCCTTCGGGTATGGTTGCAGTGTAGCCGGCGCCTTTGGCGTGCGGGTTTCCAGTGACCTAGTTATTCCGCTTGGGATCCACCCATGACCCAAGTAAAACCTAAAATGGGGACCTCGGGATCCGGCTCAAGCCCCTGGCTTCGGCCAGTCCGGATATTGGGTTGGAATCGAGGGGGCAGAGGTTGTCGGTATGCTCGGCACACAGCTTCGGCTGTGGGGGGCCCTCCAGCCTTATCTGGGGGCGTTGCTCACAAACGAAAGCTGAGAAGTACCATGGGTAGTGGTGCCACTGTCACTCACAGCGGATGGTCATTTTGGGTCACCGCCGGCTGAGTACCACAGGCCTGGTGAATTCCGGGTTTTGTGGGGGTCTAATCCGCCTTAATGTGATTTGGGACAAATGTTCCATAACTCCCTTGGTCGCAAGACTGGTCCGGTTGAGGCTAATGCCAGGTACGGACTACCCGTGAGGGTAGGGGGAGCCAATACGAGGTTGCCTCGTAGAGGAAAACAAAGACGAAGAGAAGGAGAAGAGAAGGCCGTTCCAAGATGGGGTGTATGTTGTACTTCAGGGCCTGCACCCCTAGAACTGGGATGTCCACTACCCAATCCCAGCTCGAAGCACTGAGTTGGGTAACGGGCGTGGCTCCCTTTATCAACTGAAGTAGGGCAGCTTCGGCTGTTCCGAGCCCTGGCGGAGGTGGCCTTGTGTCAATCGCGCGCTTACTGGGTGTCTCACTCCAGCCTCCCCCCAAAAAGGGAGGGAATGAGTCAGGATGTCGGGGATCTGGGGCTTCCGTGCCTTCGGGTATGGTTGCAGTGTAGCCGGCGCCTTTGGCGTGCGGGTTTCCAGTGACCTAGTTATTCCGCTTGGGATCCACCCATGACCCAAGTAAAACCTAAAATGGGGACCTCGGGATCCGGCTCAAGCCCCTGGCTTCGGCCAGTCCGGATATTGGGTTGGAATCGAGGGGGCAGAGGTTGTCGGTATGCTCGGCACACAGCTTCGGCTGTGGGGGGCCCTCCAGCCTTATCTGGGGGCGTTGCTCACAAACGAAAGCTGAGAAGTACCATGGGTAGTGGTGCCACTGTCACTCACAGCGGATGGTCATTTTGGGTCACCGCCGGCTGAGTACCACAGGCCTAGTGAATTCCGGGTTTTGTGGGGGTCTAATCCGCCTTAATGTGATTTGGGACAAATGTTCCATAACTCCCTTGGTCGCAAGACTGGTCCGGTTGAGGCTAATGCCAGGTACGGACTACCCGTGAGGGTAGGGGGAGCCAATACGAGGTTACCTCGTAGAGGAAAACAAAGACGAAAAGAAAAGAAAGGCCGTTCCAAGATGAGAAGTACCATGGGTAGTGGTGCCACTGTCACTCACAGCGGATGGTCATTTTGGGTTCACCGCCGATTGAGTACCACAGGCCTAGTGAATTCCGGGTTTTGTGGGGGTCTAATCCGCCTCAATGTGATTTGGGACAAACTGTTCCATAACTCCCCTGGTCGCAAGAATGGTCCGGTTGAGGCTCACGCTAGGTACGGACTACCCGTGAGGGTAGGGGGAGCCAATCCTTGTAAAAGGAAAGAAAATAAAAAATAAAACGTACAGGCCGTTCCAAGCATTAAAAAAATAAGGTGGGGCGAAAAAATGACAAAAATAACGTTCCATAAATATGCCTAAAGCAACATCGGCTATATTACTAGTTTATGTCATAAGTTTCATTCTTGTTATTCATTTCATGTAGACAAAAAATGGTTCATTCTACAATCGTGCTAAATAATTTATTAAACCAATATTTAAGGATACATACTTAATTCATATTAAATTATCCTATTAGCTAATTTGGGTCATTTGTGAAAAACATGGAATTTAAATTGCATATGGTGACTAAAATAGTTTATGTATAAAATATTATTAAATAATTCAAGAGTTAACAAATCAAGAAAATAGTTAGGGCCTACTGAATGTATGTTCCAAGTACGTGCATAGTTCATTCTGCATAACTGTATACAGTAAGCGCAAAAATAATTTGTACATCATATGATAGTACAACATGAAAATAAAATCAGGCAACATTTAAAAAAGAAAAACATTTAAAAAGAAACTTAAATTGATGTCAATACTGAAATGTATATACAAAATTGAAGATTTTTTTCATAAATTACAACAATATTAAGTAGGCCTAAAATAACAACTTATAGAACTAAATGATACATCCTTGGATGTCTAATAAAGATATTATTATTATTATTGTTACGACACCGTGGAGCAGCGCGTGTCGCCCCAGGAGGACGATTCATGGTTGCATTGGTCGCCGCTTCTCATGCCTCGTCTGTCACTCAGCAAAACTGACATCTCATGATGGGACTATCATATTTTCCTGAGTAATCAAACTATTAAACAACTAGTAAACAGTCCGTCAAAAATGACGGGTATTTTTAATTATGATTATTCATGAATGTTTGAATGTTTTTTTTTTTACGTTTGAATAGTCACGAAATTTATGAAAACGCAGACGATACTCATGGGCGTATTTAGGTCAAAATTTTCGGGGGTGCCAGCTATCCTAAAGTATGAGTCGTTGTATGCTCATCCAAACACCAAAATCCTATTTAAATGGCAGGTTTTAAGGCCTATCCCAAGTAGGCCCTAGCTGTTTAAGTAGGCCTACTTGTCTGTTATACATAAGCCATTTACTTTTTTATGTTACCTTGAACTGAGATCTTTAACAAACACATAAATTGAAAGAAAAGTATTTACTGAGCATTGTGTACGAATTTCACATTTCAGTTTTACGGTTTTTGAGTTCTGCTTCCTTAAACTCAGTCATGTCACCGATGATCGCGGCGAATGCATTTCCGCAAAGGGCCGCGACACCGTGGGCCTGATGTAGGCCTAATCAGCCAAGTTTACAGCGGAGCGCGCTGTTATTTTTTCTGTTATTGATATGCAGTATAGGTCAGAAATACTTTCACTAACTCAAAACAAACCTCACGGTAGCGATAAGTCATACCATTGACTATGTACACTAACGTGAATAGACCTCTCATCCAATGCACTTAGTTTGAGGCAAAAATTTGGAAGTTTGGTGGACACCGCACCAGAGTCGCTGCCATCGATGTTGTTGTTATTCAGCTGAATTTACATTGCTGCCAAAACATTTTACCAAAACATAAACATAACTTCCAGTTATAAAATGTTTCATCCTTGGTTTAGAAGAGTGGTTATACTGATTTATCTATTATACGTTACGTGCACTTCGATGGACGCCGCACGAGATCGCATTACCGTCAATATGCTTCAAACACGCCTATGCTATGAGAAGTCTACTCACGTAGTGTACAAAGTCAATGGTCATACGAAAGACCATACGTCTAGACAGCAAAACAGCTACAACTTAAGTGGCTACTGCGCTACTGCTGGGCTAGCGCGCAGCGTCGCGGTCTCGGGAGGAGATGCGTTCGCCACTATCATATATGTGACATACACCTCAAAAACTGTAAAACAATTTTCACACAATGTTCAGTAAATAGTCTTCCTAGACCGCGCCAAGTCAAAATAACCAAAGAAATAGTGTCTTATGTATAACAAACAAGTACCGTGTTTTAATTTATTATTACAAAAATAAACCCCTAAAATTTTACTGTAGCTCATTTCAGTTGTTGAGAAAACTGTCTCTCTAATTTGGAATTTTGTTATGAAAACCACTCTAGAATTTTAAATGTTCACCATTACTAGAAAAGCGTTTTAAAAATCTTTAAAAAGTATTTATTCCATTTTAATGAAGATCGGTTTTAACCTATATTTAACCTTCCAGTTAATTTGATTTGTTTAATCAATCGCTGTACAAAGAACCAAGGAATATAAAAATGGTCATAACAAATTAAATTAAAAGTAAAATTATTTTAATTGATAACGTACTTTAAAAACTCAAACAAGAAAAAAGGGTATATCAAAATAATTTTTTGTTTGTGAGCTGATAGTGATTACTGTATAACGAGTCGTTTTATATTTCATAGTTATTAATGTCTCTTTACCAATAAGGCTTATTTTATATTCGTCGACCTTTCGAAAGATACAAGTCTAGAAGTAACTAAATAAGTAAAAAAATATTTTAAATAACTATTAAAATAAAAAGTAGGTTACACTGCACTGACATAATAACCAAGATATAGCCTACAGGCCACTGAGCAACGATGCTACTGTCCTGTAGAGTACACAAAAATAACTATATCACAGATGTGCATCATATTCCGAGAAATTAAGTAACTAGAGGAAAGGTCGAGAGGGGGGAGGGAGAGAGATCGTCAGAAGCCGTCAGAGCAGGGTCGGTACTCGCCTTTGCCGGAAACTGTGCAGTGTAGTTGACCAGAAACGTCATGGCGTCGCACACACACGACCGCATTATGTTCAAAATATGCATAGTTTTATATACAAAATATTATAGTTTAATTGTCTTTTAAAATAGTTGATTCGATTACGCTACTTGACTGCTTATGTCTTACTTGTTAAAAATGTTTACCGTCTAAAAAACCTTTTTGATCCAATAAAAAACATTATTACAAAAATATGAAAGAAATTTTTAAAAAATCATAAAAAATCAGGGGGTGCCAGGCACCCCCTGGCACCCCCATAAATCCACCCATGACGATACTGTTTTTAAAATCCATAATTCTAGCCCCTGGACTATAATGTAGACTTAGTAGGTGATCCGTACCTCCGTCAACAGTCCAATTTCGTGAGCATGGACTTGCTAACAAAATTAAACTTTTGACTAAGGTAACTCAAAACAATTTTTTTTTTTTATTCAATAAAACTATTAGTGCATTTGTATCCTCGCAAGTTTTGCGTAGACTTAGTCAGGATAACAGTTCTGAACAGTTCATTAACTACTTTTAATACTGTTGAACCTTATGGTCGAACGTTATTTTTGCTGAAAAAGATCCGGCTATCAAAACGGATACTGCAAATCAAACATTAAAAAAAAATACCTATTTTTTATTTTTGGGTAGGCAGATGCCTACCCTCTAAAGCCGCCCCTGGATATTAGATGCATGAGTGAGCAAACATATATGAAGTACCATGCTGTGGTAGCCGGTGCATGGCAACGCGCGGCAGCCCAGCAGATGGAGGAGGCGGCGGCGGCCGAAGAGGTGCGGTTAGCACGAGAGCGCAGTGACGTCGACAAAGATGGCGTACCACTGCTCACCGAATGTAATATAATGTGTAATGTAAAAATGGAATGTAATTTATCGTTGGTGCATACAATAACACGGAATATCTTAGATGTGATAATATTTTCAGCTTAAGCAATTCATTAAAGTAGAGCGACAAAGTTGTTGACTGTTTTTATTCCAACTTGTTTAAAAATTTGAATCCAGTATTGAAATATGCCGGAGACCAAGATATTCCTTGTTATCGTAGGCCTGACTAGAGACTGGGAAAACATGATTGTCGGGTCTGGCAGCCAGTGACGCCGAGAGTGAGGGGGCAGAGGGGACAAATTGCACCGGGCCTCAAAAGACGAGGCCTCAACTTTAGGTGTTTTTTGATTTTTTGGCGAATTTCCCATCGGGAGAAAGCTATTACCATAGGTCTCATGGTAAGACCTAAACCCATGACCATGTTACTTTTTGTTTTGAGGTGCCCAGAGACCAAAAATAAAGTCTTTAAAATTTTTATATACAGTGTGTTTATTTCTTTATGCTCACCATTGGGATCTTGCAAACCATAAAAGATAGAGGCAAGGTTAAATTAGCAAAGTAGTGCGGAATTTTAACGTGAACAAAGTCATGGATAAAAATCCAAGTTATTTCTACTGGTTCGTTCGCTGCAACTAGTAAGTGTGCTCGAAAAACTGTTTTTTGCTCAAAACCTTTTGCCCAACTTAGTTATTTGTTAAAATACAAAATAACTTTAGGTAAAACTCAACTGAAATGTTACGGAGATTCTGAATATTTTTTTTCTTCAAACTGTTTTTGGGATATTTTAGACAAGTTGATTTTGTAATACAAGTATGTACTTTTTTCATCATCATAGAAAAGAACTAATTTTTCTGACCACAAAAATACCAAAAGTCATATTTTTATAATAATAAATATTTCATTATGAAAAAAATGTAATTAATAAGCAGCCTTGAAATTCCTAAAACAAAGCATACCGCCAAGTCTGAGGTTGAGATGACTTCTTGTAATTATTTCATTATTTCTTGTGTACATGGAGAATAGACATTAATTTCTTTATTATTTATATGCAAATGATGAAATTTTGTTTACAGTTTCACCTGGTAAAAAAGTAATATATTTCTAATTTGCAAATTCGCTGAGTACGCAGGTCTGATGGACCTGCTTGTCTGATCTTGTCAGCGAGGTTAAATATATTTAGAATGCTCACCAGATAGGGAAAAGTGTCCCCTGTTGACTGGCGCCATTTTACCCACGATTACTGCTGTTTCCTTAGTAACCAGTCCTTTGTTTCAACTTTCTCAACAGTTATTTACCATTTTACCCACACCTATCCAATGTTTCTATGATAACCAACTTCAATAGCCTGCTCACAGACCTTCAAATCAAATTAATTTAAAAACAAACAACAAATAAGCATATGTTTTAAAAGTATCATCTGTAATTTGTTAAGCTTGTAGCGACCAATCAGAAAGGCTAAAACGAGTAACCAAGGAAACGAGGGTAAAGTGTGGCATGGTTGCCAAGGAAACGGCGGGAATTGTGGGTAAAATGGTGCAAATCAGCAGGGAGCAATAAATTATCATGTGTTGAGCACTCTATATCTATTTATATCTCGTTGGATGTTGTAGATTGTATGGGCTGATATTTTTTATCTCTAACATGCTGATCATAGTTCCTCTTTAGTAGGGAACAAGACCTCCTTGTCTTCAGCCGAGTTTAAAGCAATATATTTCTTATGAGTATGCAGTATGAGCCAGTGTGACTACATCTTATAGTTTTGAAGCATTTTCATCTATAAATTATTGAGATGCTTTTTGTTTATTGTCCTGTTTTTAGCGAATTTCCCTATAGGGAATACGCTATTACGGTAGTAGTCACGGTAAGACCTAAGCCCGGGACCATGATACTTTTTCGTTTTGAGGTCCCTAGAAGCCAAAAACACCGTCCGTTCAAATTGATATATATATATATATATATATATATATATATATATATGTATGTGTCCGTGAACACGGTAACTTTTGAACGGAACCTCAGATTTTGATGAAATTTGGTACAGGGGTGTAAGCCAGCATCTACTAGATTGAGTTCGCGAACCAGAATGATCGGACCATGGGAACGGGTTTTATGAGGTTGCAAAAGGGTAAAAAATGGGTTTTTGGCTTTTTTTACTTTTATTTATAAAATTCAACAATTTTAACTTAAACCATTTTAAAGAGCTTAAAAAAACAAACAATCTAGTATTTTGAATGTTTTACCTAGCTTAAATGGTAATGGAGAAAATCCAAAAACTATGTTTTTCATGTTATTCTTATGGGAAATCAACAAAACCTTCTATCTTGCTTATTTATTGACATATCTTGATAAAATTTGGTAAGTACATTCATTCGGAAAAGTTTAACTTATATTTGCTTAGAAAACCCATATGGCGGCAAACCCACATACTCACTCCTATGGGGTTTATGGGAAAAATAAAAATAACACCATAACCAGATAAAATTTGGTTTGTACATTCACTAGGTAGGGTTTAACTTATGATTACCAACAAAACCCATACGGCGGCAAACCTACATACACTCATCCCCATGGATTTTATGGGGAAATAGAAAATATACCAAAATTCCATTGGAAATTCGCTGAGTACGCAGGTCTGCTGCGACGGGGGTATTATTTAGTATGTAATGTCAATGGTATTACTGAGGGCTGAGTCCATTTGTTTTATAATTATACCTATAAATATTTTTAGTTTTCATCTAACGTACTGTAGATGCTTTGTATACGTTTTCTCAGTTTTCTTTGCTCAAGTTATTTTTAAATAGTTAGTATATTATGTATAATATTATATTAACTATATATTATACAATAAATTATTTAAGTTTTCTATTGATTGAATGATTTTCTTAGTAGGAATATTTATGTCTAATGTCTTTTGATTAAGAGGCGGTGCAGCTCAAGGATATTAAATAAGAAACAGGACCTCATATTTTATAGAAACATATAAGATACATTTTTATGTATTATGTATTTTATATAAATAAGAAACCCATATTCTATTATCCTTGGTGCAGTTGGCACCAAGATGATCCGAGATTAGATTTTGGTGAGTTTTTATTGAAAGGGATCTGATCATATATATTAATACTTACATCTAGATCGGTAACACAATGTTGGAAAAACGAGCCGTCACCCCCACCACTAGTTGGGATTAATTTGGTAAGTAAAAGAAGATAAACAAACGAGAATGCAGTGGATCCACCCCAATAATAACAATTTGAGCTGAAATAAAAGAATGTAAACAAACCGACGCACCAATAATCGCTGCCAGATGATATAAGCCGCGGCGTGGCGGCGGCGGTAACCCCAACTAGTGGTGGGGGAAGCTGACTCGTTTTTAGCGCTATTCTTTTTTTCTCTTTATTACGGCTTGAGTTTCAACCCAAGAAGCCATCAAACATTACAAGTTATAACAGTACAAACATTTACAAAGAACAAAAAGACATACAAATAGCACATTAGATCTACTCTTACACTTCCACTATAAATTTAGAACATTTGAATATTAAATTTTCTTTGAATTTGAAACAAAAAATCAACCACATGAGGCCAAAAAACATGTCTTTCAACATTTAGAGTTGCTCTTAAATCTGCAGGAACTGGTAATTTGGCTTTATTGTACATCTTTAATAAATAAGCTCTCTCTTCGGAAAATTGAGGGCAGTCCATGACAATATGTTGAATTGTTTCCATTACATCTTGATCGCAAAAACGACACTGCGGAGATTCAATCCTTTAAATTAGCGCTATTCCACCACCTCAGTTACCATTTACCATACACTGTCTTCACCACAATCCTTGGATTGGGGAATCGTCATATTTCTTCCTTGGCGGGGTTCATAAACGGAACTCTCTTAAGTGCATGTAGTGTGAGTCTCTATATGCTCATTAACAGTGTAATGTGGCTAAGTGATAAAGTAGTTTTTTATCTTTCTTTTAGTACTTTTAAGTGATTTGGTAGAAGGTTGAAAAATTTTGATCCAGAATAAAGTGGTGTATGGTATACTTTGTCAGTCTATGATGTGGAAGGTTTATGTCTTTTGTGACGAGTATTGTAAGAGTGGCACTCTTCTTTAAGTACTGGCGTTGAGAGTATTTTATGGATTATAATTTCGGATATATACAGCTATATATAAGTACAGTTAGCTCAATACATAAAATAAGTACAGTTAGCTATCCAGATGTTTTGTTTATATCTATAGTCGATACTGGTTGCAGACATTGAAGTGATTTTGCAGTGATTCTGGTATGAGACACGTCCACGATATTGAATCAGAATTAGAATTTATTGGTGCTAGAGTGTTACAAAGCACATAGATGAGTCAATTTGTTTTACATTACCACGGGGTATGTTGCTATGAAATTACATTTTATAGATAAGAAAATCGTTTCAAACTTAATTACATTTTGAAGTCATGTGGGGTGGAGCCCTAAAGAACTTCAAAAACTACATTTACAAAACCATTTCATAGTAAGCACTTGTTAGCAAACCGGGACATCCACATTAAATTTATACCCCCTAGGTAATTTTGAGGTTCTATGGAGCGGAGCCCTATAGGAAATTTGCAAAATTATTTCTCAGTCAGCACCTATGAGCAAAGAGGAATGACCATGTCAAATTTCAACCCCGTGGGCCCTAAAGTAATTTTCAAGACCTATGGGGCAGAGCCCTAAAGAATTAAAAAAAACTATACAGTGGTGTACTGGTTTTCAAAAACCCGGGAAAATCCCAGTGCCCCGTTCAGGGGAAATCCGGGAAAATAGCTAATATATTTCTAAATACAAATATTAATTAAACAATATACAAATAAAAAATATATTTTTATTCCAATAATAAAATGCCATAATTTTGTAAACACGATTTTACTCTATCTGTTTCCAAAGCTAACTTCACTCTCGCTTGAACTTTGTATTGTGCACATAGAGTACGGCGCATCACTCTCCCGTCCCTCCTCAACCATTCCCCACATTTCGTCTCAACCGCGTGAGCACGGTATCGGTATCTGCTCTCTCTCTCTCTCTCTCTACCCCCATGAGCGCCTTCAGTACTTGACGGGTATTCATGTGGAGACCTGGTTACGGCGAAACCACCGATCGGCTCATGACACCCCGGTTCGACCCAGCCAAAGCATAAGACCACTACCATTGACTTTAACCACTACAGAAGAGGATGCATTTGCCGACTACTTGTAAACATGATTTTGTCAATCTGTCAATGAACTTTCATTGTAATTAACTAAGTTACTCTGTTATTCCTCTGTTTTATGGATTTAATTTATTTAAGTTATCTGCTTTTACTTGTATATAATATGTCATTTAAAAATTAGGTTATGTATGTTGCTATTTTGGGGGTTAACGTACATAAAAGTAGTTGATAATTTAATCAATAACCTTTTCTAAAACAACCTTCTTTTGTGAAATAATCAAGTTAGTTAAATACAAAAATTTACTAATTTTTTATTTTGATTTTCGCAAAATCATAAAAATTATTAAATAGTTTATTGAATCCTCAGTGAATTCAGTTAGCTTAAAATACATAGCCTAATATGCATAGCTATTGCTATCGTACACTTCCAGGGAAATTTTTTATTAATTTGCAGGGAATTTGACAAATATATTAAGCGTTCCCACATTGGAAAATTTACCAATACAACACTGAAACTATATTTGCAAAACTGTTCCTTTGTAAGTAACTATGAGCAAAGAGAAACATTGGATTCAAATTTAAACCCCGGAGGCAAAAAAGTAATTTTGAAGTCCTGTGGGGCCGAGCCCTAACGAACTTCGAAATCTATATTTGCAAAACCGTTCCTTAGTGAGCACCCATGAACAAAGGGAAACATAAAAGCCAAATATCGACCCCGGAGGCCCTAAAGTAATTGTCAAGCCCTGTGGGGCGGAGCCCTAAAGAACTTCGAAAACTATATTTGCCAAACCTTTTCTTAGAGCACCCATGAGCAAAAAGAAACGTCCATGTCAAAATTCAACCCTGGAGGCCATAGTAATTCTGAAGTCCGTGGGGCGGAGCCCTAAAGTGCTTCAAAAACTATATTTGCAAAACAGTTTCTTAATAAGTATCTATGAGCAAAGAGAATTGTTCATGTCAAATTACAACACATCCGCTATACAATAATTGTGAAATTGTGAGCTTCTGTGGGGCGGAGCCCTGAAGGGGATGTTCAAGGCACTTTTTTTTATTGAGCACCTAAGAGAAAAGAGATCACTCCAAATTTCAACCCTGCAGGTTTCTTTATTTCTATTTAAATTTGGCCATACGGATAACGTTATATTGAAATTTCGAAGGCCTGTGGGGCGTATCCCCGAAGGAATTTTGCAAAATGGTTTCTTAGTGAGCACCTACCTGTGCTTAAAGTTTCAAGTATTGGTAGTTTCTGAGATAACTTTGAAGGTGTATGGGGCGGAGCCTTGAAGGAATTTTGCTAAATCGTTTCTTAGTGAGCCCCTAAGAGGCAAAACGAATCTATGTTAAAAATTTCAAGTAAATCCGTTCGGGGTAGTTCCTGAGATTTTGTGATGAGTCAGTCAGTGGGATTTCACTTATATATTCTGCTGCTCATTCTGGTATGCCCCACAGGCCTTCAAAATTTCAATATATCGTTATCCGTATGGCCAAATTTAAATATATATTTTTTTGGGGGGGGGGGGGGGGGCGAGTGGGATGCTCTTAGTGCACTTATATTAGTTTTTGCTAATGGTATCCAACCAATCTCTTTACATCATTCTGGTACACATAGTAATTGGATTTCAGAAAATTTAAAAAAAAAGAAAAATTTAACTCTGAAGATTTTGCTAAGCAGAGGACGTTCATATGAGTCAATTTTGTTTTTTGCAGTAGTTTTTAATTTTTGGGTTTGCAGCACTGCCTACCCAGGTATACCTAACCCCTTTCACTCAGTATTTTACCCCTACCCCAATTCACTGTCCAAAGTTAAGTATCAGTTGGACTTTACTTTGGATGCTACTAGGACTCGGGAGAAAGCCTTCCATTGCAATGGCGCACCTGGTTGAAAATAAGCATCCTTTGGAAGAGTTTTCTTCCCAAAATTCTTCCTTCCACATTCTTCAGTTATCAATGAGTTTTTCAACTCTTGAATGTCAGTTACAGAATGTTAGGAAAAAACACACTTACAGTACAATATACAATATATTTGCTCTTTGAGAGAGACCAAAGAGAAAAACAACACATTAACAAAGGCAGTGAATAGCGTAGATGTATATTACAATAAATAAATAATCGACAGCACTGGAATAAAGCAAGCGGACGACAATGATGTTAGGTTGACTCGTCACCACTTCATGTTGTATTTGAGCTTGCGCAGCGAAAGTCCTGTATTGAAAACTTTGTCCCACCAGTGATTACTGATACCGAAACCTGCAACAAGAAAGGACAACTGTCAATAACTAAAGCTAAATTAACACGTTCGTGGCGGCAAGGTATTTGCTCGAACCTCGTCACCATCCAGAAAGTAAAAATTGTAATAAAAACTTAATTTTATATATTATTATTCCAGTGGTTCAATATTCCAGCATGGGCTTTTTTATGCTTCCATCACGTTTTGAGGTTTGAAAATTGACGCCTACTTCCATGGGAGTGATCGCACCCATCAGCACCTGGCATTAGGATCGCATTAATGATGGGTTGAATAATAAATTTTAATAATACTGGCTTTCCCCGTCACTAAATGCATAGTCAGGATCATCAGGGTCAGACATTTCACTGGAGCAATATACACTACAAACACCTAAACAGTGATTAAAACCGTCTGCAATGGCTCCGACTTGACACTGAGGTGTCTGCTGGTGGTTGGTTACTAAAAACGCCACCCCACTGTGGCAGCAGCACTGCCCAGTAAAAACCCACGTGGTCCTGAAATACATTATACTACTGAGCATTGCTGTGCAAAGTTTCAGATTTCTAGCTCAGATCCTGGCTTAAAAATAAATCATACTGTAGTACAGTGCAGCTTGGGAGCGATCGCACCCATCAGGATGGCATTAGGGTTCCGCGTGGGAGCGATTGCTCCCATGCTGCCGCGAACGTGTTAAGTGATACTAGTATATGAGTTGCTCGAAATCTAGAAATTTATTTTTACACAATACAAATGTTACTTTTAGCTTTAAATCAATGATATCCAACCAATCCAATATAGTGAATATCTGTTATTACCAAAAACTACATATATTTACAGCTGAAAATTAACAGATGTTTAAAATGCTTTATTCAATCCCAATGTTATTTTAATGGGAAATTTTGAGATTTCAATGGTGGATAACTCCTTTATTTTCAGTCTGATTCTCATCAGTTTTGGCAGAAACAACTACAGACCAAGCCCTATCGGTTGAAAATTGTAGGAGTTCTCTACACAAAAAAAAACCCTTAGCATATTAAATCTGTATAGATTATTGGTCGGGTTCACGTTCATTCACCGCATCCACCGCAACCGGGATTTAGATAGTCACATGACAAATCCCAATGGCCACGAGATAAATCCCTGTGGATCATGGTGACGTCATTTTGCTGCTATGTTATGAATCCACCGGGATTTTGATTGTTGACGTTCACGTGCTAACCGCAAAAAATCCACCGCATCCAGGTTGCGGTGGGTGAACGTGAACACGACCATTGATAAATGAACCAAATTCAATTTAAATACTACTAGTTTATGACAAAAATCCATGATTTTATCAGTGCTTATTGTGTTATTACTGCACCTTAACATAAGAATAAGAATAATTCATTTAAGAATAAGATGAACTAGTACACGTGTTGCTCGAAATCGAGCAATTTATTTTAATACAATACAAATTTTACCTTTAGCAAATCAATGACATTTGACCAATCCAATATTGTGAATATCTTTAATCACCAAAAATTACACGTATTTACAGCTGATTATTAACAGATGTTTAACATGCTTTATTTAATCCCAATGTTATTTAAATGGGAAATCTTTAGATTTCAATGGTGGATAGCACCTTTATTTTCAGTCCGATTCTTATAAGTTTTTGGCGGAAACAACTACAGACCAAGCCCTATCCAACTACACCAAAAAACTTGAAAATCGGTTAAAAATTGTAGGAGGAGTTCTCAAGACAAAAAAACCCTTAGCGTATTAAATAAGTATAGATTTGTATCTCTATCTTAAAAAATATTGGAAATATCATGGATATTTTTGCACTAATATATTTAATTTTAAGCGTGTAAAGTTAGAAAAAATAGTCTGTCCACACACAAAATGTAACCACTTATATTGCCAGTCCTTCAATATCTCGATTTAATATCACTGATGATATAACTTCCAGTCAGTGAGCAATTTCTAGTCTTTATTCATACAAAGGAACCTCTAAGAAAAATCATGGGAAACAATGGCACTTTTAACATTTTGTACGATAAACAAACTTCAAATCGTAAGTTTTACAAGTGTTACTACAGCACGTCCAGTCTTAATGATTTTCAGGTCAATTTTTACTCGTCAAAGCCAGTAAAAATGCTCCCATCGCCAGGTTGAAAGTTAATCGGTTACATATGTACATATACAACACAAATGGAACCAAACAGAATAAAAGTTACCGTGGTTATGGTGAACGAAGTGATGTTGGTTGTGATACCTCTTCATGAAGTACAAGTAGGTGCCTTCCTTCGGCGATCCGTAGTGAAGGTAGTAATGGATCAGGTCATACATTATATATCCTGCAACACCGATAGCAATAAAGTAACTGTCATAGAATAAGGCATGAGGCGGGTTTTGCTTAGAAAGCTGTGGGGTTCAATTAAAAAAAAAAAAAAAAACTTTTATTCACTTTATAACTGTTTATAGATAAGATAAGCTTTACCTCAAAACAGCACAGCTGTGAGTAACAATATGATAAAAATGTAATTTTTATTTTTTACTGTTTAAAAAAAAAGAATTACAAATTAAAATTAAAATCCCCTTTAACAGAATTTTTTGTGTTGATCCTTGACTTCACTACAATCTACATTGCCTGACATGAGAAAGATGACAAAGCTGTTCCAGTGCAATATTTCAGTGGATATTTGCTTGGCATCTTTGCCAAATTTTCCCATAAAGTGAAAGCATTATTTTCTTACTGTTAAATTACTTAATTTAAATTATAAATTAAAAAAACAGTTAATGATAAATTAAGTTAGGTTTACCATTGACTATATAAACTAACGCAAGTAGACTTCTCATAGCGTAGGCATGTTTGGAACCGATTTATAGCGTCACAATCTCCTGTGACGTACATAGTGTGTGACATATGATAAGTAAATCATTTCCACTTCTCTTAACCTTGTGATGACACAAGGATAATGTGTTTGTTGTGGAAATAAGCGTCCACAGCATTGAAACCACCTGAATACTTAATTACAACATCGTGAGAGTATTCAAGTTCGAAGGTTGGCAGACCTGCTAGGGTGCCGGCGCCAACGGAGGTCGCCGCCCAGGGGGGAAAGATGGCGCTGTACAGCAGATACACGAGGTATGCCAGCGCTGCAGCCGGCACGGGGGGGAACAGCAGCCTTCGTTCGTCGAAAGGCACCTGCAACACACAACACACGGTCACTGCGGCAGCTCTCCGTCTAAATTCAGTTTGAATTAAATTAACAAAGGTCACCTTGACAGTTTGAACTGTCATGAAGAAAAGTACAGAGAAAAAGCACAAAAACCAGAATCATTCAAGAAGTAGTCAAAAAATGACGGGGGAAATGTGACTTTCAATGAAAAAAAACTATTTACGATAGGTACCAAGCTATTGCATATTTTAGCATTTTTATAAGTAACATCGCATATCCTCCGTAATTTGTTATTAAATATTTATGATCTTGGTATCATAGTTTAGATCATTAAGCGTGACTACTTTTTTGTGTTTTGCCAAAATTTGTTGAACTTCACCATTTTTAGAATAATTCATTTTTTAAATAAAAAATTATTTCATTTTTTAAATAAAAAATGGCCATAAGTTGTAAATACACAAAGAAAAGCAATTATATTATTCTTGTAAATGTACATTGTTTCAATGGTATATGCCAAATATGAACTTAATACAAAATTTGTTACATGAATAAAAATTAATAAGTGTAAAAAACAAAATGGCGAAAAACGTCTTAATAAAGCTGAAATAAAATATCCTTGTCACAACAGTCCTAAATTACTCAGCGAATTTCTTATTTATATTGATGTTTCATCAACAAATAAATTTATGATTATAAGTTATAATTAATAATCCTCCCTGGAAAATATAAAATGTAGTGGCATTGTACACGGTGGAATGAAGTTAGTGTTTAATATTTTAGGGGAACAAAATGTAATAAAACTATGCATTTAAAATTTTTTCTTTAAACAATTGTGGCCAATACAGGTATTTTTCATACTTTCCAAAATTTGATACTTTCATTTCGAAAATCATAATTTTCTCAGAAAACAGGACCTTGTGTTTAGAGTCTAATAACATTTCTGGATTCTGCATGAAATAAATCATGAGTTTAACTCAGTTATTTATTTGTAATTTTTGTTAGAAGCTAACAAAATCATTTTTATAAAATTCTTAATCTCCTCAAACATTTAATAAACTGTATCGATGTTGTCTTAGGAGGTGTCAAATATTGTTAAAAGCTTTGGTATTTTTTAGGCTTAAAAATGATGTATCACACATTAAGGTTTGATCATAATGTAGATGAAATAATACAACTTATACAAATTAAAACAGGCTTAATCCAAATTTTGAGTAATTTGTTACTTTATTAATAAATCACAATTTTATCAACAATAAATATTTACTTTCAATATTGTCAGTACATATTTAGATGTGTCATGAAATTTTTTTTAAATTAATTAATAATGATCAAGCTTAGAACGTACCGTAGCACTTAAAGGTAAGGAGAAGGATTCCCATGGTTTGAATCTTGAAGTCCCGTTTTTATGCTTTTTTATTGATATTTATGGCTTATAAAGTGTAATATAGTGCCCGAGACATGAAGTTAAACATTCTATAACTTTTGGATTACTACACACTGGCGCCGACTCCATGGGGCCCGAGGGGCTCGAGCCCCCCCAATATTTTTCCTGGGGGGGGCTCAGCCCCTCCAGACCAAATTGAGTCATGTTAAATTGGCATTCAGCTGCCGTGATTTAGTACAAAAAATGAAAGGTTTTGTAAAACTGATAATTTATAACCTTAGTTAAATACAATTTACTACATAGAAAAATCTCACATTCCTAACCTTCTTCATTCAAAGGTCACGTTCACTCGCAACAATAGGTGGTAATTAAACTCAAAATTAGGTCCACTGGTTGGTGCATCTCAATCTGGACAGGTTAGCTGGTTAGCTAACCAGCCTGCCTGGCAAGAATTTACTTAATTTATTGCCTACCATTATAACTTAAAACTCAAAACATAATTTTTGAGGTTAACCTAGAAGGCAAAACGACATTTGATAGACACAATTAAACGAAATTATTTGATTTTGGACGGAATGACATAGAGTTAATATTAGCAAAAGCGTTTTCGTGGTTTTTAATACATAAAACACTAACACTGTTATTAAATTAATCAAAACAAAGTTTAAATAACTATTTTATGTATTATCTATTATTATACTTATTTAATACGCTAAGGGATTTTTTGTTATCGGGTCTCCTACTACATTTTCAACAGAATTTCAAGTTTTTGGTGCCGTTGGAAAGGGCTTGGTCCGTAGCTGTTTCCTAAAAACCTATAAGCATTAGACATAAAATAAAGGTACTATGTCCATAATTATAATTTGAAATTGTAGAATAACATTAGGTTTGGGTTGGAAATTTTAATCATCTGATAATGTACAGATGTAAATAAAGAGTAATTTTGAATGATCAGTGTTAATCATAATCGGTCGGGTCAACTAGAACTAAACGTATTACTTTCAACATTGCCAATGTGATAGTCAAAATTAAACTGCTCGATTTCGAGGAATACACTAGTTCTAGTTAATTATTATTACAATTAAGACGAGAATCATCAAATTTACCCTCATTCCTTCGGGCCCCCCCAATAATTTTTGAAAGTCGGCGCCCATGTTACTACAAGTAGGCCTTCTTACATTATCTTAGGTATGTACTGCCTAAGATATTGCAATAAGAATAAAATATTTCCTTGAGACATCATAAAGTACTGACTTTTTAAAAATTCACATTTTCTCACACTTCAACCATTGTACTAACTAAAATGCTGATTTATAAGGGCCCAAACTGTTGTTATTTTATTAAAATAATTTTACAAATACTAATGTTTGATTCATGCATTCATTACCTTTAAGTAGGCTTATAGTTAATTCTTAAAATAATTTACATAATAAAAAGCCCAAATTGCGAATTAGGGTTTCCTAATTTTGAGAATTTGCCTCCTTAGTCGTCGTTAAGTCGTTGTCCAGCCTTTTGAACTCAATCATAATTTATTTATTTATAGACAATATTGAGGAGAATATTAAAATGTATTTACATTCTTGAACTAAGTTATTTATTGTTGATAAAATTGTATTTTATCAATAAAGGTAAGGCCTGCCGCACACTACATCGAACGCAACACGACACGACAAGACATTTTGACGAATACGGCCCAGTTAGTATGAGTTTAAATGGAGCTGACGCATACTACATCGAACAAAACGCGACACGACGATAAAACGCCTTAAGGCGTTTTTTTCTCATCTGGCAAAGGTACTGAAAATTTCGTTTTATGACAAAACGCTATCAGACAACTATGCGCATGCGTTGCAAATCACGTGATTTCATTCCTCCCTCTCTCTCTCCAGAAACGGTCGTCCGAAGCCGTCGTGTTTTGTCGTGTCGGACGACGTTTTTTTCGCGCATCCGACAAAACAGAACAGAATAGAACAAAACAAAAAACAAATCGTCATGTCGTGTCGTGTCGCGTTCGATGTAGTGTGCGGCCGGCCTAACAAATTGGTCAAAATTTGGACTAAGCCTGTTTTAATTAGTATAAGTTTTGTTATTTCTCCTACATTATGATCAAACCTTAATGTGTGGTACATAATTTTTAAGCCTATAAAATACTGAAGTTTTTAACAATATTTGACACCTCCTATGACAAAATCAACACAGTTCATTAAATGTTTTAGAGGATTAAGAATTTTATAAAAAATGATTTGTTGTATTCCAACAAAAATTAAAAATAAATGAGTTAAACTCATGATTTATCTTGTTATTATTATTGGAAATGTTATGCAGAATCCAAAAATGTTATTAAATTCTCAACACAAGGTCCTGTTTTCTGAGAAAATTAAAATTTTCCAATAAAAGTACCAAGTTTTGAAAAAAAAATGAAAAAATACCTCTATTTGTTACAATTTGTTTAACATAAAAATTTTTAATACACTGTTTTATCACATTTAGTGTCTATTTTGTTCCCTTAAATTATTAAACACTATAACTTCATTCCACCCTGTTGATTATTTTACTATTATTTGAATATATTCTCATAAAATATTTTTTTACAGTAACTAAAGTGCATAATATCCAAAACTGACATTCAAAAGGAATTATCTGTTTACAAATACGAAAACATAAACATTACAAATTTGACAAATGCTGAAGGCAGCTGATCAGCTATAGTAAGATG
This sequence comes from Neoaliturus tenellus, assembly GCA_030545055.2. Classification (NCBI taxonomy): domain Eukaryota; kingdom Metazoa; phylum Arthropoda; class Insecta; order Hemiptera; family Cicadellidae; genus Neoaliturus; species Neoaliturus tenellus. The sequence continues at coordinate 332,010,212 of CM061531.1, read as the reverse complement.
CACGAAAATAGTCCGATGGAAATTTAAACAGCTGTGTCCCCCCTCACCCCCTCTCGCCCTGCAATGTTGTCATTTTTTGTTATGTTTACCATGTGTAATACAGTATAAAAATGTGTTTTAGAATAAATTGGCAACAATGCATTGACTCTCCTATTTTCGTGAATCTATATATATAATTCCGTAAGCGAATCGGTCCCCACGAAATATCTCGAGTTAGAAGAAAGGTAGGGTATTGTATGATGGCTCATTTTAAAGCTTGAGGGCCAAGGACGCAAGAAAAAATACCAGAATCGTCAAAAGTTACCTGGGCTTAGCCCCATTGGACCTTGAAGTTCTAATGTAAATCTAATGGGAAGAAGATTTTTAGATCTAAAAGTGTGATTAAGCAGATGATCCAGTGAATAATTTTTATCATAAACTCAGCTGGTTATTGAACAGATATTTTGAGTTAAGATAATAATATTTAACTATAACTTTTTAAACTTTGCAATGCACTATAAAAAAAGGAAAACACCAATAGTGATGGAAGAATTACGGATCCACGGTGATTTCTCTCTTCAAAATCTACGTCATTATGATTTTGTGTGCTGAACATACCGCTGTACCGTAATAAGTGACTTAGCCGTGGTATGGTTGATATAATAGTTAATAAAGTGTCTTTACTCAGTGAATGTCATTAAGATATTACGTTACTGCTTTATATATTGGCTATTTAGTGGTTGGAGTTGAATCTTTTTTTTTTTTTATTAATTGTTTATTTTTGACTAAATAATATTATGTAAACTACTAACATTGGATAACCTCCGTATGAGGAATATTTTGTTTTATACATTATCTGCTTCTTTCCTTACATAGGTCGTACGGAATCAATAATTGCCCATTAATACATAAATATGGGAAGCTTTTTATGTATGCAGTGGGCGAAAACTGACAATATGTCAAACAATGTTCTACTTTATTGAACGAAGAGACAAAATAGACTACAATCATAGCACAAGGAACGTTGTTTATACTCAAGTGACTGGTGGGGGTTGGGGGGCACGAAAGGTGTCAGTGGCACAGGGGTAGGGGGGCATGTTTGCCTCGGTGGAGGCATGGGTGGACATGCTAAACACGGGAAGGAACGGCAGGTAAGGGGGCATGGGGATATGGGGGCCACGGGGGGCATGAGGCCACAAGGGGCACTAAAGACGTCGGTGGCACAGGGGGTAGTTGGGCAGGGGGTTACGAAGGAGGAATTGGGGACTTTGAGAGCACGGGGCCTCGAGGAAGAACGGCGGGGGGGACATAGGGGGCACGGGGAGAGGAATTGGGGACATAGAGAGCACGGGGGCATCAAGGAAGAACGGTGGACATGTGAGCACAGGAGAATGGTATAACACAGCACAGAGGTATGAGTTGTATGGGGGCATGGGCGGTACTTGGGCCACGAGGCATAGGGGGTACAGGAAACACGGGTCACGAGAGGGGGCATGGGAGGTTTGGGGTACATAGGGGAACGGCACGGGAAGGAACGGCAGGCATCGTGGAACGGTTATATGAAAGGCACGGGAAGGAATGACGGGCATCATAGGAGGTACAGGAAGCATGGGTTACGAGAGGAGGGCATGGGTTAGACTTAAGGGGACACAGGGGGCACGGGGGAGGAATGGGCGACATAGAGAGCACGGGGCATCGAGGAATAACGGCGGACATGTGAGCACAGGACAATGGGGGGCACAGAGGCATAGGGGATACGGGGGCATGGGAGGTACTCAAGCCGTGAGGCATAGGGGTACAGAAAGTACGGGACACAAGAGGGGGGCACGGGGGAAGCTTGGGAGGACATAGGGGGCACGGGGAAGAACGCGGCAGGAATCGGGGAACGGGGATATGGGAGACACGGGGAGGATCATCATAGGAGGTACAGGAAGCACGGGTCATGAGATGAGGGCATGGGAGGGACTTGGGGGGACATAGTAGGGGGCACGGGGGAGGAATGGGGGCATCAAGGTAGAACGGTGGACATATGAGCCAGGTGAATGGGGGTCACAGAAGCAGAGGGGGTATGGGGGCATGGGGGATACTTGAGCCGCAAGGCATAGGGGGTATAGGAAGCACGGGTCACGAGAGGGGGACACGTGGGAGGCTTGAGGGGGCATAGGGGCACGGGGAGGAACGGCAGGCATAGGAAAACGGGGACATGGGTGGCACCGGGTGGAATGGCGGTCATAGAGGCACAAGGATATTGGAGACAAGGGGGTATGGACATGTTGGCACGAGGTGCACTAGAGATGTCGGTGGCACTAGGGGTAGCTGGGTATGGGGGACGGGGGAGGAATGGGAGACATATCGGGTCCTAGAGGAAGAACAGCTGGCTTGTGAGCTTGGGAGAAAGGGGTGCACAGATGCATGGGAGAATAGAGGAACGGAGGGGCATGAGGGTACTCGGGCCACTGGGCATAGGGGATACAGGTAGCACGTTGGAGAGAGGAACGGGGGAGGCTTTAGGGGTCATATAGGAAGCACAGGGAGGAACGGTGGGTATGGGAGCACGTAGATATGGGCGACATAGCGGCATTGGCATTGGGCACAATTGGCACGAGAGACTGGGAGACACTTTGGTTAGTTGGACATGGGATACACATAGGAGGAATGGGGGACATAGGGGGCCCGGGGGCCTCGGAAAAGAACGGCTGGCATGTGGGTACAGGACAATGGGGGTCACACTGACATGGGAGGCACAGGGGTACTCGGGCCATGGGGGCATATGGGGTACAGGAAGCACGGATCACGAAAGGGGTCGAAGGACATGGCAAGTATCTGGGGAGTGGGGGGCACAGGGGTCCTAGATGCAGTAGTGAACAGTAGTAATGGGATGTTAACCATTTTGTCATGTTGTATTAAACTACTGTATTTACTTGAGTTATGAACTCATTATGTGTACATGTTTAAGTTCAAAACTAATTTTATTGCGTCCGGCAGTCTAAAAGTGCAAAAATATTTTTTCCACAAAATAGACAACCTACTGTATTGTTTAATGCAAGGGAAAATATTGGCGAATTACTGATTTGTTACCACTAAAAAATATTCGCTAAGATTAAGTAATATTTATAAGAAAATCCAACCGTGTGAATTCACAGTACAGCTTGAGAAGAAATATAATAATTGTGCAACTATGTGATGAATTGAAACTTAATTTTTGAGATAACATCATCATTTGGATTTTTAGGGGCCTTTGCCCCTACAAGCCCCTAGTCCTACTATAATTGAGAACAGACCACTGAGAGAATAAGCTCTCTCTCTCATTACACTTCTTTTCCATGAGAATGAGAATACCATGGGATTTAGTGTGTAGGTTTTCTGCAATGTGGTTTTTTTACAAATTGATTATATCGGTCATATATGGTATTATTATATTGGTTATGTGTCACAGCCTACTAATAAAAATATTTTTGTTTTGAAACTTTGTAAATTAATAGATGAACAATAAATCTGTCTGAATTAGTGTGAATACAATAGTTAAAGTACGCCGCCTCACAAAATGTGCAAACAGCGTGATAACAACGGCTTCCACAATATTTGTGAAAGAAAGTAGTAAAAGCCAATAATGGAGGAAGAGAGGGTAAACAAGATTGGTAAAGACTTAAGATAGATATAATACTCTGTAAGCTTATTTGACTTCCACTCTTGTCCCGTCCGAAAAGGACAATACACGTACAGACAATATAGATTTTATACTGAAAGCTACTATATAATCCTCCCAAACAGGAAATCTGTCTTTAATTTTTTTTTACAGAAAAGCAACTAATTTTCATTGTTTAAGATTTCCATTGTTGAGATTTTTATTGTTTATGAAATTATTTCAAGCGTAGCCCATCACTGGTTACTAAAACAAAAGTTCATGTTTTAATACGTACAATATCTAGGGGTGAGTGTAAAGCTAAATAATTTGGTAGAAATTATTCTTAGTTTCTTTTAATAAACTAGTACACGTGTAGCTCAAATTGAGCAATTTATTTCGATACAATGCAAATATTACTTTTAGCTCTAAATCAATAACATCCGATCAATCCAATATTGTGAATATCTGTAATCACCAAAAACTACATGTATTTACAGCTGATTATTAACAGATGTTTAAAAGCTTTACTCAATCACAATGTTATTTTAATGGGAAATTTTGAGATTTCAAGGCTGGATAGCTTTTATTTTCAATCCGATTTTCATCAGTTTTTGGCGGAAACAACTACATATATACATCGTATGGCTGTCATAGCCAGCCGCCATCTTACAGACCAAGCCTGTAGTTGGAAACAACTACAGACCAAGCCCTATCCAACGACACTATAAAAACTTGAAAATCAGTTGAAAATTGTAGGAGGAGTTCTCAACACAAAAAACCCCTTAGCGTATTAAATAAATATAGATATGTATAAATATATTTGTATAGGTTGGAAGCCTCTTATCGTTGCTTTGAAACCATTTACATAGACAGTTGATCTGTGCTTGGATCGTATAGTAGACAAAGGGGGTGAGCCGTTACAGTACATGTGTTACTTGTAAAATTTTCTTGGCAAGTCCAGTGAACTAACCACCACACCACCAACTCACCCGATGTACAAACAAATAAATCTGATTATAACATCAATATAAAGTTATGAATTTTTAATTTCATTTGTCGGTAACAAAAATTACCTTATACCCTATTAGGTCATGTAAAGGTCAAAATGACAAGAATAAATGGACGTGTAATGTTTAACTTTGGCTGTCCGAGGGAAGGGCGTCAATGACTAATGGGACCGAGGTGATTGAAGAGTTTGCACTTGTCAATACCACACCCTGGCGGCTGGCGGATCACTGTCACCCATTATTGTTTTGCTCTGATTCTGATTTATTCGCTTAACTGGACGAGGAAACTCAGAATAATTCTACAGATGGCTAAACGAAGAGCCAAGCAAACCAAGAGGAGCAGTTTTTATATTTTTTATTGTAGGTTTAAATAGATTGTGCTCTAACAGGTGTCTTACAACACTCAACCAGGAAATAGCTATTTGTGTATTAAGAGTGTAAAGTACGTCATTGAGACTCAAGAACTGTGCAGCCAAACATTTTGAGAGCGGCAATGACTATTTGCGCTCATAATACACACAAGATTTTTCCTACCAGTGGCGGCTTCAGGGCGGGGGGGCCATGGGGGCCATGGCCTTCCCCGAGAATTTTTGGCCAGTCATTTTTTGGGGGCTTAAAAATCGTGACGTTATAGTTTTGTCACAAAAATTGTATATTTTTAATGAAACTTTGACATTGTTTAGGTGTATTTAGATTTAAATTGTATTAATTGAGATTAATAAAAACATTATTACATTTTGAGGAAGTTTTGGAGGTACTAAATTAATTGCGTGTGCAAGCGGCAGACGACACGGACAACGGGATGAGGGACGAGAAGACTGTGACGAGTACTCCTGTATTGTGAATGCCATCAGCTGATCGGGATTGTTGACAGTGGTTTCGGGGGGGAGGGGGGGGGCGATCGAGCCATGGCCCCTTCCTCCTCAAGAAGTTTTTGCTAGTAAATTTATTGGGAGCTTAAAAAAAAACTGTAAATTCAGTGTCCGAATCTTGCTCGTTGGTTTTAATTTATTTTTGATATAAGTTATTCTAATCACGCTATTAATATTACTCCAACAATCAACTATAGGCTACCTCTTCACAGTCAACAGATTCAATATAAGAATGCTTAAAAGTAGTATTCTCTTATTTTTGTTTACCTTTCATTGTTATTCCGTTACAAAAATGGCAACCCATAAAACAAATGTTAAAAATTACATTTTTAAAACTTAATTTTAGACAACATTTGGTTTTTGCTGGGGTTTAGGCTATTTATAAACTCATTTTTGGCTCGAAACCCTATTAAACGCCAAGTTCAAACAAAATCTACCCGCTTTATTTCAAGGTCGTGGGAAAAAATACATCGCCATATAGACACTCCTCGTAGTAACATTTTGCGCTGCGCACAGCAGACGACACGGGCAAAGCGACGAGAAGGACAGTATTTTTATTGGTGGTATTATTGATTATTGTAAAGGTCATCGTCTGGTCAATATTGTTGAATAGAGTCATAGCCATAGCCTTATTTTTGGAACAGAACAGTATTTCAAATAGTTTTAATTTTGGATTTAGTGCTGGGAATAAATTTTGAGCTGTGATCATTTAGAATTTATGGAATAGGCCAACCGTAGGCCTGTTTTACTATAGGGTAGATCGTGAAGCTACATCTGTTGGATTTATGTGATAACTTGGAAACCATAAGGGACTAACATTAAAACTTAGTTGTATTAGAAAGTAAAATTAAATTTCAAATCCTGCTTTTATGAAAATAACTTCTGATAGGGGAGAGGAGCTCATAGTCAGAGTTAATTTTGATAGTCATGACGACATTGGCCCATGGGATTTGTTTTTTTAACGCTAAAGTGCATTTAACAAATTAACAACTATATCTGATTTATTATTGAAACGTTGTTTTTTTTTTTTTTAGTAAAACACAAAATGACCATAATACTTTAACCATTTACTTTATTTTTAAATCAGTCTGTTTAGTTCTACTGCTTAAGAGAAGCACGTAAAATCATGACATGTAAACATTATAACTTCAACTGACTGCAGTTATTTGCGTGATGCGTACTTGGTTTCTGCTGCAACCCCTCAGAGTATCCAAATAGACTACAGAAACAGGAATGAAAATACCCCATTTGATTTACATTACAAAATCCCTTAAAAAATAGTTATGTATTTATGAAGATAAATAATCACTCAAACCTTAAAAGTAACAAATTGTTATAGACTGGATTTTAGTGTCTCTTTATAAAAACAGTGACAGTTTTGAGAAATTCAGAGAGCTTAGGAGTATTCCTGTGAATTTTCCTCTTCTTTGACTGAAGTTAGATTTCAATGAGATATCTAAAATAATAGGCCTATAGTTAGATTTAGCAAAACGTTTCAAAGTAGGCTATCATATCCCTTTCATCTAATACAATTATAATGGAAAATAATAATACCACCATTGATAAGCAATTTATACTACCCCCCCCCCCCCGTCACCCTTTCTACCCGTACCCCCTTCCCACTACCCACGGTCACCCCCTCCCCGCAACGGGAGGCAATGGCCCCCCCCCCCCCCCGAAAATCAGCTCTGGAGTAATTGCAACATATTAAATGTTTTATTGTGATAAAAATGTCATTAAAATTATGTTTTATTTGTCTCTGTTGAAAAACACTGTTGACTATCAAACATAACCTCAAACTAAAACAGAAGCAGTTACTAAACGACAACAATGAACAACATTTTGGCATGGTTTGTTTGTAATAAAAGCTGACTTTTAATTGCTGTTTGATTTAGCATGCAGTAAAGAACATTGCCACTCTAGAGTGGAAAAAACTTTGAAACTGGAAATGAACTGTTTTGCGTAGGGTTTAGAGGTGTGACAATGTGATTATTTCCATGCAGAAGGAGGAAAACATATTGTTCCAGATTCTAATTTTAATTTATGTTTTACTAAAACAAAATTACCAATTTAGTCTTCCTGATTTAAATTTAAGAATTTTAAAACCCTAAAAAACGAGATTTTTCTAAAATTCAGAACAGTAATTTTAATTTGAAATCATTTATGATGTTTTACTATAACTGTTCTAACCCACACTTGGATTCAGATTCACTTAATTTTTTCCACATCTACTTTTGACCTGACGTGAAAATTTTTTTTAATTCATACAATTCATACCGCACTCTATTTGTTATTTTGATTACATACATTGTAGTTTATATTGCAAAAGACTTTTTTTGCAATCCAACACAAAATGTATATTTCATGAAAATACAGTATATATTTTTTGTTTCAGATGCAACTGCATATAAGGTGACCAAAACAATCATCACCATTCTCTGATGCACACACTGTTCTTTTCATTGTTAACTATAAATTTTTACCTGGGTAAATAATTTCTTTGCCTTTTATAGCTAAGGTGAAGAATACTTATTATTTACCATTCATTTTATGATTCCAAGGGTTTCAAACCATTTCCATGAAATATTTACAATAATTTACTGAGGGGGTTTAGTGTAGCTTTAGGGAGTTTTGAAACTAAAAAACAAAAATTCGCTAAAACTTATGATAAAAAAATAATTTATGTCGGTAGGCCTACAACCATGAAAAAATGGAAATTGCAAAAGCTTTATATCTTACCTTATGGTGGAGTCCGTGGAGGCAGAAATGAATAGCTATGAGAAATGGAATGTTGTCAGGTGGTTTGAGGTGAAAGAGCCACCGATGTGTGGCGTACTCGATTGCCGGCCATATCAGGAAACCGGCCACCACGGCACAACTCAGGTACATCCACTCGCTCACTGGAACACACAATCCACCGGTCATCCAAGGAAGACCACAAGATGAACAGCCACCGATGTGTGGCGTACTCGATTGCCGGCCATATCAGGAAACCGGCCACCACGGCACAACTCAGGTACATCCACTCGCTCACTGGAACACGCAACGCACCGGTCATCCAAGGAAGACTACAAGATGAACAGCCACCGATGTGTGGCGTACTCGATTGCCGGCCATATCAGGAAACCGGCCACCACGGCACAACTCAGGTACATCCACTCGCTCACTGGAACACACAACGCACCGGTCATCCAAGGAAGACTACAAGATGTACAGCCACCGATGTGTGGCGTACTCGGCGGCCATATCAGGAAACCGGCCACCACGGCACAACTCAGGTACATCCACTCGCTCACTGGAACACACAATGCACCGGTCATCCAAGGAAGACCACAAGATGTACAGCCACCGATGTGTGGCGTACTCGATTGCCGGCCATATCAGGAAACCGGCCACCACGGCACAACTCAGGTACATCCACTCGCTCACTGGAACACACAACGCACCGGTCATCCAAGGAAGACCACAAGATGTACAGCCACCGATGTGTGGCGTACTCGGCGGCCATATCAGGAAACCGGCCACCACGGCACAACTCAGGTACATCCACTCGCTCACTGGAACACACAATGCACCGGTCATCCAAGGAAGACTACAAGATGTACAGCCACCGATGTGTGGCGTACTCGGCGGCCATATCATTAAACCGGCCACCACGGCACAACTCAGGTACATCCACTCGCTCACTGGAACACACAACGCACCGGTCATCCAAGGAAGACTACAAGATGTACAGCCACCGATGTGTGGCGTACTCGGCGGCCATATCAGGAAACCGGCCACCACGGCACAACTCAGGTACATCCACTCGCTCACTGGAACACACAACGCACCGGTCATCCAAGGAAGACCACAAGATGAACAGCCACCGATGTGTGGCGTACTCGATTGCCGGCCATATCAGGAAACCGGCCACCACGGCACAACTCAGGTACATCCACTCGCTCACTGGAACACACAACGCACCGGTCATCCAAGGAAGACCACAAGATGAACAGCCACCGATGTGTGGCGTACTCGATTGCCGGCCATATCAGGAAAGCGGCCACCACGGCACAACTCAGGTACATCCACTCGCTCACTGGAACACGCAACGCACCGGTCATCCAAGGAAGACTACAAGATGAACAGCCACCGATGTGTGGCGTACTCGATTGCCGGCCATATCAGGAAACCGGCCACCACGGCACAACTCAGGTACATCCACTCGCTCACTGGAACACACAACGCACCGGTCATCCAAGGAAGACTACAAGATGTACAGCCACCGATGTGTGGCGTACTCGGCGGCCATATCAGGAAACCGGCCACCACGGCACAACTCAGGTACATCCACTCGCTCACTGGAACACACAATGCACCGGTCATCCAAGGAAGACCACAAGATGTACAGCCACCGATGTGTGGCGTACTCGATTGCCGGCCATATCAGGAAACCGGCCACCACGGCACAACTCAGGTACATCCACTCGCTCACTGGAACACACAACGCACCGGTCATCCAAGGAAGACCACAAGATGTACAGCCACCGATGTGTGGCGTACTCGGCGGCCATATCAGGAAACCGGCCACCACGGCACAACTCAGGTACATCCACTCGCTCACTGGAACACAATGCACCGGTCATCCAAGGAAGACTACAAGATGTACAGCCACCGATGTGTGGCGTACTCGGCGGCCATATCATTAAACCGGCCACCACGGCACAACTCAGGTACATCCACTCGCTCACTGGAACACACAACGCACCGGTCATCCAAGGAAGACTACAAGATGTACAGCCACCGATGTGTGGCGTACTCGGCGGCCATATCAGGAAACCGGCCACCACGGCACAACTCAGGTACATCCACTCGCTCACTGGAACACACAACGCACCGGTCATCCAAGGAAGACCACAAGATGAACAGCCACCGATGTGTGGCGTACTCGATTGCCGGCCATATCAGGAAACCGGCCACCACGGCACAACTCAGGTACATCCACTCGCTCACTGGAACACACAACGCACCGGTCATCCAAGGAAGACCACAAGATGAACAGCCACCGATGTGTGGCGTACTCGATTGCCGGCCATATCAGGAAACCGGCCACCACGGCACAACTCAGGTACATCCACTCGCTCACTGGAACACACAACGCACCGGTCATCCAAGGAAGACCACAAGATGTACAGCCACCGATGTGTGGCCTACTCGGCGGCCATATCAGGAAACCGGCCACCACGGCACAACTCAGGTACATCCACTCCCTCACTGGAACACACAACGCACCGGTCATCCAAGGAAGACCACGAGATGAACAGCCACTGATTTATGGCATACTTGTTTAGTTTCCAGGTACATTGAGAACAATGCTACAAAACCAATGTAATTTGGACCAAATGTATTGAGAAGCTTATTAACTTTTCATACTTTTTACTTTGAGCTAATGACAAATTGATAGACAAAGATTTTTTAAAAATCATGTAGGCCTATGACATTATCTAGGTCTATGGCAGAGCACATTTTAATGTACTTTTACTGGAAGACATAAAGGAAGCGAATACTGATCAACAGTTAGCGGGTGTAGGGGATAAATTCATGGATTTCATTAATTCAATGAAGTATTAGAGTGTCCTTCCCCTCCCCAAAAAAACAAATTTTAAAGGTTTTAATACACATTTAAGTATTATTTTAGTATCATAATAACTTTTTTATTCAATTTTTTTTTAATTCTGAAATAAATTTTTGGATGTAACTTTTAAAATAAATAACTAGTTAAAGTAAGATAGTCTTGATTTAATTTTATATGTCCGTTTAAACTAAGCTCTGTTTATAACAAAGCTTTAAAAATATATTAATTTACCTGAGAGAAGTTTTTATTTTGAATAATTTTCTCCTAATTTATGATTTTTAAATTATTCAAGGCATAAAGGTTGCCGGCATTAGGGCGACAACATCTTGGAATCGAGTTACAATTGTGTTGCCCAGTTATGTTATTTTATATACAGGTCTATGAAGTATTCTCTGAAAAAAGGTTGTCTTAGACAAAAAGTATCGGAAACAACTTTTAGGGCCATGAAACATAAACTGACTTTTTTATATTGAGTGGGGGATGTAAACTGTTTTCTCTAAAAGAAAATATGTTGGATATATTTTTTAGATACAAAAAAACAATTACGTTTCAAACACTCATATGTGATGCAAATAAAATTTTCAACATAATGTATGCATTGAAAATGGCTTCAATATTGTTAAACGAGTAATAAATCGGTATTAATTAGTCCGCATCAGTTTCATCCGGACAAATTAATTATAAACCTCTCCCGTCAGACGAGTCTTTCATTGCAGCGAGCTGAGTGCACTTCTCATTCTTGTTCAGTTAATTAGGTTTAATTAATTAACACCTGTTTCCAACTAGTTTTGACCTAATTTCATTTATGGTTTCTGAAAAGGACCTGAAAACATATTATGTCAATTTAGCTGGCTATTCCAATTACCGATTCAGTTTTAATTTTATTCCTGCAAAATCATTAACTTTCCTGAAATGTGATATGTACAAGTTTGTAGCCTTGTGATGCAGTAATGTAAAATGCAGGTAACTTTGGTTCTAGTAGAGATTTTAGAGTGGAGGAATAAATCCGGTCTGAATACTTCACCAAGTTCATCACCGGACATTTAATCGGCTTTGCGCAATCACCCCGCGCTGATATTGAACATTCCTGTCAGGTTCACTGCAACGTGTAATGAGTCTCGGCTCACATCCACGGCGCAGCTCATGTCACCACTTTTATTGAATCATGTCGCCTGTAAAAACTCGGTTCAACTATATAAATCTTCTAAAAGAAACTTTGTTACACCTTTAAATGTTAAGTACTGCTGACTTATGTACTGTTTAGCCCAATAAGTTTGTACGGTATTTAATTTTTTTAATGTGTGAACACAGGAAATTCTTCTATTAGTACCGTACTTAAAGTATGTTCAATAAAGGAGAAGAATACATTTTATGAAAAACAAAAGCCAACCACAAAAGAGAAGTGTTAAGAGAATTTACTTATTACCTGGAGGTGTACTGGAAGGGGTTTGAAATCAATATCCTGCCATTTTATCTGGACTGTCCAAGTGGTATAAACCTACTTTCAGTATATGTTTAAGAATGTTGAAAAGTTAAAATTTTTGTTTATAACAAAACTGTTTATAAAAAAAATGAATGATGAAATAACCATTTAAATAATAACTCTGTAAAAAGAGTAGATTTGCATGATTATTGATAATCACAATATTGCTGGAATGTTTGATTGTCTATTTAATTTAAAGTAACGGTTTTAGCAATGACATAATCCAAATTAAATTGTTTTGATGAGTGCAACTGAAATTGCTCAATTTTGAGCAATAAGGCACTAGCAAAAATAAAGGACAATGTGTATTCAATTTTAGAGGATTGTAAAGGATACATATTGGATACCGGTTTATCATCTATAAAAATTAAACAAAATTCATATAACGGTTAACATTATTTTCTTATCACAGAAATTAATAAAACCTAGTGTTAGTTGTTTTATTTTTATATCTTGAGCATTACTTTGTCAAACGATGCGATTTACTTGGTTGGTAATTTATGTAAAGTCAATCGCCACAGGTTTCAAATCGGTGATGTGAAAAATCCTAAAACGAACAGCTGACTTGGGGCGGACCAAGACAAATCAGGTTACAAGACCACGAGAGGGGAGGGATGACGGATGGTCCCCGGGTCCCAAGGGGTCCCCCAATGTCAATATTGGGCACTCCACAACGATGACGTCACGAACCATCCATGTTCCCCCACCTCACACGCAGCAGCACAATGTACCAGCTCCAAATAATCCCGTCGTTTTTAGGGATTGATTGTTAATTTGATAGCATGGTTGCTAAACTGCAAGAAAAAACAATAAGGAAAATCTATACAGTTTATTTATTAGTTAAACACTATTAAGTATGGATGGACCCATTAAAAATAAGTGTTAGTTTTACTAACTGAAAAATCCCCTTATCATCTATTTTTAATTTAACATAAACCAATGTTTGTGTTTGTTTCTAATACTATGAGTAATATAACTCCTTGAATTATTAGTAATACAACTGCTTAGGGCTATAATTTTTTTGAAATAGAATTTCTATTGATTTTAAAGTTTATATGTGAGTTTTTACAACATACTTAATTATTGGAAGTACAAATGGGGAATGACACAAGACCAGTCATGCGACTGCGGAGCGGAATATCAAACTATAAAGCACATAGTCACAGCTAGAGTGCCCAATGAGTGTTTTTTCCCAAAGGATTGATCGGTCTCTATAGCTCGAGTAAAGCTGGGCTGCAATGGCTTAGCGCCCTGGATTTAGCTCTATAAGGAGAGATCAATATTTTTATTTTAGAGATTAGTTTTTACATACACTGACTCAGGTGCCCCACACCGCAGAACTTATATTCTTATTCTTAAAACTTGGTGGCTGGCTAAATCAGCCATACGATAAATATATACAACCCACTCGAAAAAGTATCTTGCCAATTTATAAACGTAGATTGAGCCACGCATTAATAAATTTATAAACTTATTATTATCAAATAATTTTAAGAAGATAACATAAATTAAGATAAATATTGATGGTATATGCATTACATTGTAAGGTTTACATTATTCAATTTTTATGTTTTTACTTCAGTACCGAAAGATGCGTTGACAAACCAATTTTGACTTTTCCAACATTAGATTGTACTATAATTTTATTTTATATGAAAACATATCCTAGATTAATTAAATAGCCAGTTTTAAAATTGAAAACTTTGTTATTAAAACGTTTTCTTAACAAAGTGTAAAGGTAAAAAAGTGTATAAAATAAAAGATACACCAAGACGCTTAAATGAGGTGAAGAGGAGGGTTGACGCCTTAGCCCTCCTCCCCCCTTCCCCCCCCCCCCCTTCCACCCGCCAACAACCCCCACGACACTAGACGCCATGTTTGCAAATGTCAGCTGATTGTTTCGGCTATCTTTTGTCGACTAACAACGCCCACTAAATGTCAACTTTAATATTCCCCTTTTCAGGTCAAGGGCTCTTTTTTATTCACTCAACAACGTTTTAAAAGCCCTTTTTCTTTCCAACTCGCGTCACTGTTAAGGAAGACAGCACTTTCCCTCTTTCAATAATTTTTCTGGCAAAATTGGGGGATGCATAATTTACAGACAGAGGCATTGAAAGTGTATGAAAGTAATAAACTTTCAATATATTTAATACAAAATTAGACAAAACTGTTAGATTTATTGAATCTAATTGATTTACTTATTTTTGAAGAGTTGTAATAAATATCCCATTTAATAGTACTACTTTTTAGACCAATAGTAAATTGAAACTAAGAATTTTTCAGGTATTTATGATTAAAAACATAGAGAACCGTACAACATAAATAAATGCCACACAAGATGATAATCTTGGGGTGTTTTCCTCCCATTGAAAAGTTCCATACATTATATCCCTAACCAGTAATGTAGGTTGGTGCAGAAAAATGCTACAAATGGTATTCAAAAGAAATAAGACAAAAGAGGGAGACACTACAAAATAATTGGGAGTCTTGATTGACACCAAAATCTTCCTACACCAATGGAGAGTGTTTTATAAGACCCCAAAAGACTGACACAATTCTACAACATAAATATATTGCTATTATTTATTGTACTGTAGTAATCTCAGCATATGGGGGGCAACATCTACTAATGCATCTAGATAACTTGAAATTCACTTCACAGGATGATTTTTCTTTGAGTTATGTGCAGTTCAACATAGAATTAGTCCAATAAAAGATACGGTGGGGATTTTTTATTGACTTTGACTTACAGAGAACATATAGTATAGTAAAAGCAAACATCCGCTAGACCTGATGTTTCATCAACTTGTTTATTTATTTATTAAAAATACATCTACACCAACAAATTGACAGGTGATTATTCAAAACATCCTATTGTCGGGAGATGACTTGTTGGCCACTGAGTGGGTTGGGGGGCAAGGGGAAATTTACACCCAAAACCTACCGGTCACTTGGTTAACTAAGGAATAAAAACAAACTTACATTGTACTATTCTACATGAAAAGATTTTGCTAAAAAACATAAACAATAATCTTTGTTGACAATCCATCTAGCTTAATTCAATGTAGAGAAAGACAGCTGACTGCAAAGTAAAAGAAAACATTGTAGGGATGCTGTATGTTTTTGGTTTTATTGATAAGTTAACATATGGTGGAATAAAAAAAACCAAAAACAAAAAGCAAATTGTTTTGGCCAATGGCATGCTTCAACTTCCCACTCACCCCGCAACCCCCTCACTGGCCAACAAGTCATCTCCGCACAATAAAGCTATAGTAATAATGAATGCATGTACCATATGTATTTTCTTATCTACATAAGTCCAATTTAATTTCCAGTCTATCGTTGCAGCCTGTGTGCCAGGTTTTCAAATTGCAAAGATCCGTGGCTACGGAGAGAAAACTTAGAGAAATGTGGGGGTTGTAGATGTAAAAGCAAATTGAATTTGACTTATGTAGTGAACTACAAGTTTTAGAGGTAATTTTTGTACCTCTTTGACTTAAAGACATGAAACAACTATAAAACTTAGACTTAGAGAGGTTTATCCAAGAGGATTGAAAATAATTCAAGATCCCAAGAACTTTATCTAGACTTTAACTAGTGTTCGAAGATACGATTTTCAAGTTAGTGGGAGTCGAATGTAATAATATTTCCTACTATATTTCTAATGACTCCGGCGACCTACCTTGCGAGGTGATCTGGCCGTCCAGCCTTAGGTGGGAGATGTAGAGCAGCAGTGCGAACACCGGCACCCACACCAGCGGGATGACGTACCACTGCACGACGGTCAGCTGTTCCAGCCAGTCGGCGTCGAACAGTCGCGCGCGCCTGTCCACCGGCCGCACCACCCATGCGTGGTAGCGCGCGCCCAGCGAGCCAACCTGCTTCACCAGAGACTGCGACCAGTCTATCTGCTCCTGCAACACACAGCGAAGGGTCAGTCGATATAATGTTTGAAAGCGATCACCTTTTACGAGGTGGCCATAAAAATGAGCGAATGACGTGTTCAGTGTTTTCTCGTACACAATAATGTCAATGAGGTTAGGTTCACAAATTTTTCAGCCTGAGAACCCCACTAAAGGGACAAAAAACAAAAATAGGAAAAAATCTAAAAATTTGACTCCCGAAAAGAAAAAGAAAATAATCATATGTTCACAGCGAATAAAACAATTATGATTTACTACACTTACTTTATTTTGTAGATCTCATGACAAAAAATTGCTTAAGAATGTTTCATAACAAGATTTTACGGTATTTCTAAAAATTGTATTGTTACAGTACCGCATTTTTGGTAAAAAATAAGAAATTACAATATACGTTTAGTACCGTACTACTTACTACTTTTTGTTTTATATAAGTGATACTGGCAAAAAATGTGGGAGTTAGGAAAGTGTTTGAAAGTGAATAGTTCGATAAATAATTGTACGTATAACGATTTAGGGTAAATCATTCACGCGGTAATCATGAAACATTGCTGTAATTTACCATATTATATATTATGCTTAAGAACTGCTTTATATTTTCATTTCACAATTATATAATAAAAAAATAAAATGTCTCTTTAAAAAAATTAGGCAATTTTTTTATACAAAATACAAATCAAAATATCAAGTAAAAAATTTATCTACTTTTTGAATTTTTCAAAAATTATTATCTTTTAAGTTTGCCCTAGATTGCTGTATCCTTCATTTTTGCAAAATGCCTTCCGGCGCTGAGTATGCCCCCGGTGCTTCACCTAGTACAAAGCGCAAGTGTAACGCACCACTGACAGAATGTAGCGGCATTGACTATTGATACAACTATGATATCTAAAGTCAATGGTAGCGGCAACTGGGGAACTACTGCCCCCGCCACAAGACTAGGCTCGCTACCAAATCCCCTTAAAATGACATCAAAGGATAGCTAAAAATAAACTGAACAAGTCCTTTCATTAAAATTGGAAATAGATATTTAAAAATTCCATTTCTAATTTATGTACTGTGAGTAAGAAGTTGTTAGGGCTAAACACGCTCACTGATTGAAGGACAAGCATGATTTTCTGTACACAAAAATTTGTAAATCAAGGAAGAATTTTTTTAGCGAATTTCCCATAGGGAATAAGCTATTACCGTAGGTCTCATGGTAAGACCTAAGCCCAGGCCCATGTTACTTTTTCGTTTTGAGGTGCCCAGAGACCAAAAATAATAGTCATTAAAATTTATATATATATATATATATATATATATATATATATATATGTATATATATATATGTGTCCCTAGACACGATAACTCTCGTAAAAATGGTCCGATCGACACCAAATTTGGTAGAGATGTGTAATCCTACGTTTATTCGGATGAGTTCGAAAACCAGACATATCGATCCACCGGAAGGGGTAGTTTTGGGGGGTTTTGTACCCCAAAAATGGATTTTCGCATTTTTTATATGTAAATTTTAAAAATTTTTAATTTTTATTTTGACCATTGGATTTAGCTCACTTACTTACTTACTTAGTCCTCTTCACCGCCACTGTCCTTAAGACTGGGGGTAGGTCAACGAAATGAAGTCATGAGTCAAAAGACTCAGGTCAGGTTAGGTTAGGTTAGCTAGGCCGGGTCAGGGTTAGGCTGATATGCGGTTAAATCGTGGAATTCTGATAGTTTGTAAAAGGGATGGTCTATTAGGAACTGCTTTAATAAGTGCTTAAATTTTGGTGTGCCTGATTTAGATTTTATGTCATTTGGGAGAGCATTGAATAGTTTACAGCTCAAAAATCCAGCATTGAATCTGGATTTAGCTCAAAAAAAACACACAATTTAGTATTTTGAAGCTTTGCTCTATCTCCATTGGTTACCGAGATATTACAAAGTCTAAAGACAGTACATTGTCTTTTGGGGCTCCAATGTTAATCTTATGGAGAATAAGGATATGTTAATATTTCACTTATTAACCAATATTTTTGGATGAAACTTGGTATTTAGCTTCATTTGGTTGAGATTCATCCATTTAAGGTAAAAAATCTTGGTTTTTGTACTTATCATGGCAGCAAACCTGCATACTTTTTTCCCATGTTAATCATATGGAGAATAGGCAAACTCTTTTATTTATGGACAGATATTGATGAAACTTACTATACGGCTTTATATGGTCGAAATAAATTTTTTCTATGCTAAAAACCTACCTTTAGTGTCCCCCATGGCAGTATACCTGCATACTCTTTCCCTATATTTATCTTAAGGAAGAATAGACATTTATTTCCCTATTTATGAGCACGTGATGAAATTGTGTTTACAAGTTTAGCTGGTCAAAATTAATATTACTAATTTGGAAATTCGCTGAGTACGCAGGTCTGCTGCGACGGGGGGTATTTTCTTTTGCGACTTTCCCAGGCCTTCCTTAAAAACCTTTAACCTTTACCCCACACAGTTTGAGAACCCCTGGTTCTAAGGTAGGTAATGAAAATATTGATGAGTGTATAAACACTTCAGATTGATAGTACCTACCGTAGATCCTTCATGGATCTCTTTGGTTTGACAAAAACTCCTTCAATAGTTTCTAAGAGATTTTCATAATTTTGGTATTGTTGAAAATTGATTTAGGTCCACTTATTGATAAGCAAATTTCCATATTCAACAAAAAGTTTGAGAAAAAAGTATTGAAAAAGTTTTGTTTTCTATTCTGCTTTTCTATAAATATTTTTTAATAATCAGTCTAAAAGTAGAACATAAAATAATCTGATTAGAAGAACACACCTAACATAACAAATAAAATCGCCGAATGGGAGATTGAGTAAGTAAAAACTTGCTTCTCACTCAGAGAATATTGTTAGCAGTGTTTATATAATAGATAGATAATAATTGAACACATTGGAATTATTAGAAAGAAATACAACACTTAAATTTTATTACTACATATTATTTTTTTAGTATAATTGGCTTGCTTTAAACGAGAAAACATATAATGAGGATCGCCAGCTCCCTAACAAACCATCTGCAACTAACTGCGCTTGTATTATCCATCACTGACGTGGAAGCTTGAACAGTTTTTAATCCCACTGTTCCCTTTGGTCAAACATAATCATAACTTGGGTATTGTAAAAGTTACGAGCTGGCGGGAGTTATAAACCACCTAGCTGCGGTGGGGCGTTGGGGCGTTCATCTGTTGGTTGGGGGCGAAATTGTGGGTCCCAAGCCACCGATAAACTGGGCAAAGAGGAGAAAATACATTTACACTTTTATCCTCCTGTACTTACCAACAGGATTGAGAATTGTTAAATATGTAATATTTAAAACTTTTCTAGTTTTATTTTTTTCCTTTTTATAGGTAATCATATATTCTATAACCTATTGGAGGTCACCTAGCCTGTAATTGCAGATAAATTACTTTTCATGAACTGATTTTGTAACAACCGGGAGACAAGGTGTCATTAATGTCTAGGTTACATTAAATCTTTAAAAGTAAAAAAACCTTTAAGGACCTCAGAGTAAGACACTAATAAAAAAATTAAGTGAAAAGTTTGTATAAATGTGGTTTTAAAATGCTTTAATTTCCAACGATGCGCATTTTTTAAGTTTTTTTACCTCTTTTAAAAAGAATAACTATAGTTATTCAATGCTAAAGAATAATATATATTACTTAAAACCTAAGATATGGTTGTAGTTAAATAAAACCTATCGATTACATGCACATAATAATTTAAAGCCATTTTACATTTTCTCATATGAAATTCTGGAACTTAGATTCAGTTATGAAAATTTACCTTAGAACACAGACTTTTAAGCAAAGACGTGATAATGCAGGGTCCAAGCACGAGTTTAAACTTGCTGATAGAGTTGACAAACTACTACTGCACTTGCTCGCTGTTTAACTGCCTGTTTAACTCGACTTTAACTCACTCATTAAACTCGGCCTTAACTCACACCGTCATTTAACTTTTAATGTAACAGTTAAGATAATACGGTTTAACTACACTTTTCGCAGATCCGAATGAAACTTTCCTACAGTGATTTTAATCAAGCTGCTGTTTATCTCAAGCTGTTTCATTAAATAAATTCGGCTATTTGTATATTCTTTGTAAGTTTGGAATCATGGTATATCTGACATTTAATGATTAAGGGCTTTGCTTACGGTACTTGCTGAGTGGCTCAATTTAATACAACAAAATCCTATACTATGATACGAGCAATGTCTGAAGGGATGTGTGTTCCACGATCTCAAAACAGCCTAAATCCCATAAAAAACCGAATTTGGTCTAAATTTAAATTTAAAAATTGTAATTTTTAACATTGGTCTTATGGGTTGTTATTTTGGTAACGAAATAACGACTAAAAGTAAACAAAAATAAAGGAACATGAGTTTTAAGCTGTTTTTAACAGCTGTTATCTGTGAAGAGTCTGGTGTGGATTTAATAGCTTGATTAACATGACACTATAACAAAAATTAATTAAAACCAACGGTTAACCTGGTACTTGTTACTAAAATGGGTTTCTAATTTTACATACATAGAAAATCCAACAACAACAACGGTGACATAATTGATTGGTTTGTTTTTAACAATGAACTTCTTGACACTTGGTTTGGCATGAAAGGGCATTCACTTCATCATTTTTTGATCACCAACTTCTTTCAGATCCAACTAAAAACACCAAGCCTTATTGTACAGAATGAGGCAAAAGTCTACAACACCCCCATTATTTTTTAACAGCAACAGATAACAAAGTTATTGTCTGGCCGGGGAGGGGGGGGGGAGTCTTGGTGACCAAAATAAGAAGCTTTTGATGTTTTTAAAATGTTTAATCCCCTCACCCAAAATTGGGGTTTTGAGGGGTAAGTCTAAGTCAAATTGTTTAAATATTAATCCCCCATTTGTCAGCCAATTTTGGATTTTAAACTTAATTTTAAGACATTTGTATTCATTGACATTTTTCTCCAAACCTTATGGTTAGGGAGCTAGGGACATTAGAAGTTAATTTTTAGTCCCTTAAGGATAACATTGGGCAAACTTTCATTGCCTGTCTACAAAACCATCCAGTAAAATAAAAAAAATACCCAGAAATTAAAATATTTTTGAATGAGGTTTTAAGAACATTAATTTTATCATAACATATAGTTTGATTTCTAAAACTGTTATTTATATGCCTGCTCTATTATAAAATTAGTGTCTAAAAGTAAATCTTGATATTTACGAGCAGAGTTTCTTTTTAGATTTCTTTATATTCAAGTCCTTATTCATAAGCTTTATTTGAAGTTCACATTCTAGGTTGATACTTCTAAGCAACAACATCATACTGACCATGCAACCCAAAAAATTCTACCCAATTTGTAAATCCCTAACTTGACAATCCCTGACATGATTTTTTATGTAACTTTCATTTTTCATTTTTATCTTATGTAAATGCCGGAAGAAATCACACGATAGTGTAGGGTATTTTACTGCTAATTGTACATTTAAGTGAACAATGTAATAAGTTAAGAAAATATCCAATTCAATGTTGCCTGTTTTTGTAATTAGGAATAGGTATGGTATAGACAAGACAAAATACTCTTTATTGACATGAACATTAAGTACAGTCATGGCGTCATTATTTTTCTTCTTCAGTGATGAGGTTGGCCTCGTCCCTCCAGGAATTCTTCGACAGAGTAAAATTCTTTTTCCAGTAGAATTTTAAACTGGAATAGTATATAGTATTTGTCTTAGGAGAAATCTTTTTTGTAGCTTTCGAAAATAAACAAAAAAGCATATCAGGAATTGTCAAGTTAAGGATGTACAAAAAAGTTAAACTGATGTAGATAGTGAGGTCAATTAGAGACATGTGTAATATGTTAAGTTTTGAAAAAAATTTCCAAACTGAAATTGTTTTGTCATGTCTTTAATAATACAGTAGAAATTTATAATGAAAATAATCCTGGTCACCATGGTAGTTAACAAATTTGTATTTATTGAATATTAATAAAAGACAATTTAATTCATCAATATGGCTATAGACACCAAAATATGTTTCAATATCCCTTGAACCATCCTGATGACCTAATGGCAGACAGCATGGAGAAAAAAATTTGACAAAGATCCATTTCTTTCAAGAATATACCTGCTACAGTAACAATGTATAGGAGGAACCTCATCACAAAATCTCCACTGTGTTTTGCCGTCACCCTATAAAATTTTGTAAGTTTTGAGCGATACCGATAATTAAGTTTGTAACTTTCATGTTTTGTAAAACTTGGGTGGGTAATATGAGTCAGAAAAATTTTATTAAGAGTTATTACAGCCCTTTATTGTTTTTTGCTGTCAAATAACTGCAGTATCGTTTTAGAAACTTTAAATAAAATAGATATCATTTAGAATTAATTGTTACAAAATTAGTTTTATGAAATCAGAAGTGCCTTGAGATGTAAGATTTCATCCTCTAGAGATAGAGTGCTCTTGGGGAACCAACCATCAGTGTCTTAATGAGACTTCAACTCCTAGTGATCACAATTTCCTCTTCACCACTTCTTCCTCTAATTCTAGTCGAGGGACTCTTTAGCCTACATTGGGAGCACGTCATAAGAACTCGTGTTGGATTAAGTGTCGAGATATCCGGTGGATTAAGATGGCCATAAAATTATTATATTATTAATATATTTAAAAACCTGGGGGAGTCAAAAACCGGTTTTTGGAAACCTCCAAACCTCTAATGTTTTTTAATGTTGAATAGTAGTAAATGTAAGGAAGGTTTTAAAGCTAAAAACGGTTAAATCATTAGGAGTTGTAGTCCTTCAGTATGTCATTAATGATATAGATATACCCATTATGTATTTATTAATGATGCAATGACATACTAAACTGTGACATTGATCCCTTATTAAGATCATGTAGCCTAATAGAGTGATGGAAGCAGATATGGGAGTAGTTTGTTCACCGTTGCTGATTTGTCTTTCGCAGAAGCCTTTGTTCACTGCTCCGTGTAAGCTGATAAATTAACCCTTTAATGCATCATTTGATTCAGCGCTTTCTCTTGTAAATTTACAGAACTAATTCATCCACCTCAACTGTTACACTATGAATAAATTTCCAAGCTCAAGTTCCAGCTCTTTCTGCCTAACCTTAGTTTTTCCAAGTCAGTTGATTTCAGTCAGTACCATGTTCCTGAACCAAGGGACAAACTCAATATTTCAACTGGACTTTTTTATATAACAAAAAAAAAAATTGAACAGTTTCAATTTTAGCCCCTCTTTTACCTGTCAATACAGCATACAATAGATAAATCAGGCAGCACAAATAAAAAAATAGCCCGTTAATTGTAAAATTAACTAGCAAGTTTATGGCTTATATTGACCTTTTTTGCGAGCCGAGCGTCGCGCCGGCAGTAGAGCGGCCGCAGCCCGCGTCACATCGGTGTACGGCAGGTGTCGTCGACGCAACGGAAGGGGCTTCCATAATACCACCTGCTTCCGCCGCGCCGCTCTATTGTTTCTTTCCGGTCGACATACACTATCTTATTGTAGCTTAGTTGTGGCCCAATTTGTCAGACAACCTTAGTTCTTTTATAAAGAAAAAGTTTAAAATAATAAAAAAAACGACTCTACTGTAATGTACTGTATACTGTATATTTACTGTTAATCAAATTACGCAACATTTAAATCCTTTAAGGCTGTGCAAGGGCTAGTAGGGACAAACTTCTGCCGGTAGAATGCAGCACTGTCACTCAAAAAAGAGAAAGTGGTTGGCCCGTGCGCGTGCGAGTGCTCCAATGAATGTGTGCCTGACCAACCCCTCTGCATCCCATGACCACTGAAGCGTAAAGGGACTCACAACTCGCTCCCTCTCATTCTCTCTCTCTCTCTCACCCTCTTTGTCGAGCGCTGGCCTTTCTCAAGTTTTACAAATTTCAGTGGTTGGCGTCTCTTGGCTGCCGTGAGCCGAGCCGATTGTTTTTCAAACGCTAGCAAAATTCGCACGGCCTGTCTGCCACGCCTCGCACTGGAGGTGTGCTCAAGCGGTAAAACACTACCGACAATTACTCATACAGATAACACTAAAAAACTTATATTAGTGGCAACAAATACAGTTATATTAAAAAAAAAATTTCAGTCTTCCATATATTGAATAATCACAAAAGTTATTTATAAAAAATAAAACAACAATTTTATTTAGTTTGTCAAATTAAATTGTTGCATAAAACTTTAAAAACGAAATGTTATTCCAACCCATAATAATATTATTTGTAGTTTTCATCAAAGGCGACTAAAATAAAACAATTCTTGATTTTTTTTAAATCATTCATTTACATCATGCATTTCAATGAATGAATATGCACAGCTTAACTTCTGGAAAGTATTTCACTAAGAGTCTATAAAAAGGTTTTAAGACAAAACAGCTTTGTGGCTTTGTATTTAATAGTTATGCCGGATATCAAATATATATTTTTTATAAAAAATGTTTCTTTTGGGGAATATATTTTTCAAAGTTCATCGACATAATATTTCACTTTTATTCCTGACATAAAGCTACACCAACGTAGTCAGGACTTGTTTCTTTTTCTTTCTGGTCCGCATTAAGACATAATAATTAACTAAATCGAATGATATACATAGGCCTATATAGTTGATACACAACTGACGTGGTTCTTTGATTTGGATTTTATTTAATTTTAAACTAAAAAGCTCTAGGAAATTTTCAAAATTGTAAAAATTTTATGTTATCCATACATCCTGTGTTCTGCGAATAATAAGAAAACCTACCTACCGCAAATTTATCGGATACCTTAGGCCTGCAAATTCCGAAAGGAAAAGGCGCATACCGAAATACCGTTCCCTAAGAATCGGGTACCCTTGCTAATTCTAGTACACCCCCAAACAGCTACTTTGTAAAGGTTGTCGAGCTGGCGTTTACAACATCCGTTGCAAGCAAAACCAATAATTTCCCGAGAATTTATAATGTAAAAATACATAGCCTACTTTGTGTACATTGGTAATATTGTTTGGTTCATTTTTAAATCCTCGATAACCCGAATGAGACCAAGGAAAGACGAATTGTCGCGTAATGCGGTCTAGACAATCACTGGAGGCAACTTATAAAATGTCTTTGTTTTAAAGGATGTAAAACAGAAACAAGTCCTGACTACGTTGGTGTGCTTTACGTCAGAAGTAAAATGTCGATGAACTTTGAAAAATACATTCCCCCAAAGCAACATTTTTTTTATAAAAAACATACGAGTATATTTGATATCCGGCAACCATTAAATGTCCTGCTCTATTTATCCTCTTAAACCTTATTACAACTGGTAGCCCAGTCAATGAAGTTCAAAAACGGGCCAACGTCGGAACAAATTTGTAACAGTCTGAAACCTGTACCATTCGATAGTACCTACCTTAGGGGTCAAAACCCCAAAAGTCCCCAAAAATCCCCTGGTGGCATTTCTCACAGCCCCCCTTTAAAGCCCCCTGGACCCCTAATTGCATGAGTTTATAAAAACCCTTGTAGAATAGTTACGAAAAGGACTAGCGTCCTAAATATTTTTTGTTGTATTTCTTGTTAAATTGTCTACAGAAATTGTCATTATACGTTTTTAGCTAAGGTCACTCATTAGTCAGTTATTTACAGTCAAACTAAAATGTTTGCATTTAAGCGTCTAGAGAGTAAACTACTAAACATATATTGATCATTTTGGGGTCAATGGATTTCTTATGGCCCCTAGATGATAGGAAAAATTTAAAACCCCTTGTGAAATGTCAATAAATCCGTAAAATAACAATTAAACCTTATTTAGACCAATCTAAGACTATCACTGCTGATTAACAAAGTATTATCTTTCTTTATCCAAGCAGACCACTAATATTTTACGATGTAGCAATGATAAAAAACATAGTTTAAATTTATATTTAAAATGTGATGCTTGGTAAAAAATTTGGTAACATATAAATAGAGTTTATTTTTAATGATTTCAACCTGACTTAGAACTAACACTAGATAAGCTATTTGTTTTAACGTATGTTTTGATAGATTATTCATTGAGGTAAAAACATTTCGTTAAGAAATAGAAAAAAACATGAATATCGGTATAACTGTATGAATTTTATTTAAAATTTCTAGTTTTTAGAATTTTTTAAATTACGTTTCAATCTACCAGGGGATTTTTGGGGACTTTTGGGGTATTGACCCCGTAGGTGGGTACTATCGAATGGTATAGGTTTCAAACTGTTATAAATTTGTTCCGGTGTTTACCCTTCATTGACTGGGCTATAGTGGTTTGAAGGGTTGAAAGCCCCTGCTACTGTTTTTATCATTGCACTTCATCAATATCACCTGTTTTCGTCAACCATTTTTAACAACGAAAATCATGCTTTAGAGGTCTGGGTTGGAAGTTTTTATTTCTATGTATTTTTTATTTTTATAGAGTTTAATGCATATTGTACGATAATATGATGAAAAATATAAATCATAACTCGGCCTAAAAGGTTTTGCCTACTCACGTTCGGTTCACGTTCTCGAAGTCTTGAGCTTGAAACTTGTTCTCGAGGCCGATGAAACGCCGGCCTTTGTAACGAAATATAATATTATTACCCACATGTTACTTTCCTGCCCTCTGGGTTTTAGACATTTTAATAAACAATACCTCAAATTTTGTGATTTAAGACCCTATAAAAATTTCGTCTGATGTAAAGAGTATAAAAAGTTCATATTACATTTTCACTTCCAACAGCCTTTCATAGTACAATATAACATACAAAGACACCAATTTCCATGTCATTTGTAAAGCCCGGACTCTCCTTTCGGCTACCCTTTTTTCTATGTCTTAGGACACAGCAAAGCCACATTCTTGAATGAAGACAGCATCATTTCTAAATTAGAAGAAATTTAACATAATGAGTATCATGGTAGTTTCGCCAGGCCCGGCTGTTTCGCCGTTGTCATGCATTCGGACTCCCAAAATACGGCCTGCGGCTGCGAAACGGAACATCCTTCCGGGAGTTTTGCCGTCCCGTGTGTCCCCACCTTTAGTGGTGTTTTGACACACACTAACAAATTAAAGGTTACACGATTGTTAAGGCGTTATTTTTTAACTATCAAATAACACCGTCATTTTAATCAGCGCCCCTCCCAGGCCGGCGCTCCATGCGGCCGCATGGATCGCGTGACCCGCCTGTGCGCCACTTCATCCGATTTTCAGGGTGTATTGAAAACCGTACACTTCATCCGATTGTCAAGTCGAACAAAAAAGGGTCATTAGTACCCTCCAAACGGAGCTGCCAAAATAGTACAGTTCATCCGACGGCCGGCGGTCGGCGGTTAACCACCACGGTACGCCACCGCGGTAGAATAATCCACCCTTTAAGGAGTCCACACACTCGAACATGTCCGTCCAGCTGTCGGATCCGATGTCGGGCCTTTGAATTAGTGACATAAAACAAGATTCTATAGTTTGGTCAAAAAATTGGGTTTTGTTCGAAGGATTTACTGCTTCTACCTCCGTAAATAAAATTTATACTCTTAGATTTCACTTGTACTCTTCATTGAGACAGTTAAAGACATTGAACAAATTGTTGATTTTTTATTTACAGGGTGTATGAAAAAACGGTTCAGGATTTTGGGAGAAGGATTACTTGTACAAAACAAAGAACAAATAAGTCTGTGTAAACATATACCATAAAACACTTCGTTAAGCCACTATCCGCCATTTTGCTTTTACACTACATAACTTTTATTTCCGTAGCGGGTTAATGTAGGCTATTAAGTTTAAATTTGGCTTGAACTTTTATAATTGTAATTAAAGGTCCCAACATAGTATGCTTTTTCCAATACGTTCAGAAATTCGTCCTAAGATGTCCTCAAAATTTAATCCCTAATCATAATATAGTTTAACAATAGTTAGGTTCCCTAATTGCAAGTTCGTTGATAATACCTATGTGGCTGAAATTGCCTCTTTCTAAAAACCAACGTTTTGAACAAAAGCGTAGATTTTTTCTTCTTTTGGCTAATTTAAATAAAAATGCCTCCAAGAATAGCAACATTTATCTCAAAATCCATTTTGAAACTGACATGCTCGACTTCAAAACATCGAACCTGACATGTCTGCCGAGCTGTCGGGTTCGACGTCGGAACCGACAGCTCGACGGACATAGTGTGTGCACACTTTAAGATAGGTTGGATTATTCTACCGTGGTGGCGTGCCGTGGCGGTTAACCGCCGACCGCCGGCCGTCGGATGAACTGTACTATTTTGGCAGCACCTTTTGGAGGGTAATAATAACCCTTTTTTGCTCGACCTGACCCTCGGATGAAGTGTACGGTTTTCAAAACACGCCAAAGATCGGATGAAGTGGCCTACAGCCGCGTGACCCTTGTATTTGAACTGCTCTTACTGAGTTGCGTTCCTCAACCCTTGTAAATTTTTCGTCAGGACAAAATGTTACCTCATTAGCTGATTTAACAAACTGTAAATAAGCGAGTGGGACAAAGTGTTTCATAGAAATTTGAGTTGGGACAATATGTTACTGTGACAAAGTATTTTGTTTGCAGGCTACATTAAACACAACAAAGGTTGTTTTTATTACATTGGGAATACACTTGAGCTGAGTGAAAATAGCATATTGAGTAACAATCTATGACTAATTCAGAAGTAGTATGTGCTATGCCTAACTATACGACACTATCAAATTCCATGTAAATAATAGAATGATCTAAGAGAATCCTAAATCTATTCAGTTTCAATTACAGTAATAATTTGTTTGACAATATATTTTTTAATTTGAGTAATGCACAAATAAACAAATTGAATAACACCACTCTGGATATATTAGATCTTTCCCTATATGAAATTCTTATATGGCAAAGCAAAGTATAATGAGCATATAATTTTCTTTCTAAGGTCGCCACGACGCCACGCCACAGCTCAGTTGCAAATATATTAATTTATATACTGTAGTAATTAATTAAACTCTTACATAGATTGACAAGATGCACTAGTGAGGTAGTCATTTTCCGATTCATTGTGATAGAATACTTCACTTTAGAGCTCGTTGAAGCAATTGTTGAAGCTTTCTTTCTTGCGTGAAACATTTATACTTGCTTTTAGATAGATACTACATTTACGCGGACCGTTTTCGTAGAAACTTTGGTACTAACACTTAAACTGTAACAAAAAAACAAAATATTGTCCACAAATAATAAAACTGATTAAATTAATAATAGAAGTAATAAAGTACACCACTGTCGCTTTGTATAGCCCCAAGGGTTTGTATGAGTAAATTTTTGATGGAGTATAAATTTATTTGTGTGTCTTGGATATACTTTTCGTTCGTGTATTACTGATTTATTTCTTTTAGAGAATTTACTTATGGGTTCATCTTGAGCCCGTACATCCCAATGCGTGCAGAATAAACATATTAATTCCAGTACTAATAATGGATACTAACAAGCCTATTTTAGTTGCCCTTATATTTTCCAATGACAAATTGGAATGTTTTTCCCCAATATAGATAGTAGGAAAATTCATATAAAACCCTGACCATGAGAAAATGGGCCGAAATTCTGTAAATGATATTTGCCATGAGTCTTCCCTATCAGATAGTTTCTGAAGGGTGTATTTACGGCGCGGACCGACACAACGGTGGCGAGGAGAGGCGAGGGGCAGGTAGCCCGCGCGTGTGCTCGTGTGTGCGCGGCGGGCGAGTGCGCGGAGACGAGTGGGTTGCAGCTGTCAGCTATTAGGCGTAATAAAACTCAAAATTATTATATTTGGGCTTGCCTCCTGCTTACAAAAAAATTTTTTAAAGTATGATAGTTATATTTTTTTAAAGTGCATTTTTGGCCAAAGAAATTGAAACCAATTTTATTCCTATTTAAAGGATATATTCTTTTAGGTCATAAATTTAAGTCGTCATATAAAATTGAAATAATTTTGTGGATGTTTTGTAATAGTTTGTTTTAATCTACATAATTAATTATTAAAATTGGCAAAATATGGGTCCTTAGACTCTAGTGGTTTTTATGAAAGGCAAGCACCAATGTGACGTAAAACCACCACTTTATATGACAATAAGTCATAAAATAATTGTGTCAAATTTTTTTAAATATTTTTCCATTATTAGAAAATATTTGTGTAGTCGAATTAAACCCTTAAAACGGTATAATTTTCAACTACGAAAAACCCCTTGCACCACCTTAACTGCTTTAAAATCCTTTTGAAATCTGATCTTATGATGGAAAATATAACACCGAATTCATTAAATTGGTTAGAGAGTAGGTTTACTGTACGGCCAGTGTTATATTATGACATTAAAATTCTAGCAATCACGAATTATTTCACCATTATTAAATTTCCTTTCCCACAAATTCCACATAATTTAATAAACAACTGATCTATAACCAGCTCAAGGTTACGTACGTCAGGTAATGCCGGAACCACAAACATTGCATTATTTGGACTACTCATATTAGCCTGAAGGTGCGACTCAAATAATCCTCATGAACTTATGTCTGCCCGCCTCATAGTCCGCCCTACAATTTTAAATAGGAATGCTTTAATTAAGGTTAAACTTTAATTGATTTTCAAAACCTAAAAGGCATAGGTACAGTTTTAGTGTAGTTTAACATAGAGCACCATACGGTATGACTGTTAAAGACGAATGTGTGACTAACCTAAAACCTCGTGTCTGTTTACAGGTTGGTTTATGTCTGCCGAGCAGGCGTCAAACAACCTTAAAAGTGACCTCCATGCCAAAACGACATACACCTCTTAAGTTCACAAGACTTAATGAGTGTCCCTCAACACCGAAACACAACTCCACTCTTCCTCGCCTTCGAGATTGTCACTGTAGTTCCTGTTGTTCTCGAGCAGACCTCTGTTGTGTGCAAAACCTAGGCATCTAGTATCACACAATACCTTACCTGTCCCACTAGTCCCACAACACCGAATACTCGACACCTCTCATAGTTATTGCCCAGCTTGTCTTTTTTTGTAATCGTCAAAAATCCTGTACAAACCTTATTCCTCTCTAGTCGCAAAAGACTTAAGGGTGCGCTCTACCCATCTGCCGCGCGCGGATGCAAGGGTTTAGGATCTCCGTGTTTGTCGCCCCAGTTGTAAACCGATTTAAAATATTTTTGTGTCATTCTTTTCGTAATATAATTTTGTACTCCGCTATCGTCTTAAAATTTTGATATTAATTTAAATTACTAAGCAGGGTGCTTGCTAATAATGTTGAAATAAGCGTTTTTGTATCAAGTTTTAACGTATTAAAAACAATTTTTTAAGAAAAAATAAGACGATACGTGAAAACAATATAATGTTAAGAACAAGAATCTGCAATAAGATTGGTAAAAAGTTTATAGATAACGTTGCAAGAAGGGAGATGCGAAAGGTCTGCAATTTCAAAAACATCGTTATTAGACCACCGATCGATTTCGCACTGAAACCAAAAAAAGCATTAGGCTAAAGTAACAAAATTTAAAATCACCCGTCATATATTTTTCAAAATGTGAGTTTCCGCGTATAGCGGCAGTTAACAGTCTCGCTTGACGATTTCGACGCCGAGGTAAAGCGCGCCCTTAACTGTATCCAACAAGACCATTTTTATCCTGCATCTTGTCCCTATTATTCATGCAGTATTACATCAATCATGACGTACAAGAAAAAAATTCCAATGTGGCATCAGACGAGCGTTGGTCCCATAACTAGGCTTGCCATACGTCCCGGTTTGACCGGGACAGTCCCGGTTTTACGCTCTTGTCCCGGTGTCCCGGCCGGTTTTGCCTTTGTCCCGGTTTTTTGTAAAAATTGAGAAAACAGGGAATTATTAATAATTAACTAAACAATTTGTTTTATTTTATGTCTTACAAGAGGCTAAATTTTCTTATAAAGACAACAATAAACATTATTATTAGCATTTGGGGTACAATACAATTTTCAGGTGACAATGAAAATTTAAAACAAGGTGAAATTTGACGTACGTATGGTGGAGGACAAGGGTTTGCTAGGCAAGTCCAGTGCACTTGTGATGTGGTAGTAATAAACAAATGATTTAAAAAGTCCCAGTAAAATGTAAATAACGAGAAGAGACGATTAATTTTACTGTTGCAACTTTTTTGTTTCAAGAAGAAGTAGGCCTTTCAAGAAGATCTTTTGACAACGTGTTAGATTTAATATGCTAATCAAAAATACCTATACAACTGATTTCATTAACTTTTTTAATCAATTTTTAATCCTATCTTAATATAAACATTTTTCAGACAATAAAATGACATAGGTAATAGGCTACAATGTTAAAAAAGATATAATCCATGCTTAAATTTGGCATAATTGAGACCAACATATCATACTCCATTAACAACCTGGTGGTTGTTGGGGGGGGGGGGGGGGGGGGGTTACATACTGGCCGTCCCGGTTTGGCTCCGTAAAATTATGGCAAGCCTACCCATAACCCCTAACACACACTACTTATTTCCATCCTTGTCCTATAACTTTTCTCTGATTTTTACTTTCTCC
The DNA here is from genome assembly GCA_030545055.2 of Neoaliturus tenellus. NCBI lineage: Eukaryota > Metazoa > Arthropoda > Insecta > Hemiptera > Cicadellidae > Neoaliturus > Neoaliturus tenellus. Next base: position 331,977,186 of record CM061531.1, on the reverse strand, counting down.
CTCTATACCATACTATATGGAGAAAGTATTGTTTTCGTCAAAATTTTCGAATTTGAGTTGTTGGTGGGTTTATCCATTTTGGTTCCCCCTGAACCCAAAAAAGTGGTTTTCGGAGTGATGTCTGTCTGTGTGTGTGTGTGTGTGTGTGTGTGTGTCAGGATGTAAACAGAGCTAGAGAATGCCCTAATGGTCCGATTTTAATTAAATTTGGTACATAGGTCCAAATCCACGATAATTCCAGGCGTTTTTTTTTTCATTTTTTAGAATTTTTGATTTTTAAGGGTATTTTACCCCCAAAAACCCTCAAAAATCGTCAAAAATCCAAATTTCTCAAAAACGGTTCTAACGATTTTGATTAAAATTTTGTGGTTTATTAAGCTTAAAATGGTGAATAAAATGACACCACCCGCATCTCCGGGAAAATCCCCGTTCAAAAGTTATGGAGTAAAAAGTGTTTCAAAAATCAATTTTTTGTATTTTAAAAATAGCTGTTGTCTTGAAATAAATTTTACCTATCACCATTAAATCAAGCTCAAAAAACTAAATAATACAGTATTTTAAATTATTGCTCTACGTCAAGTGGTTGCGGAGAAAATTCAATTTTTCGTTTAGCGGTAAACGCAGTACGTTGTTAAAAGTCACAGACGCGCGTAGGGTCAAACGAGCGCTGCTCAGCTGGTAGCTATCCGACTGAGTCATCAAGACATTAATGTTTGAAGCTTTTAACATCTTTTTTATATTGTTGGGAGAAAGTATGTGTCAGTTAACTGATACCGTTTATTTAAATAGTCTTGCAGCAGGGAAGACAATACCCATCATGCTATAGCTATGTAAACGAATAATATAAAAATCTAACTTGTCCCATAAGACCTAAACCTCTAATGTGGCATAAGACCTCAAAAAGTCCCACAACCTCAAGCGTACGAATAATCACTTCCTTCAGCCTGTCCATGTCCTTATTGCCCTCTAAGCACAATTAATTCACTAATGTTAAAATCCAACCCGTCCCATAAGACCTAGCCTATCTCACAACATGGAATCCCCACCTTACCTCATCCTTGTCCTCCTGCTTGTCCTTGTCCTTCCTGTAGTCCTCCAGGAGGCTGTAGGCCGCCTCCGAGTGGTGCGTGTGTATCAGCTGCTGGGTGATGTCTCCGCCGCGGAACCACGCCAGCGTGTTGGCGCCCCCCGGGTGGAACTTCCGGAACCTCGTCACGTCATACTCGCGTCCCAGGTACTTGACGTGCAACTCTCCCTCCTCATATCCCATCACTGCGGCCGCACGCACTCGCACTCACACGCACGCACAAGACCCGACACCACCGGCACTGCACTATCCATCACTCGACACTCGGCTGGGGCCGCTGGCTGAGGGCGATCGACCTGTCGGGACAGACGAAAACTGAGGTTAGAAATAAAGAAGTGAAAACAGATTCATAATGTTAGTAAAGAGACAAATCTCTCGACATGGATTAGGTCTACTTCGATAAGGACTTAAGTCAAGAGGGTAATGATTAGATTATGGTTTGTCAAGTTATTTGTTTATATTTATGGTAGAACTAAAGGTCGGATTAGACTGAGGCCGGAGCAGAGGGAGCCCGGATTAGATTGCGGCCGGAGTAGACGGAGGCCGGATAAGACGGAGGTCGGATAAGACGGAGATCGGATTAGACGGAGGTCGGATAAGACGGAGGTCGGATAAGACGGAGGCCAGATAAGACGGAGCCGGATAAGACGGAGGCCGGATAAGACGGAGATCGGATAAGACGGAGGTCGGATAAGATGGAGGTCGGATAAGACGGAGGCCGGATAAGACGGAGGCCGGATAAGACGGAGGCCGAATAAGACGGAGGCCGGATAAGACGGAGGTCGGATAAGACGGAGGTCGGATAAGACGGAGGTCGGATAAGACGGAGATCGGATAAGACGGAGGCCGGATAAGACGGAGGCCGGATAAGACGGAGGCCGGATAAGACGGAGGCCGGATAAGACGGAGGCCGAATAAGACGGAGATCGGATAAGACGGAGGTCGGATAAGACGGAGGTCGGATAAGACGGAGGTCGGATAAGACGGAGGTCGGATAAGACGGAGGTCGGATAAGACGGAGGTCGGATAAGACGGAGGCCAGATAAGACAGAGCCGGATAAGACGGAGCTGGATACATGAAAGTACGTTCAAACTAAATTTTAAATTGCAACAGGATAGTATTTATTGATATAAATCTATTATTATGTACAAAGAGATCAAATCGAACCACATTTCCGGGCCAAAAAGGGTCAACTGTCATGAGATAATTAATTATTGTTTTCAAATAATTCAATTTGAAAGGACAAAAGTTCTAAATTCTCTTATAGTATCCTATCAGTTAATTCCTATTCTAAGGTATGAGAGGTCGGTTCGTTCGCTCTAATACAGTATTCGATCATTGTATTAGATCTTTGCGCTATTGAAATCTGTCGACAAGCTGTTACTCTATGACCCCGAAATCAAAAGGAATTGCAGATACAACGTATAATAATAATTGAAGTTTTAATTTGCTGGTGTTAAAAATCTAGTGTATTGGTTAAACTCGTGTTCTAGTTAAGAATACAAATATTAATGTAAACATAAATGTTATATCTGACACGAAAACTTGCATGGATGCAACATGTAGTTAATTAATTAGTTAGTCAAAAACTAATCCGGTATAAAACTCGTGATAAAGAACTCAATCCACCAGTGGTCGCGGCGCGGCACACGCGACTTTCGCTCACAAACACGCGACTACCTGTAGTCGTGGCTCAAATTGGCTTACACCGCGCGGTCATTCACTACGGTACTTGTATTATTGTTAACAAAGTTTAAAATTATGTAGGCTACGCTGCACCTCTAGGTAAAGAATAATTGGAATTGACCGTCCAAATGTTGAACGCAAGGGTGAAGTACGTCATCAATTTAACAAATTTACTCGATTTTTAATGTAATAAAATATAGGCATTAACCATAGTTAGTTATAAACATGACATGTAGAAAATTGATAATAATATAAGAGCGTTAAAGATGTAAAGGTTAGATAACCTTGACATCGGTCTTGTACAGATCAGTTTGTTAACAAAAATACACAGGTAGAATGAAATCAAAATTAAATATAAATTATTGCAAGCAAACAAACAAGCAAAAAAGCCCCAAAGAGAGTTTACAAAAAACTCCATTAAAGTTTATTTCGAAAACTAAAAATACCAAATAAGTTTTGGTAACAAGTTATTACAAACTAAGACCAAAATATACAGTGACGAAAGACAATAAGTTCAATATACAAAAATTAATAGGCTACACAACGTTTATTTTTAATTACAAATAAACATTAGTAAATAATCGGAAAAAATACACACAGAAAAAAATGTAATAAACCAACTCCTGGAGGCTATGGTGTCTCCTACCATTGCTAGTTTCTTTTGTCTCCCTTCCTCTGTTCTCCTCTTTCAAGAACATAGCTAATAGCTGAAGGCGCTCTCTTTTATGTCTCTGGACATCTTACGAAATATCATTTGTGCCACCAAAGATTTTAAATAATCGAACTCACAGTTTTCAAATTCGTTATTTAGGCATATTCTGTTATTTAATTCTACATCCACGTGACCTTTCTCCTAGACATTTATTTACGAACCTATTTTCCAAGTCAAAAAGAGATATTTTACACTAAAGGTGATTTGAAAGAAGAGTAATTCTGTGAAAAAGACTGCAGAGTAATTAATTGTTTTCTATATTAGCGAATTTCCCTATAGGGAATACGCTATTACGGTAGTAGGCATGGTAAGACCTAAGCCCGGAACCACTTTATTTTTCATTTTGAGGTCCCCAGAAGCTAAAAACACCGTTCGTTCATTTTCATATATATGTGTCCGTGGTACTGATAACTTTTGAAGCGGACCTCCGATTTTGATTAAATTTGGTATGAAGGTGTAAGACCAGGTCTATTTTGATGAGTTCGCGAACCAGCATTGTCGGGTTATGGGAACGGGGTTTTATGGGGTTTTAAAGGGGTCAAAATTGGGTTTTTGGCATTTTTGGACCTTAGTTTTCAAAATTCATGAATTTAAATAACACCATTTAAAAGAGCTTAAAAAAACAAACAATTTAGTATTTTGAATTTTTAACTTAGCTTAAATGGTTACGGAGAAAATCCAAAAATGTGTTTTCCATGTTATTCTTATGGGAAATCAAGAAACCCCTATATCTTACCTATTTTCTGAAATAACTTAATCAAATTTGGTATGTACATTATCTAGATAGGTTTAACTTATACTTGCTTACAAAACCCATATGGCGGCAAACCTACATACTCAACCCCATGGGGTTTATGGGAAAAATAAAAAATTGTCAGAGCTTGATACAATTTTGTGTTTACATTCACCAATTATTGATTAACTTAGATTTTCTAATAACACCCCATGGCAGAAAACCTACATACTCGATCCTATGGTCTTTTTATGGGGAAAGTAAATAATCTGAAATGCCATTGGAAATTCGCTGAGTACGCAGGTCTGCTGCGACGGGGGTATTTTACATAACAGACTTATGCCCAATAAGTCTGTACAGTGTGTACAGTCTGTGTGAGATTAGTCAGTTTGCCACTAACCTTTTACGGGTCTTTAAAATTACTTCAACACTTCAATGAAAAGGTGATTAAACATTACGAAGAACTATCACCTATTCACTGATAACCCTATCTTAGTAAACTTCCTGTTATTCATTACTAAACATAGACTATCGGGTAACTAGAAATGGTTTGGATTTTTCCAACTAGTAGAATGAAATGGGATGTTAGATGAGTATTAAGTCTCGAAGAGATGAACAACTAGACTTGATAAACAAATTAAGCCACTGTGTTGAGATAAGGTCTTATCTGTTACCTAGTTGGTGCCGATTCATTTACTTTAATGCAAGAGCTATTGTTGAGTATGGTTTCAATTGTATCAAATCGCTATATGGTATTATCTAACACAGTTAGGTATGTATATAGGTACTCCTGAATGTGTAATGTTAAATATATTTGTATAAAACTTGACATTGTGAACCACGTGTTTCATTAAACTGTACATTGAAACAGTAACAATTAGTAATTACTTTATGAAACTTCAGTAAGTGAACTTCTATTACTATTACTCCGCACAGTTAAATTAACTTTCACGTTGTGAAATTTGTTGACGTCGTTAAAACCAAAAACACGGGCCTTTAAACCTTGACTTTAGGAAAGGTTCCCATCTATCATCTTCTATATATTAATAGGCAAGCATGTTTCATTTCCTCCTTTTTTCTCAGCTTGTGGGCATCGTAGGAGAAATCCGCGCATACCGTTAGAAAGGTATTGTGCTGTAGACGAGCAGAATCACGTTTTAATTCCTATCGGCCCACGGCGCTATACAGGCTTTCAAAGTTTCAATGTTAATGTTATGGGAGAAGGATAATTGATTGAATCATAAGACAGCTGTTGTAATAACAAATGCTAGCAAATAAGGAAGAACAGATGTTTTATCTATAACAAATTTTAAAATTGATTGGCCGAAGATCAACTGAATTTTTAGTCGAATTTCGACCAGTGGGCGATTTCTAGTCTATATATTAATACGCAAGCATGTTTCATTTCCTCCTTTTTTCTCAGCTTGTGTGCATCGTAGGATAAATCCGCGCATACCATTAGGAAGGTATAGTCCTGTAGATGAGCAGAATCACATTCCAATTCACATTGGACTCCAGGGCTACGCCCCACAGGCTTTCAAAGTTCCAATGTTAATCTTATGGAGAAAGGAGAATTGAATGAATCAGTAGAGCAGTCAGACAGCTGTTGTAAAAACAACTGCTAGAAAAACAGGAAGAACAGATGTTTCAGTTATAAAATGTTTTTAAGCTTCTTGGGTTAAGATCAACTGAAATTTTGATCGAATTTCGATCAGGAGGCGATCTCTAGTAATTATTAATAGGCAAGCATGTTTCGTTTCCTCCTTTTTTCTCAGCTCGTGTGCATCGTAAGAGAAATCCGCGCATACCGTTAGAAAGGTATAGTCCTGTAGATTCGCAGAATCCCATTCTAATTCACATCGGACTCCAGGGCTACGCCCCACAGGCTTTCAAAGTTCCAATGTTAATCTTATGGAAGAAGGATAATTGATTGAATCATTAGACAGCTGTTGTTATAACAAATGCTAGCTAATCAGGGAAACGGATATTTACTTATAAAACATTTTAAAACCTATTGGCTCAATATCAACTCAATTTTTGGTCGAATTTCGACCAGTGGGCGATCCCTAGTTAAAATTATTATACTAGCATTGTACCTTTAAACCTTGTATTATTTATCAAAAACTATTTACGTAATTGCCTGAAGATATCAAATCGACCTTTTGTTTCACGCCGACTACCTATGTGGTTTTCGATATTGTAGTTGTACATAAATATTTTTATCGAATGATTAAAAATTAGTGATGAAACTCGCAAAAGGCTTGAGTGATGTCCAAGTGCTGTTAATATTCATTATGACGCTGTTGCAAATTATACTTTCCAACGGTAACAAAGACATTCTGCACGGTTTGTTATCGATTGCACATCACAGAAAGGACATTTTCATTATTCTCTTTGCTTGTCAAGAACATCGACGTGCTGCCGCCGAGCAGACTTGACAAGGGTTATCGACAATCGTTAGTAAATTGTGACGTAAAGGTATAATGATGACGAATCTGACACTTGTCTTCATCGCAACAATAATACATTTGAAAAGCCGATTCCTCTGAATTTTTAAAACGAGTTCGGTTCGGGTTCGTAATGTTTGTTGATTTTTCACGCCAAATCCCTGAGGGAAGCGAATAGTAAATTGAGAAAATTAAACGACTAAAATAATACCACCTTGATTATGTTGAATCATGGGTACATTATTGACATGTGATTCTGTTTCTGTTCTAGGAACACCTATATTGAACAATCATATTTGCGTGTTCAATATTTTGCATGCAGTCTTATCCATGGGCGGATTTATGAAGGTGCAAATCTTTTGTATGACAATGTTTGAACAATTATAATGAGCTGTGTTGTAACATCAGCTTGAAAAAATAATTGTTATTGTTATATAAAAGAAATTGTTACCTTTTTAAGTATATACAAACAATTGGAATTGGGATATTTGTACTTGAATTTGGTATTCAAACATACGTTCGGAGAGCTCGGAGCCCCATAAGACATAAATCCGCCCACGGTCTTATCAGACGGCAGCGACGAGGTTAAACAAAAAACCTCTATAGGTATAGAGTGATAAACACATGTCCTTTGGATGTGATGGTCTTTGATAAGGCTATTGAAGTTGGTTACCATCAGTGTCAGATAAGTGTGGGTAAAGTGGCAAATAACAGGTGGGAAAGAGTAAACAAAGGACTGTTTGCCAAGGAAACGAAGCGAATAGTGGGTAAAATGGCGCCAACCAAAAGGGGACAGTTATTTTCCCTATATGTGTAGCACTCTATAGGTAACCTCGTTGCCCCAGTTGATTTTGGGACCATTTTACCCACAATCCCAGGCGTTTCCTTGGCAACCATCCCACACTTTATCCTTGGATACCAGTTCCATCTGTTCTGGTTAGTCATAATCTTAAAAAATTACATAGTACTTAAAACATATGACTGTTGTTTGCTTTACAAACCACTTTCACTTTGATTTGATGGGCTGTGAGCAGGCTATTGAAGTTGGTTACCACAGAAACGTCGGATAAGTGTGGGTAAAATGGTAAATAACATTTGGGAAAGTGTAAACAAAGGACTGGTTACCAAGGAAACGGCAGGAATCGTGGGTACAATTGCTCCAACCAACAGGGGGCAGACTTTCCTAACTTTGTAGCACTCTACGTCTAATTTAACCTTGTTGGAGACAGTCAAAGGTGGAGGTGGAGATATCCATTCGACAAAACAATGACTTTTAAAAAGTCTGGACCCTTACGTCCACACAAAGAGGCACAACCAAACCACTGTAGTTCTTTTACAAAACATCAACAATCAACTTAACTGATAAAATAATGTTTGGCAGAGCCTTATGTTATAAGGCCTCAAGATAATGTTTCGTAAGATGGTAGGTCTAAATAGCCAAATGGATTATTCTCATTACTTTTCTGGGGGAGAAAACACTTTAAATTAAATCCTGTGACAAAATTTTGAATTTTGAGATGGTTCAAAATTGTGCAAAGATTAGGTTCAATTTTGTATAACGTGGTAATGATACACAATTGACATTAGTCGAGGAAAATTTATCGTCCAGCATTAATTTCTTATTTCTTGCTAGTTTTTCCATGGCCAGTTGGGCGCAGCCGGCCGGGGCCTACGATAACTCCGGGCCTGCATACTCCCACCACTCCCGCTGCCTCGGCGCAGAAAGAGGCCGACTTTAACATGCGCTCTTATGGGAGAAACTGCTTTACGCGCTCATAACGCTCACATATTTTGATTTCAAACCTTTTGAGTGGTATCACTGTTTTCCTTACCTCAAGCCCTATTGATTTATGTAAATTCCAGTGCTCTATGTTCTAAAATATTGTAATAAATAGACAATTTATCTAAAGAAATCAGTATATATAAAACTTTTAAAATAATATTAACTGCTTGCTAGTTTATATTCGCTTTTAAAAATTCATATGCCTTAGCTTCTGGGACTTTTTTATTGACTAGTAGAATTAAGTAACTTTTCCGTGAACGCAGTATATTATATAAATAAAAATAGCTATTATTGTACAGTTTTTAACTGCGCAACAACAACAAAATTATTAAACGAAACAAATGTCATATTCAGACTATGGGCATTGTTGCTACCTACATTAATAAATAATGTGCCACGTAAGAAGTTTGATTTCAGTTACAATTTATATAGATAAAGGAAATGTTTTAAAATATAATTTAATGTTTGTACATTTTTGCGGAAGGCGCCAAGAATCCGTGGGAACGGAAGTCCTCTCTATCTCCTGTTTATTTTTATCTCGTCTTCCACTTTTTGGAAAAATATACATGTGATTATTCAAAGTTCATTGACAGAGGTGGACTCATGAGACCTAAACCTGATTTAGTAAATATGTTGGTGCTAATGTTACAACTGTTTAAATATCTGACGAGCTGCTCTGATGAAGAGGATTTTTGGAAAAGACTTCTCAAAGACAGTTTTTTACCATTTGTCAATAGAACTCATCAATTAAATTATCATTGTTCAAAATACCAAATGTAAATCTTGTCACCAAAATGGTTTATTTTTACTTATGAAAGTAATTTACATTTTTCCCAATATCTTGCTGAACAATCACACCAAGATAATGAAGGACAAGGTATTACACAAGAGATCTATGAAAAACTTTAAGTTAAGAAGCTATCTTCACAGTAAAGAGTAAGAATAATATTTTTGTGTTATTCAAAATTTTTGTTAAAATTTTATTTTTTACTCCTCATAAAAGCCTTGAACAATTGATTTGAATTTTTAACCCCTAAGTGACACTGACGAAATCAGCACTTTATGGGTTAAACATCGAAATTTAATTGAAGCTTTAGTTTACTGAATTTAGAACATTTTTCAAATTGAGTAAATCGAATATGAATAAAAAAAATAATTTTATAAGCCAATAAAAGATAATTTTTGTCTTTTTACATTTTTTAAAATACTTAAATAAATTATTTCTTATTGTTTCTTGATGCCATAGTAAAGCTAAACTATCTAAGTATGTATGGTAATTTATTCGGTTCAATTAGCAGGTCGTATATAGTTTTAATGATGGATAGAAGTACGCGAAGCAGGGCGCGTCAATGCAATTCATATGGGACTGGCGCGCCGGGTAGGCCGCTTTGTGATGACGTCACGCCACAGAGCATGCAGGCCCGGAGTTATCGTAGGCCCCGAGCCGGCGCGGCACACGGCATGCTGCCAGACACGGCATGAATGGGACTATTCCTGGTCTGTAACGTCTGTGTCTGTTTTGACGACAGTCTGACATGGAGGTCTGGTCTTATGGCAGAGAGAACTTCCGAGAGTTCTCGGAAGTGTTAACCAGCGACAGGCCCGCGGTTTGTATGTGACGCGCTATGGGCCCGAGAGATGTTTGCGCCCCCCCCCCCCTTTCGCCCCTCCCCCCTCCTTTCCCGAGGATATGAATCACCTAATAAACAAACCCAGTGTCATATGCAGTTGACGATTTGAGACTCGCATTCCCAACATAACCACAAAATGAAACAATGACAGAACTATTTGTTTTGTGTTCATTTTCGACAGCTAATAATGCGGTTGCGCATTGTAAAAGTAAAGTGTGGGCTCGGGTTTTGGGGGGGGGGGGGAAGAGGGCGGGGTGGCGTGGCAGGGGGAAATGGACCCGTGGTGGGGATTAGTAGTTTGCGTTTGCGCGGCTGCGCGCCGTTCGGGAGACGCGTGTTCCTGCCACGTCGCCTTTCCGCACTACAAAACTAGCAAAACTTTTATCATTATTACTGTTAGGAGTACGAATCCCCTTGGTTATGGCGTCAACGTCAAAATCTGCTTGATAAATTATAAAATATTTTCTTTGTCGCGCTCCCAACAAACCCTTAGGCTCTTGCGCCCCTTGGCCCTTGCGCCCCTTGGCCCTTGCGCCCCTGGGCCCGGGCCCACCGGGCCCATTTACAAAATCGGCCCTGACCAGCGAGGGTTCAAGGGGCACTCCATCAGGCACCGGAGGTGTCATTGAAGGCAACGCTGATGGTCATGTCAGAAAGAACTTATAATATTTAGCGGAATTGTGACCAGCGAATGATATGAAAGATCACTTTTATCCATGTCATGGTTGTCCTGCCGGGGAGAACATTAATGTTGTGCAGAATGGGGACCAGGGGGTGGGTCAGAGGTCGCTTCCAGAGCCAACGAAAGCCTGACATGAGGTGTTCTTGTCAGAGAGATCTTGAATTGTTGTGTGGAATGGTCAACAGTGAGTGATCCATTAAAGTGAATATGTTCCAACATATCAAGTAAGACTAAGTATTGTTTTTGCATAAACTACTAATCATCTATAGTTCAATGGTCAATCATTTATTGTTTAATGGTGTATGAGGTTGGATGTTATAATATGATAAGATGATTATGTTCCCTTCTCTGAATCCGTAAAAAATACAACTCAGCAAAATATTAAAATTAGTTCGTAAAATATAGGTTACTATACGGCAAAAGAGGCGAATTTATGTAAAAACGTTGACAAATTTTCGATGGAAAAACTTTGCAAATTAGGTGTCTTAAGGAAGCCTCACTGACTAACTGAATAAGCCCAAACTGAGATAGACAAGTAACAAAGCAGTATTCGTCATGAAAACTAAGTTGTATAAGAAAATAACTAAGTGGAATTTGTCATCGAATATCTCTGAATATAAGTTACTAAGAAACTTTGTTACTAAGAAGCTTCACCGGTGTGTATAAAAACAAAGTATTAAACAACACGTTTTTGCACAATAAATTCAAATAACATTATCGCTATTTTTGTCAAGATAGTGTTCATTTATTTACATTCTGCAACGTTGAGAACAATAGAAATATATAGGGCGACTTTGGTATGAACTTTTGTCGCATTTTGTACTGCATAGGTCGTCAATCATTCTCCTGTCATGAATGCGGCTGTTTTCCGTTAGAAAACGAATTTTATTTCAGGGTTAATAATTTTTTTATGAACCTAAGCTCATAAAACTCCATTGTCAGAAGAAATTAATTCAATTTCCAAGTGGTTGAGTAATCATGGGCTAAGCTAAACCGCAATAAGGAAAGAATCACTTGGCTTCAATGTAATGATGAGACTGTCGGTGGCTTTGATAAAAATTCACCTTTTCCTTCAAGCAAAAAATAGTTAAATGGATAAATATTTATAACCATTTATGCATTTACCGAAGATAAGACTAATGTTTCTTTAGAAAAGCAAATTATTAGTTACGTACCTTGGCTTACTAATGAAAATGTATTAAACTCTGAAATTCACAATTTCAGGGCCCAACAACGGATTTTCGTTACTACTAGAACGAAGAATAAACCAACCCGTTAATGAAACACAAGAAAAGTACATGACAACTGCAAAATGTACATCCAGATTCCTAAAAACTCTACAATTGAATTAAAAAGATTAAAGCAGAAGATTAAACTGTCTAATGTTGTCAGCCATTTCGATACAACCATAAAGGGTGACAATATTAACATTTTACCGTGGTAATGAAAAATTCTGACAGCCGGCCAAAGGGTAATTGAATCGATCGAGGCACAAAGTGAAATAACAAATCGCCGACTCAGTTAAATGGAAGACAACATTCACTAAACGACTTCATAACAGTCGCACTCGATGGGAAGGGAAATATACTGCCAAAACGTTGGCACCACTGGTTTGATACTGAGACAACATTAAGTGTCTGGAATACTGGGCAGGCTGCCAACATATCATCCCTCCCTCCCTCCCTCCCTTCCCCTCAAACCAACCCTCGGCAGCCGTTGGCCTTAATCCCCCAAAGTACGAGCTTTCAAAAGCTTATAAACATCAACGAATGTGTACACAGTCTTTGGACGTGTAACAGCGATTCTCGCTGTGTTTTGGGTTGGGGTGCAAGATTTTGTTGAGGTTTGAAAAACCACACGGTAAAATTTCAATTTCAAGAATAATTTACTTAAAATGATAAAAATATTGTATGCTTGATGGGCTGGTTCATGATAATATATCACGTTAAACCGTAAAATTGAGGGAATTCCGAATTGTAAAAATGGAAGCGTTTACCGTGATGTTAGTTCACCACATGCACATCACAAACTTTACTCTACAGAATTTTTTTTATGAAGTACACGTTGAAGGAGGCAAGGATGAGGGTGGGGGGGGGGGGGGCGCAAGGCCTCAAAAAGGGCCAATAGGATGGTTAAAAACATTAACAAATTAAAATGTTTCAAAACATAAATAATTTGCAAACTTGCGAACTTCTATTTGTTCCTACTAACACTTAGAAACGGGCTCTCCCACAGTCAAAACGCAAAAATTAAATATGCATATACGGGTTCATAATGTTTCGTTTTAGAACACGCTTACAAATCATTTTATATTTACGTCAATTATATTTATTAGCGAGTAATAACTAAATGGTAATCATGCATCATGGTTACTAAGATTATGCAATCCACGAGGGCGGATGACTTTTCATTTGAAGAGATAACCGAATTGGTTAAGTCAGCAGTCATTCTTGAAATTTTTACTACGTAGGCCTATAATGTTGCAATCATGGTATACTATTGTAGTAGTAGTTATTACAAACAAACAAATTACATTTTGTAATCAATATTTTGGTTACCAAGAAAAAGAAAAGAACTTTTGGCCCCAAAACACAACCGACATGCACAAACTTATATTAGGCAACCAATGGCGCAAGTTTATTGCATAGAATGTAGGCTTCATTACACAAGTTGCCAAACAGCAAAAGAAAAGATTAAATCCACAGAATATTATTAGTTTTCTAGATGGCAAACTCAAAATTAATACTGTTTTAAAAAAAAGAAACCAATTAGGAAACTTTAACCAAAATAATTTCATTGTCAAATTGTGTAATATTTATAGACTTCACAAACATTCATGATTCTTTGAAACTATGACATGCTTAGCTAAACAAATATTTTCAAGATAAAAACTAAGCGTATCGAATTTCTGGGGCCGGGGTATTCTCACACTTCAAATTTGAAAAATTGTTAATCCTTTCAGGAATATAATCTGTTCTTAATCCGTCAACCAATCAGTCCAGCAACCAAGACTTCTTCTTATCGCGCGATAAAAAATAAGTAGATATTCAAAAAACTAAATAAAAAATATAATGAGGATACTTACCAAAAGAAATTTTAAAAACAAAAAAGCCAATAATTTAAAATTCAAAACGTTTATATCACCATTAACTGAAAATAACAGAGCACGTATGAAATGTTTTGTTTGTAAACAGTCGTCAAAGTAATACATGGTTGATCAGATGTTGAGGGAAAGGATTAGAGAGACAAACTGATTTCAAAATATATGTTGAGCAAGTTTATGCAATATTTGAACTATCAAATAAGGTTGGTTGAATCGCAAACCTCCATAAACTATCATCTGTCCATAAAATTTAAAATGTTTCACATTTCTGAAAATTAAAAATATGAAAACCACGTACCTATTTAAACTGTTTTTCCCTCGACGATATGATTATTCACACATTGTAAAATAAAGGAATGAACATATTCAAAAACGTTTTTATTCCTAAGAAGAAAAATCAACTACTCTTAATATAACCAAGTAAAACATAATCATATTTTCAAATCTGGAATTGTTCGGGATGAGCAGAATACCTGCCAAACGACGGAGTAGCGGACGCGGATGGCGGCGGCGCGGCGGTGAGGCAAAGACGCATCCGTGGTGATAGCCGGGTGCATAGAGTGCATTGTGTTATCACCACGGAGGTGTGGGACTGATAAGGGCGATAACGGGGTCACGTGGTCACGGCCGCGTGTGACGTCATGCTCTCGGAGGGGGTAGTCGGGGTCTGAATTGGTGGAAGAGGAACTTAAAGCAGGGGTAAAAAATGGGGAGGAGGAGGAGGCGGATCATAATATTTAAGGATGTAACAGGCTTTAGCTTGCTGCAATTTGGAAGTTTAGCTAACACTTTTTAACCATGAATATGCACATGAATTTTTCCCGGATCTTTCTAACTCAAAAATTTAAATTGTTTTAACATAACTTAATTCAATCTAACTTTGATATGCCTACTATGATATTGAGACAACGACAAAATTTTGTGCGTATTTTGAGGTATATGGCTGGAACGGTGCTCGAGTGAGATCAATCATAAGGGATGAGGCTTTGTTACTAACAAATACCAGCTGAATCATTATTTAGGGTAATTGATTAGCCTCATAGCCCAGTGAACAAAAGCAGTTGGGTCCAATTTCCAACGATCAAAAAGCTTCCAACATTTCTCACAGCAACTTTGGATTCCAAGGTGAGCTATAGGGCCTATACTGCACAGCTCCTCAGCCTACTGAAACATCCTTTCCATGAGTTTTGAATCAATGTCTTAAAGGTTGATCATCAGTTTAGTAAGATTCCGCTGAAAGTATTTGGAAAATACCTGTTACAGTAGAGAAAAACAAAATGTATTTGGTGACTACAACACATGACGTCACGCAGACCCCGTCTCCAACCTAACATTAAGGACCTTGAGCCTGTTCTACGGTGTTGACTGTGATCGTTTGTCAATCATCTTTCCAAAGGCGTGAAAAGTTTGGCCAAACAAAACTCACAGATCAAAGCGATTTAACCGCCGCTTAGTCACCGCTATTATTGGAACGTGGATTATAGGCTGGTTGACTTCACGAGGCTCTGGTCTAAATATAAGAGGCGAAGTATGCTTTTACGCAGAAGTGGAGAGCGTAAAGTTAAGTAACGACGCGTTATTTTTGGGAAGCTTAGATTTACATGTTGAGGTTTTATTATTAATGAAGTTAAACTACCCCGTGGTCGTAGCAAAAATGCACTTGCAATGTAGGTTTGCTGCCGTGAGGATGCGCAAGATTTCATCCACGCAGAATTTCATAAAAATTGGAAAATCCGTGTTCAAAAGCTATCGTGTTCACGGACAGATGTATGATTGACACAACGGAGTTTTTGGGTTCTAAAGGAGGTCGAAAAAAACATGGTCACACGCTTAGACTATACTATACAAGAGTTGATTTTTTTCTCTGGGAGACATTTGATAATAATGACCTAGACGCTTTTAAGACGTCAAACAAAGAATGCATGCATGCATTTAAAAATACACCCCTGTAACGCTGTAACTATTCATGTTAAAATAGGCCTACACGTAGAACCTAACTAAAAAAAATCGTAGTGCAGTGAATTTTATTTAGCAAGAGTTAACCAAGTTCTTTGTTAGTAAATGCTTTAATGTTTGAGTGACAGTAATTAATTGTTAGTTCTCACCTATCACATGATGCAGTCCAAGCCTGCACTATCCGACATTTAATTTATTAAGAACCAAACAATGTTCCAAGGTCTTATTTAAATTATACTGTGGATCCTTTTTTCTAGGTTATTTGACAGTTTATCAAAAGCAATACAACAGAAATAATTGTCTGTGTGTTTGTTTACTTTTTATTACTAAGTGAAACCGACAAGCTAATACACAATAATGTAGTCAAAGTAGTCACACACAAAAAAATCCATGACGTAAAATACGTTTACCTTATTTACGGCGTGCAAACTTATATCTATGTCAAAAAACCATCGCCGAACACTTTCCTTGCGAGTAAGGTGCGCACAGTTCACACAAATGTCGTCGTTATCAGCATCGGCATGATAAGATACTGCAGGGTTTGGCCCTTATCATCTAATTGGTGTTAAAACTTCTTATAACGAACCGAACTTTCACACTTCAGTGGATGAGTCAGTTGTGATTGCTGGTATTTGTATAGCTATTCTCTAATTCATCTAAGGATAAGTTGTCAAGTAAATTTTCTGCTTAAAAGATTATATAGATGAAGTGAGTGCCTTAAAGGTGACTAAATGAATCAAATAAAGAACTTCTTAATTAGAATCACGAAATTTATATGCCGTTAAATAAACATGTTGCAATAAATCATGTTGCTCAAGTGGATTGAAAAACGAACTTTATCTAAAATAACATTGATGCGTTACTGCGGTGCAAAATCAGCCTACCCGCTCTTGTAGTTTAAAGAGCTTTTCCCTCAAACCACCCACTTTTTAATAACGTGCACCAAATTTGAATGAATTGTGTTTTTGCATCTGTTTACCCCATAGTAAATAGATAACACGATTGAAGACTTATTTTTAAGCTTCACTACTACTACCATAATGGGGGTTTCCCTTGACAAAATTCTTTGCCAATTGACAGTTTTCTTTTTTGAAGTAACTTTGAATCTGCGTCTATTTTTTTACTTAAATAAACCTTACCTTGTACCGTAAAAGAAAAAAAAGAAAAAGAAAAAAACAAGAAGTATACGCCCTAATTTTTTTCGTGCAAGAAGTTTAATACTATTGTAATTGTTGCTCGAAATCGAGCAATTCATTTTAATACAATACAAAAGTACATTTAGTTCTAAATCAATAATATTCGATCAATCCAATACTGTGAATATCTATAATCACCAAAATCTTCCTCAACAAACTCCCAAAGTTATTCTAATGAGAAAATTTCAAATCTATTTTGTGGATAGCAAACTTATTTAAAGTCTGATTTTCATCAATTTTTTTCGGAAACTACTACAGACCAAGCCCTTTCCAACAACACCAAAAACTTTAAAATCAGTTCAGCACATTGCAGGAGGAGTTATCGGCTCAAAAGAATGGGAAAATACTGTTTCCGTCCTATAGCCTTTACTGTAATACCTTAAAAATTTATTGAAATGGCGACCTAAGTAAATACGTAGTTTAAGCCAAGTATGAATGAGAGATGAGTGTAGGATGATTGTGGCGCGATCTTGCAGTCTTGTTATTGACTAAAGCCGACATTCTCCTTAGACAGGACCAAAGAGCCAATGCTAGGCCTATCTAGGGACCTACACACGTGGGGACGAACCACAATATCGACCTCACATATAAACGAATTGGTCTAATTATGTATGGTCTTTGTGGATGAACTAATATTCACCATCAGTGCAGACGTTATAATCCCAACTGGGGAATATCGCATCCACAAGCCATCGCTTATAACTACCCATACAATTCTTGACCTGCATGCTGGATTACAGGACAACGCCACCGTCCCTTATGGGCAAATCTTTAAAAAGTTATATGTTTCCATCATACAACCATTTAAAGTTCCCTCCTATCATGAAATTTTTTATAGCTACCCACACTTAATAAAAACATCTAAATACTATAATTTATTGAAGTAGACCAACACGTTACAGTTTCAACATTTGGTCCGAGTATACTAGAGTGCAGCACTAGGCCTTTTTAGGCTCGACATTTCAGCGATTGTGGTCACAGAGAAGTAAAAATTTGATTTTTTTTAAGTTTACCTAGCAAGTTTTCAGTCCCCTAGGTACTAAAACTAAAATTATTATCACCTACCATTACAGAAACACCTATGTAATACCAATAACGGATGGGAAACTACAAAACCATCACAAAATTCACCCCAATCAGCTACAGTGGCGCCTTCAACTTAGCCGTGTACAGTCTGGTCAAATGAAGCTGGGACGTTGAATTAACACTTTTAATCAGAATAGCTCCTCCCCCACCCCATACCCCTTCACACCCCCCCCCCCTCCAACGTCTCGCTGCTCGCCGTGGCAGCTGAGAGTATTGAAACTGTAATGCAATTACAGAAATGGACGAGACTGGCATTAACTCAACTACACTTCACCTAGAGCGGAGGGTATCGCAATCGATTTCATCTTGCAATTATCACGTCGGCGAGGTATAGAGAACTCCCTCTGAATACGGCAATAAAATTGTTTGACTTCGAAAGAATTTGGTTTAAAACGGTGATCTTCCTTGATAGAGAAAAAATGTTCGTGTATAATTTATTTTGAAATAATTGGGAAAATCTAATGTTGATATTTAATTTATTGATAAAATTATCTCTGTTAGTGGGAGTGGGTACGGCATCCTATTCCAATTTCGAACTCTATGCTCTGCGCTCCGAAATTAAGTAGGCCTAATCCAAAGCATTCTTACAATTTTCCCAAGAGGAGTAAATTACGTTTAATTGCCCTAACCAAGGCCAAGATAACCATGTAATAAACTGATCATAGTTGTTATTAAACTGTTGTAATTTTTATTACAATTGTTTATTCAATTTATTCTTTAATCAGTTAAGTTTATGAAGATAAGAAAATAAAACAAGAAGGAACTAAACAAACTTTTGGAAAATATTATTTAAGATGTTTTCACTTAAACTACACAAAAGTCCCCAACAATGTTTTGTACATTGATCTATCTCACATTTATAATCTATTTCTTTCCATTAGGTAAACGTAATTTTGTTGGTTTTCAAAGGTGTTCGAAGAAAAATTCATAATTATATCATAAAAAGAATGTATACAGAAATATTACAAGTTGCACTCCCCGGCAAGACCTTGTAAGAAATTCTAGAAAGTCGAAAATCTGACAGAAGTTTTTTCCTTTCCCTTTTCTTTCCAAAAATAATTCGCAGCTTAACCTTATTACCAAAATTAACTAACGCTAACCGTACCGAAATGACCGTTAATGCAAATAATCAACTCCCTTCGTTACAACTACATACCTGGCTACAATTCCACAGCACACTAGTGTTTCAGACTACACAATGGAACTAACCATCACTGACCAATGTCTTATAGCCATAACCGCGGTCCATAGAGTAGGTCCATGTAGATGGACTGATAACATATCACAGGTGCAGGACCGCTTCCGCTGGCGTGTCCACGGTCACGGCTGTGGCGATATAGATATCGGTTTTGCGATATTCGATATCAAGCTTTCGATATCAAGATATATTTTTTAATCGGTGAAGGTATAAGAATAATGATTGATTGCATTTCAGACTATTCATCGATAATGTTATCAACCTAAGACATCGACAATAGCATAACAATAAATCGATTTTATCAGTTGAATACGTTTTTATTTTATTTTAAACACTAAATACAATATATCGATTACGATGGATTAACGTGTTGACATAATTGAAAAATTAATATTAGAATATCATTTGAATGTAATATACTATATCACTTTGACAGGGATGACTCCGGCGACCACCAGGACGGCAGGCTCGGACACTGTCCGGTAGGCGGAACACACCCGAAGCGCAGTTGACGCTGAACCCGGGCGAGTCGCAACCTGTAGCACTCCTTATCTAGAGCGCCTGCCCACACCTCTGCCCCGTAAAGGAGCACGGACTGGACCGCGGACATCAACAGACGTCTTCTGCTGGATCGGGGACCCCCGACATTGGCCATCAGCCTACTAAGGTAAGTGACTACCTTAGCGGCCTTGTCCGCCGTACGGAAGATCTGATCCCTCCAGCTTAACTTGGTGTCCACCATAACCCCAAGGTATTTGGCGGCACGAGTTGATGTGACCACCTCCCTTCCCACTCGGAGTGGGACGACGGTGTCGATCCTCTTCTTCGTGAGGATCACAATCTCCGTCTTACTGAGAGCAAGCGAGAGACCGTGATCTGACATCCAGGTGTTGACCACACGCATGACTCGGTTCAACTTTAGTTGGGCCAGCTCAACGTTGCGTGCAGCTATGAGAGCTGCGACGTCATCGGCGTACCCAACCAAAGTGGTTTCCTCAGGCATCTCGGACCTCAGGAGGCTGTCATAGGCAACGTTCCAGAGATCCGGGCCGAGTATTGAACCTTGTGCGGCACCAGAAGTGACTTCCACCGTCCGCGTTCCGTCAATCGTGTCATAAATCAGGCTTCGAGAGCGTAGATAATCCTCGATGAGCCGCAACAGATATGCAGGAATACGAAAGGTGTTGCGAAGCGCATCCAACATATCGACCCACCTCGCCGAGTTGAAGGCATTCTTGACATCAAGCGTAACAAGAAGCACTACTCGGCGGGAGAAATGGTTGTGGCTCTCGGCTCTCTCCACAGCTCTCTGAACTTCGGTGACAGCGTCGATCGTTGACCGTCCCTTTCTGAAGCCGTACTGACGGGGGCATAAGTCCCCGGCAGCTTCCACGGCAGAAGTCAGGCGGGAACGGATCAGCTTCTCGAACAGCTTCCCAGCCGTGTCCAACATGCAGAGAGGCCTGTGGGACGACGGCAGCTCGGGATCACCTTAGCCCTTGCTGATCAGTACAAGCCTGGCTGTTTTCCAGGGAGCCGGAAACACCCCTTCTACTAAACAGGCATTGTACATTCTCAACAACAAGTCAGCGTTGATTGAAAATACTTTCTTTAAAGCCTCACTGGGAATCCCGTCCGGGCCAGGAGCCTTGTTGCTCTTCAGGGAGAGAACGGAGGTTTCCAGCTCCTCGAAGGTGAAGAGTGGAATGTCCTCTACCCGTCCGAAGTCAAGCGGCGGTCGCTGTGGATGTTCAGGAAACAACGCAGCGACGATCCTCCCCATGGTGGCGCCCTCCATGATGGAAGGTGGAGAGCGGGCGCCGAGTTTCTGTGTTACAAGTTTGTAACCCAGGCCCCACGGGTCGGAGTCAACGTCGTCAAGAAGTCTCCTCCAGCTATTCGCCTTGCTCCTGTTGATCGCCTGGCGGAGAGATTTTCTCGCAGCTTTATAGGCCTCCGTCTTACGAACTCTGTCTGCGGGAATTCTCGCTCTTGTGGCGGCTCGTCTAGTTCTTAAACATGTTCTTCTGAGTTCCGCAATCTCTTCAGTCCACCAGTAAACGGGTTGTTTGTCGCGTCGGGGTTTCCTTCGCGGCATAGACTGGTCGCAGGCCGAGACGATAAGTTCCATCGTGGATGTTACTAGTGCCTCGGCCCCAGCCTCACCAGGATTCCCCTGCGCTCCCCGAGAGATGACTTCGGTGAACTTGACCACGTCCAGTTTGTTGGTGTTCCACCGGCGTGGCCCTTCCCGAGATGCGGAAACTCGACGATTTGCCTGATCATGCAGGTCAAAAACGACGTATTGGTGGTCGCTACCCGTGTAGTCCTCCACAACCCTCCAGCCAGAGATCCTCGGAAGGAGCGACTCAGACGCAAAGGTGACGTCGGGGATCGTGCCTCTCTGCCCGGGGCGCCGAAAAGTAGGTGTGTCACCCTGGTTAAGGACGACAAGACCGGCCCTGGCGATGAAATCCAGGATGTATTTCCCCCGGGAGCTGGTAGAAGGCATTCCCCACTCGACGGCCCTGGCGTTGAAATCGCCACCAATGACGACATGCCCGGTGGTGCCGAGAACGCACTCCTCTAGACTATCTATCTTGTCGCGGAAATCCTGGACGGCCTCGTTGGGGGTGAGGTAGCAACTGAAGATAGTCACGTCCCTACACCGAACCCAGACGAATCCTCGGCCGCGCCCGTGACTCCGCACCAATACATCCTGCGTATTACGTGCCCAAAATGCAGCAGTACCGAGGCTGTCGGAGATCCAAATGTTTGGGTCTCTGTCCCGATACTGTTCGCTGATAAGGAGAGCGTCAGCACCAAGTTCTCGGGCGAGCTGATCTAGAAGGTTATCAGCTCCCCAGGATCTGTGAAGGTTGGCCTGGAGGATGCGAATTACCGTCCGCTGCCTTTTGCCTGTTCAAGTGCGGCTCTGAAGGCACCGCACTGACCAGACCCGGGTAAGTGACCGAGGGCACTGGAGCCTGAATCCTTGCAGAGGAAGCAGGAGGGGCTCGAGGAACATTCCTTGCGTTTGTGGCCCTGGCTTCCACACTGGAAGCAGTTGGCACTCCTGTCGGGCCCTTTACAGTTTCGGGAGGAGTGGCCGAAACCGAGACAGCGGAAGCATCTCGAAACTACCACCCTCCGTTTGAGCCTGCAACTGACCCAACCGACTCTAAGGTGCTGAAGGCTAAGCAGCTTATTAGCGTGCTTTTCGCCCATCTCAGCGACAGCCATCCGGAGTTGACTTCGGTTTGGCTTTGTCAGCCATACCCTCACTCCGTCAGCCGGTATCTCCGGGAGTGTCACCTGGATCGCACGGGTCACCCAAGGGTCACCTCATCTTCGGTGGAGAGGGCATCAAGGTCCCAAATCTCGACCGAACACTTCGGTTCTAGGGCCTTGATGGACCCTTTGTCCCCAAGTGCAGTCTTGAGGGAAGCGGCAAAACCGATCTTGTCACTCGACTTCCCCAGTTCGAGGAGGACATCCCCGTTCTGGGTTCGCCGAATAGACTTGATAACGGTGTCGGTCTCTTCCGGTTTGGCCTGCGATCTAATCTGACCCAGAACATCGGCAAAAGATCGCCCCCCTAAGGGCTTGATCAAGATTGCCTCCGTCCTGGGCTTCTTAGGCCTGGGTTGTTTAGGCTTTCTGACAGACT
Source organism: Neoaliturus tenellus (assembly GCA_030545055.2). Taxonomy (NCBI): domain Eukaryota; kingdom Metazoa; phylum Arthropoda; class Insecta; order Hemiptera; family Cicadellidae; genus Neoaliturus; species Neoaliturus tenellus. Next base: position 331,954,215 of record CM061531.1, on the reverse strand, counting down.
TGCCAGAGGCCTCCCCAACCGGGTTTGAGACTTGCGTCCGCTCCACCCTCGATGCACTTTTCGAAGCTGCCTCCGCTTGCTTCTGCCTCCTCCTTTCTTTCTTAGACAGGCGCGTCTTCCAGCCCCCCAAAGGTGTTGAGGCAGAGTTTGCTGCCAAGGCAGGATTAGCCGCCGGAGCAGGAACCTCTGCAGGAGTAGCCGCTGGAATCACGACAGCGCCCGGGGCGGATTGAGTAGCCTGGACAGGAGATGTCTGCGATGCCGCAGTGACAAAAACCGGTCTCGGCACTGAGTCCACCTCAACAAGCTCAGGGCTTCCCGGCGAAGAACCGCTCTGCCTCTTCTTTCGCTTTCTGGCTTGAGTCTGGGACTCAGCCAGGTGAGCTTGAGGCGAAGCAGAGATGACTCGGTTCGTGACATCGCGCTCCTGCTTCACTGCCTTTAGCCTGATTTTCCGGCATTCCTCAATTTCTTCTAGAGCATCTTCGAGTTTCGGGATCCCCTCTTTTATCGCCTTGTTCACGTTCTTTTGAATTAAGAGGGCCTTGGCCATCTCCTTCAAAAGAGCTTTCATCTTCTTCAGACATGAGTCTTCCTCCTCGTGGGCGTCGTCCTGCTGCTGCCGAAGCATTTGCAGCTCGAATGCCGCACGAAGAGGGCTCTTCCTGGGAGGAATCCCTTGGGTATTGGCTAAAGGTGTTACCGGATTGGTCACCTCCATCACTAGATTGACCTCCACTTCCTTCTTTTCAGGCTCGGACGACGATCCAGCGTCACTTACCGTCTTGAACGGCGCCGGTGGGGGGGGAGGTTTTAATTCCCCCTGTCGGCGTCCCAGTCTTCGAGGTCGGAGACCTCTGCACAATAGAGCTTCGCCTAAAAGCGGCTTGCTCATTCTCCTTTACGTTCTTCGTGTTTCGTTTAGTAGAATCCATGCTTTCATGTCACCAGCGCATCGTGCGGCAAGAGGCGGCCCTTCATCGGCCGAGAGCGGGTACACCCTCGGAGGTCTACCCCCCGAAGGAGATAAGACACCCCTACCCCGGTACTCCGGGGCCCGAACCTCCGTTTGCCCAGCACCGATACACAAAATGTGCCGGACGTGCTGGGGGTCGCACCGTGGCAATGCAGAGTCCGATCTCTGCATCCATGCCGCACTCCCTGACTAAGGTCCGAAGCGGCTGGCTTCTGACGACACACTGGAGGAGACCATCGGCAGTGCGAGGCACACATCAGTCCCTGCAACACAACAGGGACACTCCCAGGACCCCCCAGCATGCGCCGGTCGAAAGAAGGTGGAGAGACGCCCTTGATTCGGGGTCGAAAACAAGAAGGTGAGCAAGGTTAGCTCAGGAAAGAATAAAGACGGTGAGCTAAGACCTGAAAGATGAGAAGAAAGGCCCTAGCTCGGGAAGAACTGTGAGGAGGGTCTCACAGCTGTCAAGCTCTTGGCAGGGGAGAGGAAAGCGATTTATCAGAGACAAGGCGAGATCGGCAAGGACACGGCAAGAACAGAAGAGCGCTCCCGAACCTTCCAGCAGTGGCAACACAGCTGGGAGCACGACACCCGAGGACGATGGACTGCGCGACTCATCGAGCAGGTCCAACCATGGGTAGAAAGGCGGCATGGCGAGGTGGACTACTTCCTCACGCAGTTCCTGACAGGTCACGGCTATTTCAAGTCGTACCTGAACCGGATTGGCAAGACCGGTTCACCGGATTGCATCTACTGCCCGGGCGTTCCCGATGACGCGGAACACACCTTCTTCCGCTGTTCGCGTTGGGAAAGGCCCCGCCTGGAGGCCACAAGAAAACTCGGTGTTTTTTCGGTGGACACGGTCTGCCAAAAGATTATGGAGGATGAGGGCAACTGGGATTGTTTGTCACAGTTCGTCCGGGGCATCCTCCTGGAAAAGAAAACCGATCTGGACCGCGAAGTGGCCCAGATCCCTTGATCGAGCGGCTGGATAAGGAGCGAGCCCCACGGGCGTAAGCCAAATTTAGGCCTAGCCTAACGTAATGTGACAAACAATTCCAGGTTAGATTCCTAAAGAGTAGAGGAGGTTTTTTAGTGGGTAAACCCGTTTTTAGGGGAGCCCCACACTACAGGCTGGCCACCTGTGTGCGTAATGCATTTTTCCGCCTCTCCCTAAAATATATATATATATATATATATATATATATATATACTAATATATATATATATATATATATATATATATATATATATATATATATATATATACACTATATCACTTTAGAACGATTATAGGAAGTTATTGATAAAAAAAATGACACTTTATTACAAACTTTTCGCAAGTTTTTTTTTTTTTTTGCATATGCATGACATACACTTTGTAAAGGATAACTGATAGTATACAGTTTATTTTCACAAACACTGAATAGATTTAGTGGACCTTGCTCATTAAACAGTGCAAAAAGAGAACGGGGTTTACTGATGTTTAAATCCCATAAAAATAAGTCTTAAAGTGTTCCTTTTTTATAAAACATTGATTTTACATGTATTGATGTACAATATTATGTATATGAGAACTAAAATCTAAAAATTTAATTAATTTCATTTAAAACATGTTTTAAATGCGAGAATATCCAAGAAAGTTTCCTAAGTTATTTTCATTGAATATTAACGAAACATTTTTCCTAAATGCTAAATAATGTTGTTAATGAATGTTCAGTATGCACGTCTCCTGCGAGAAGAATTCAACATCATCCAATTTTTACTATCGATAACATAAAAAAATATCGAAACACAAAAATCACGTGACAAATATCGATATGGCAACACCGTATCGCGTGACGAGAGCGAATCAGAGGCGGAATCGACCAACAATGATCCCACAATAACACGATAGGCACATCCGATACGCGCCCTCGCATCGCAAATCACAAATCACACATCACAACAGGGGACGGTTATCGCTATCGCACAGCTTCACGCATCACAGGGCAGAAATGGCGTGTGCAATTGGCAACTGCGCATTTCATCTCGTTTTAATTACTTTGCTGATAACTACAGGATCACGGCATTCGTACTGAAGATAAGTGATAAAAATTAGCCTTCCTGGAAGGTAGGCCTACTAGCGCTCTCAATCGGTGAAAATTTTCAACACTAGCGATTCAAGCGGACGGAAATGAGCATTTCCAGCCTTCATAGCAGAATCTATCAGGGCTTAACGATTCACAGAGTAGAAATCTTTCATTTTAAATAAAAAACTCGGTCTCCTTTCAGAAATGTAATTTTTTTGCCATTAGACATAATAAAAAAATTGTATTCCTAATTTAAAATGGTCAAAAGCTCAACTCTGAATAACTCATTAATTCCCAAGAACAATACAGAGCTAAAACAAAAGCACGAGTCACATTTTTATCAATGGAATCTAACAAAAGCTTTAAAAAGGGTTGTCCTATCTTTTTGTGTAGTTTTAAAGCTGACCAATAAACATTTAAAATAAAATAACGATAACCACGTAAAATAATTAATTGCTAAAATGTTGAAATAATTTATTGCTAAATTCATCTAATTTTTTAAACCGAATACTTAATTACACTATCGAAATTTGATTTATCTCCTTTTAATAATCTCCTTTTAGAGAATTCTCCAAAGGGAGTTGACTTTCTGAAATAGTTTTGACATCTCAATACAAATTGTAAAGTCAGCTTTCCAATAAAAATTTCAGAGCTTCTAGATTGAGTTTGACTCTCCCGGGGTTTCACTTCAAAGAAAGATTATTTAATGTTTTATTTCTAAGAGGACAATTATTACTATTGACTAATAGAGTAAGAAGTGTATATTACCTTCAAGATATTTTCAAATGACTGCACTTCATTGGATCACATCTTTATGACGTGGAAGAAACCTGAAAAAACATCAATATAAATTAATATAAACACTTTTGGTGACAAATTAACTTTGTAAAATACAAAAAAAAATCATGCTCATTGTTAATATTAAAACATTTGATAGGTTTGTTAAAAATCAATGTAATACTTGAATAAATCAATGAATATAGGAGGGTTTCGTCATAAATTAAGGCGGAAACAAAAAATATTACTATATAATATGAGGATACCTTTGTTGGTTAACATGCATATATATATATACCAATGTTTAATCTTTTAAGTACCTAAAATAACATTTGCATGAGTATGCACCCAGTAAGTGTGTTTCCCATTCCATATATTCATTGGTACAGTAGTAAAATCATTCAAGGTTGGTAGTAACGTTGCTATTTCTGACGAATGATTTATGTTTTATTCATTGCACAAGGAAATTACCCAACCATGGGTTACAGAATGAATGGCGCACTATGTGATTTTCTATTCGCGATTTTGTAGGTTGTTGCTGCTGGGGTGTTCTATTACTGCGAGTTTCCAATATATTCGTGGTTTAAATAACTAACAATTTTAAAAACGCGTTTATAATTAAAATTTTACATCTGAAGGCCGAATAGATGTATCTTTAAATGGCGTTTTAAACTAAAACTAATTGTATAAAAGTTAAATTAGAGAAAAAAAATTGCGTTATGACACAGACGTTCCGGCAATCTAAGTTAATTGTATTCTAGAAGTGTGTATATCGCAATATCATAGTAAACTTTTTACGTAGAATGGATTATAACTTCATTACAAACCATCTTCACGAGGTTCAAATGTTTAATATAAAAACCTTTAGCAAACATGAAATCAAAGCTACATTTCAGGGTTTTTTCTCTAACCCTGCTATTTAAATAAAGGAAAATCTCCAAATGAAAATTTAACGTCGACGAAATAATTATTTCAGTAAAATTACTCTAGATGCATTGTGTTAAAAAAAAACAAAAAACACCAAGTGCTTCAGATAACACTCCGCGATTCACCGAGCAAAAATCTACCCCAAAAAGGAAACCATCACAATACACATAGCTTTAACCAAGCAGAATCATGTCTGTAATCCATTAAACCCGATCCTAACCATTAATATTAAAACACCCGTCGCCAACATCGAATTACCCCACGGCGGGCGCCAACTAATCGACAACATGCATCACATATGCATGCACCCCCTCCCCCCCCAGGTGATGACAGGGGCGTGGCCGTCGTGACGTCACTAATCAACAGACAGACAGACGGACGGACGGGTAATCACGACATGAGTCAATACACTGACCACTATGACCAACACGAGACTGTGTACATGGGATGGATTAGTTGTGTAATTGGGTCTGATCGGTCTCTGAATGAGGGGGGGGGGTTGTGGGGGGTGGTAGGTGGTGGGGGGGGGGGGGGGAATCGAGTTATTTAAGCCAGTGAGGTTTTTTATACGATTTGTGAAGATTTTGATAGAAATGGAACACGATTTATCGAGTACCTTTCACGAAGCTGGATGAATGATTTTACACAAAAAAACTTGAGCAAATAGAGTATAGAACAAATGAAAATGAACAATGAGTATGAACAAAGAAGAAATTAAGTACAGTTGTTTTCTAAATCGACCATTCACTCACTTATTAACAACGAGTAGTCCGTCTTAAAATTCACACAGATTTACACTCATACAGTTTCTTCTATCTTCTTATTTCTATAAGGGTTTCGTCTGTTACGTATTTTTTTCTCTCGGCCTACTGAACCGATTTTTAAGATTGAGGTGTCATTTTAAAGCTTAGGATATACCACAGTGACGAATCGTAATTAAAAACGTCATATTGCTTCGGGCTTCGCCCTCTCGCCTTTGATTTATTTCTAGAGGGCGCTTTAAAATGTTGATCAACTTGTATTACAAGTTTTTTTTTTTTTTAATGTGAATTGTAATTTAGCAGCTGATTACCTTCAGATGAATTTTAAAAGCCAGGTAATAAACAAAAATAGCACTCTGTCAATTCATAATCAACATTCACGTACAGTAGGTGAGTTTCACTCATACAGCATCATAAAATGCACAATTTGCGCACGGGCCATCTCGTGACTCAAATTACAGAATTTTAATTTTTAAACAACTGAAGTATAATTCGGATGAGATGGGTTTGTCAAAGTTTCTCATCGCATCAAGGAAAATGTTGGAAAGTACTCTAACAAGCCGTATAACCCTGTCATTACAAAAAAATTAGTCAAATTTAAAGCCCATTTAATTGTAAAAACTATATTCTATGTGTTAAGGCCAGACTTAATTTTATTTAATTTCATTTAAAAACAATCTTAATATTCATTAACAACCATCATAATATACCTACCATTCACCATCCATATCATCAAACAGTAACTTGCACCTCAACCAATTTCAACCCATTTTAAATTCCCCGCCAATTAATCCCCTCCTCAAGAAGAAGAAGGAGGAGGATCACCCCAGTCTTAAGATGGTAGCCTAGACATCAACAGGTACCCTTCCATGTCATTCATTTTCCTATCAGAGATTCGCTTTACTTAAATAATTTTTATCACGTTAACCCGCAAATCTTTCACTATGCATAACAAACAGTCATATTTGTTTAAGACTTATCAAAGTATAACCTCGTTATATAAATTGTTAGGAGTTCTCGGGTGTTCATCAATACCTTATTTCAGTAAATTAATCTAGATGCACTGTGTTTAAAACCCCAAGTGCTTCAGATAACATTCCCCGATTCACCGAGCAAAAATATACTCCAAGAAGGAAATTATCACAATAGCACACATCTTTAACCTTAGCACACATAGGAGATTTTCGAAAAGAAAACCGATCTGGACCACGAAGTTGCCCAGATCCCTTGATCCGAGAGGCTGGATAAGGAGCGAGCCCCACGGGCGTAAGCCAAATTTAGGCCTAGCCTGACGTAATGTGATAAACAATTCCAGGTTAGAATCCTAAAGAGTGGAGGAGGCTATTTAGTGGGTAAACCCGTTTTTAGGGGAGCCCCACACTACAGGCTGGCCATACCTGTGTGCGTAATGCATTTTCCCCGCCTCTCCCTACAATAAAAAAATAATAAATAAATACCTCATATACTGCGTCGTCTCGAGTGATCACTTCACATAGCAGCGTGGGACCAATTAAAAAGTCTAATGCAGTTTTCCCTCGACGAACAGGTTGTCATATAATTCTTCTTTCTTAATTATAGCATTAAAATTTTTTATTGTGTTATTTTTAACATTGCAATTCATTGTAGTAGAAGAGTTAACACGGTTGGACGAATAGACGTTCTACAAGCGTGTTGGAGCAAACGGCCTCTAATCTATCTTTTGCGTGGTTCACATGATGGAAAATGGGGTGTTGAAGTGCATGTCCGTAAACAAGGCGTGCTCTTTGAATCCCCACGCTTCTTAGTGATTTGAGAAGTAATTGGGAAGATCCTTGATTTAAAAGTTCAATGTTCATCGCTATTATTTTATATTATTCAGAATGACATTTTCTAAAGATTTATTTTCTTGTATCTTCTGGAACTTTCAACAATAAATTGCCCTCAAATATTTTTCCAACAGAATTAAGTTTTGGATGAATTTCATGGCTCAGGATGATAAAATGCCAAAATGGCATATAAAGATGGTCACGAATACAAATTACTGTCTTTACTGGTTGGCCGTATGAAGAAACCCCATTAAAGTTTATGGACAGTAACACAATGGGGATAACATAAAGAATACAACCTATAACATGATTCCATAGGCTTCTCTAGGATGAAATGTCTCCTCTTAACCATTATTCCTCTTTATACTTACTACTTTCATAAAATCGCAGGTGCGTTACGAGCTTGTTTGTCATCGATCATTTTAATAAAGAAACAGTAATGTTATTAGTACGTAATTAAAAATTGTTAAACACAATTTAGTGTACATACATATAAAACCATGGCTATCAATAGAAATATTTTTAAAGTCACCGCGAAGTGTTAAAATATTTGACACTATTGCAGGTTCTGCAATTTCATAACAAAAGTCGAGGAACCGCCAAAGAATATATAATTTCAGTGTGACCTTGACCTTTTAGAGATCTTGGCATTTATGACGTCGTTGATGACATCATTGTAGGAATCGTCATTTGAATGACGTCACTGTCAAACCGGTTGATGACGTTTACCTGGCGTTTAACCCATGAAGTACTTAGAACGTACAACACACATTGAACTGAGCTAGATCAAACAATTTGTCACTACTTCCATCCTTACCCATGTGAGTCACAGACACAATGTATGGATTATTTTAAAAATAATATATGTATCATGTGACCAAACGTGTAGACGCTGTGCAACAACCCTATTTTAATGTTGTTTTTCAACTTTACATAAGATTTTTTTAATGTATAACAAATAATCAGTGAGAAGGTGTGACAGTAAAATCTTTAGTTGTTATCATTTACTTTACACTGTCTGCCATAGTTATTTTGACGTTGTAACACATAATATAGCTGACGAGTAATGTTGAGCCCCAACCAAACTTTTTTCTATCTATCATCTTGAACACACTTCATTGCACTATTAATCTTCTTAAAAATCATCATATTTAAAACATAGTTTTACTTTATCAAAACAGTTCTTCACTGAAAATTACATTCATATTCAATTGCCATAAAAATGCATACCGGTGCACCGCTTCTTACCTGATGTTTTAGTTGTTAAAACTATTTATTAAATTTTAATGAATATTTTCACCAAAGAAAACAAAACACAAAATTATAAATTCTCCCACAGCGTCAGCACTGCCGTGGTGAATGGATGAATAAAAAACTCCGCCCGAACAAAAGATTCAAAGTGACATTTTATGCGGCATCAACGGTAACAATGAAAAGGTCTTTTTAGAGGTAATGTCCTTTAAAACCTCGACGGTCGTGCATAATGTATAATGGCGCCGCCGTCCACCGCCGCCACGACAAAGACATGACCTCTATTATCATTACTAATGTTCCCCTACCAGAACGGAAACTTTATTGATAAACATAAACAAACATATTATACTTTTCATGTGGATATTATACGATTTATTGGGTTTTCGCCATCTTTAAACAGTTTTATTGGTTCTGATCCACAAAAAAGTGACAAACAGGAAGTTTTTGGAAAATTATAAAATTAGAAAAAATAGAAGACCGTGTATGAGAGTGTAATACATCCACAAATTCATGGATGTGTCATGGTATATTTATAAAATAAGAATCATAGAACTCAAACTCAATTGCTCTATATTTTAAATAAATACAGGTTGGAAATATTAACTAACACCAAGTATTTTGTGAGAGCTTCATAAAAGAATGTAAATGCTGATGCATCTTTTGTACTATAAGTACTAAATCTTTTGGTACTATTACCTAACAGTACCAACATTTTTAATTCTGTCACCTGACCGACGCCAATAAATTATGTTTAATGTTTGGATGACAAAGACATCCCGGCACCTCTACTTAGGGTGTAGGGACAGAAGGACCACTGATTGGGGGAAAAAGTGTATTATAATGGCGGGAGGTCCCATTAATACCTTTAATATCTTTACTGAAATGGCGACCTTACTCGATAGGTACTAACGGGCGGAAAAAGGTGTTTTGTAGGAACGGGTAGGACCACTGAGTGAGAGACTTTAGAGACTTCATTTGAAACACCGACGAGTGGCGGTAGAAGTGGATTGTAGGGGAAGGAGGACCAATGAGTGGCGGTAGAAGTGGATTGTAGGGGAAGGAGGACCAATGAGTGGCGGTAGAAGTGGATTGTAGGGGAAGGAGGACCAATGAGTGGCGGTAGAAGTGGATTGTAGGGGAAGGAGGACCAATGAGTGGCGGTAGAAGTGGATTGTAGGGGAAGGAGGACCAATGAGTGGCGGTAGAAGTGGATTGTAGGGGAAGGAGGACCAATGAGTGGCGGTAGAAGTGGATTGTAGGGAAGGAGGACCAATGAGTGGCGGTAGAAGTGGATTGTAGGGGAAGGAGGACCAATGAGTGGCGGTAGAAGTGGATTGTAGGGGAAGGAGGACCAATGAGTGGCGGTAGAAGTGGATTGTAGGGGAAGGAGGACCAATGAGTGGCGGTAGAAGTGGATTGTAGGGGAAGGAGGACCAATGAGTGGCGGTAGAAGTGGATTGTAGGGGAAGGAGGACCAATGAGTGGTGGTATTGTAGGGGTGGGGAGGGCCACTGAGTGGCGGTAGAAGTGGATTGTAGGGGAAGGAGGACCAATGAGTGGCGGCAGGGTTGTATTGTAGCATTGCAGGGGCGGGGAGGGCCACTAAGTGGTGGTGTTGTAGGGGTGGGGAGGGCCACTGAGTGGCGGTAGAAGTGGATTGTAGGGGAAGGAGGACCAATGAGTGGCGGCAGGGTTGTATTGTAGCATTGTAGGGGCGGGGAGGGCCACTAAGTGGTGGTATTGTAGGGGTGGGGAGGGCCACTGAGTGGTGGTAGGGTTGCATTGTAGGGGTGGGGAGGACCATTGAGTGGTGGTAGAAGTGTATTGTACGGACAGGAGGACCAAAGAGTGGCGGTAAGGGCAACTGAGTGGCGGGAGCGGTGTGTTGTAGGGGAGGGGAGGGCCACTGAGTGACGGTAGGGTTGTATTGTAGGGGTGGGGAGGGCCACTGAGTGGTGGTAGGGTTGTATTGTAGGGGCGGGAAGGGCCACTGAGTGGTGGTAGGGTTGTATTGTAGGGGTGGGAAGGGCCACTGAGTGGTGGTAGTGTTGTATTGTAGGGGCGGGAAGGGCCACTGAGTGGTGGTAAGGTTGTATTGTAGGGGTGGGGAGGGCCACTGAGTGGCGGTAGGGTTGTATTGTAGGGGAGGGGAGGGCCACTGAGTGGCGGTAGGGTTGTATTGTAGGGGTGGGGAGGGCCACTGAGTGGTGGTAGTGTTGTATTGTAGGGGCGGGAAGGGCCACTGAGTGGTGGTAAGGTTGTATTGTAGGGGTGGGGAGGGCCACTGAGTGGTGGTAGTGTTGTATTGTAGGGGCGGGAAGGGCCACTGAGTGGTGGTAAGGTTGTATTGTAGGGGTGGGGAGGGCCACTGAGTGGCGGTAGGGTTGTATTGTAGGGGAGGGCCACTGAGTGGCGGTAGGGTTGTGTTGTAGGGGTGGGGAGGGCCACTGAGTGGTGGTAGGGTTGTATTGTAGGGGCGGGAAGGGCCACTGAATGGTGGTATTGTAGGGGTGGGGGGGCCACTGAGTGGCGGTAGGGTTGTATTGTAGGGGAGGGGAGGGCCACTGAGTGGCGGTAGGGTTGTATTGTAGGGGTGGGGAGGGCACTGAGTGGCGGTAGGGTTGTGTTGTAGGGGTGGGGAGGGCCACTGAGTGGTGGTAGGGTTGTATTGTAGGGGCGGGAAGGGCCACTGAATGGTGGTATTGTAGGGGTGGGGGGGCCACTGAGTGGCGGTAGGGTTGTATTGTAGGGGAGGGGAGGGCCACTGAGTGGCGGTAGGGTTGTATTGTAGGGGTGGGGAGGGCCACTGAGTGGTGGTAGGGTTGTATTGTAGGGGCGGGAAGGGCCACTGAATGGTGGTATTGTTGTATTGTACTGTAGGGGCAGGGAGGGCGACTGAGTGGTTGTATTGTAGGGGCGGGAAGGGCCACTGAATGGTGGTATTGTTGTATTGTACTGTAGGGGCAGGGAGGGCAACTGAGTGGTGGTATTGTAGGGGCGGGGAGGGCCACTGAGTGGTGGTAGGGTTGTATTGTAGGGGCGGGAAGGGCCACTGAATGGTGGTATTGTTGTATTGTACTGTAGGGGCAGGGAGGGCAACTGAGTGGTGGTATTGTAGGGGCGGGGAGGGCCACTGAGTGGTGGTAGGGTTGTATTGTCGGGGCGGGGAGGGCAACTGAGTGGTTGTATTGTAGGGGCGGGGGGGGGCCACTGAATGGTGGTATTGTTGTATTGTTGGGGTGGGGAGGGCCACCGAGTGGTGGTAGGGTTGTATTGTAGGGGTAGGGAGGGCCACTGAGTGGTGGTAGGGTTGTATTGTGGGGGAGGGGAAGACAACTTAGTGACGGTAGAGGTGTATTGTAGGGGCGGGGATGAGGCGTGACGTAGACGAACTCCCGCTCATCAATATTTCAACAACCAATCCACTTGATCGAGTCCTGACTAACGCTCATTGATTGATTGCCCTTCGGGGGTTATAAACAACTTTATTTAGGTGTCATTTAATATTTTACTATGATACATGATTGAATACGATGATCTATTTCGTGTGATATTTCATCATGCTATTAATTCTACAGAAAGATTTAATAGTGATGTATACTATTGTTGGATATTAATAATGTTAATTTAATTTTATATCTCTTCAAGTTCAATTAAAGAAAACTAAATGTCGTATTGTTTTCACAGTGTGAATTTCGTTCTAGTTTTAAATTTTTTACAATCAAACAAAATGTATTTTTATATTTATTCGTAAAGTTTTTAAACAAAGTTTATCCACAATAAAAGATTTTATTGGAATACTGGAATTAAACTGCTACGATCCAACTTTAAAAAGAAACCTAGGGAAAATAAGAATGCCAACAATAAATTAGATTTTTTTTAGTATAAATATTACGAAACTGGCGGAGCATAACTTTATTTATTCATTCCAACTTTTTTTCTTTTTTTAAGGGAAAATGTGAGATAACCCTTATCTTATATAATTAACGGAAGAAAACTACTCCGGACCTGAAGCCCAGATAATGTAGGAGGCAACTATGGGATGGTGACGCGACAAGTCAGTGGGACGTGAATTGCAACATGGTCCAGCCAACTCCTTCTCCTTGTAAGCCAAGAGACAACTCCTAGTCTCTTACTTGTCAATGATCACAGGCAACAGGTCGAGACAGTCGAGAGTCTTGAGTAGAAAAATTCTAACCAACGACAAGGAAAGTTACTCAATTTTGTGTTCTACTAAATTTTTCACATTCTCAAACCCAGAGAGAAACAGAACATATATCTTGACTCGCCTACGGCTCGATGGGGGCTCCGCCCCCATGCCCCCGGTTGCCCCGATCTCAAACTTAGAGAGAAAGAGATCATATATCTTAATAGATCATGATCGTATGACGGGTGCCAGACATCTTGGCAAGTAAACAAAGTCAGTGTTCTTATCGTCCGTTGAACGTTGTCCGCTCAAGTCAGCGCTGCGCCGCTGACGTCATTCCAAATCAACATTCCTCCACTATCAATGCACGCCCCGCATCTGTGGACGATATCGTCACCTCGGCCTGCTTCACAAAGCGCCACCCGTTAAAGGATCAGCATTGTAGATCCTGTCTCATTTGATAAACATTTTAACTTTACGTGGCTGTAAATTTAAGCTTGACTGTTTCTCATGGTTAAGTGGTTATTAAGTAACTCAAAACGACAATCATGGTCTAAAAATAAATAAATAAGGTGCCATTTACCGATTAACTACAATTAGGGATAGCCCACTGGTCGAAATTCGACAAAAAAATCGAAGTTGATGTTGAGCCAATTATAGTTTTATAATGTTTTATATATGTTTATAATGTTTTATATATGTTTATAATGTTTTATATAGTTAAAATGTTTTATAACTGAATCAGCTTTTCTTCCTGACTTGCTAGCATCGTTACTACAATAGCTGTCTAATAATTCAATAAATTTCTTCTAGCATAAAATTAACGTTGAAACTTTGAAGGTCTGTAAGGTCTGGGGTCCGATGTGAATTAAATTGTGATTTTGCTCATCTACAGGATGATACCTTTCTAACGGTATGGGCGGATTTCCCCAACGATGCACACGAGCTGAGAAAAAAAGGAGGAAAAGGAACATGCTTGCCTATTTAATTTATAGATTGGTTTGTTTGAACTTTACTGTTAACTTGGGGAAATATGACATTGGTGCATTTTGTGGCCACCAACGAATGGGTAATGAACGCTGTAAATACGGTTTGCAACTCAAGGGCGGACAGCTGCGCATTTGGTAGCTAGGAAAGAAATACTTAGCAACCTTGTAAGTTAAGATTTTCCGTTATTAGCTAGTGTTGTGCTGTGCAGTTTTACGAGAAAAATTTAGCTACCATGTCCCGGAAAAACTGGCGTTGGGACCTAGCGACCTAGCTCATTTTCACAAACCTAACCTCGCTTCCAAAAGCTTTACTTTTGCTCAGAATGTTGAGGAGGCAAACTGCTGCAAAAGCTAGCTATGGTTTGTGACTTTTTTCTACTAACCCATCGCCACTGATTGGTTGACAAAGAGTCAATCTATTACGCCCTGACACTTAATTATTCAACCCCCCCTCCCAAACAAGAGGAAAGGTTGCGAAAAGGCTGCGAAAAGTTAACAGGACGCAATGTTGGGCAACGCAAGGTCATTACTGTGACAACAATAGAACGGAGCTGGGTTTACAATTGCCATGGGCTTGACTTGTTATGTAATGCTCTTAAAGATTTGTACCTTTCGTGCAGATACATTTTGATGTTCAAAGATGCTTGCTGGAATTTTTGTCGTTGTGGGAGTAGCAGCAGGGGGCAGGTACAATAAAACATCATTCCAACCTATTTCATGTTTATATAGCAACCTGATTTTACTAAAAGGAGAGGCAACCGATTTCACCATATTTCTGGAAGGCAACTGTGAGATGTGACTCTTTAAATACCAAATCTATGCCACTGCAATATAATTTTTTAACCGCGAAACATTCTTGGGATTGAAACCAAAATCTTAGGTTAAACGAACACCCTAACTCCCTAGAAATCTAATTACATTGATACAAAGTTTCAGGTTCCTAAAATAATTTTGAGATTGCCTCTTCCGGTTTAGTTCTAATCTGAAAAGTTTTGCGCAGTGGTAAAACAAAATTGAAATAAAAAACTGTAATTGATAAACTAAACTAGACTACTGTTTTTATTTTTTAAAAGTCAAGTATTAATGGTATTTTATAAAGACCGCCGTTAACATAAAACATATGTTTCTCATTACGTTAGGTTAATTTAACTGTTAAAAAATCTAAATACCTGGACGATCTAAAATTAAATTAAGCTTACCGAGTAAAGTAAGTCTATTTGTCGAAAAATATAGTTTTTTTTTTTTTTTTTTTTTTTTTTTACAGAATCAACCGTTAGTTTAACTTTTGTATCAAACGGTTCATAAATCGATGTAAAACCTACAAATCTCGTTCGACGCCTTTAAAAAAAATTAGATATAGTTACATATAGATAGCCACGCTAACAAACTTACTCGCTAATAAAGTTATTATTAATGGAGTAGCTACAAACAAAATCAAAACTAGTATAAAAAACGCACGAGATTCAGCACAAAGTGAAAGCATAGATGAAATAATACATAATATATATATTATTATTATATATATAGATAATAATGTATTATATTTCATCTATGGTGAAAGCAACCCCTTCGCGGCGCTACCGCTACCATCCATCTCCTGATGTTATACGTCACAAGCCGCTTTTTAACCTTCGTTTTATACGTCCTCACATTCCCTCTAATAGAGGGTCTCTCACCTCTACTACATTTCATAACTCTACACCAAATATAAATTTATACATATTTATAAATGAAAGAATTAACTACCTAAATTATTTAGAATGCCTATCTTTCTACCAAATTTAAATTGATCCTTGTAGAATTGAATTAATCTTAGCGTTATTAAATTACTCTACATAAGTTTAAGAAGGGTTTGGTAGTATAATTTGTACCAGCACAATAATTTTTACATATATTAAGATTTTAAATGTGTTATATTTTATTATGTATTGCAGTAATAATATAGAAAACTCGTATTTATGAGAAAGTTAAAAACATTAAAAATTTTGAAAGTTTTCTTAACCTTGAGCTGTTTTTACTTACATTAACCTTCAATTGATATGATAATCGGAACAAACTTTCTATTATTTCTTATTAGAACTCTATTAATCCACACAATTGTTATTGCTACAACTGTTCGTCATGAAATAAAAACAGTGTTTTTTCCGTTTGCCGGATTTTTTTTAACTGTAGGCCTATACTGTATTTTAAAGTTAAGTTTGTTTAAATATGTTCAAACGAATGGCAGGAAATACTTAACTTACACTCAGAATAATTCAACTACTACAGAACCAGGTCCACGAAAATTATTATACTGTAGTATTAAAGAAGAATGGAAACTGTTAGGTACAACTGAAAGGACGATTACTTTCTATCGGCTTTCAATGAAAAGACCTGAGGTAAAGATGAACGGAGAAATAAGTGGCTGAAGAGGAAGGACTTATACAAGCTTTTGTGTGGTAACGTAGGTCGTTATTTACAATACTACGCGTTCGGTATCATCACAATGGGGTAGTGTGTAAAACAAAACAAAAAAAATATTTTAATAAGTCACACAATGCTGTATGTTCTCTCACTACAAACTTTTAAGGCACTAACAATGATACCGTAGGCATAATAATAAGTTCAAACAATAAGTTCAATACAGTAGAAACCTTATCAGCGGTTTATTAATTACTTTATTATAAAAAAAAATAATAAAAAAACTCTATAAAAAGTATAATTTTAATTACTATTGAATAATACTAGTAATTTTTATAAAAACATCAACAAAATCTACTCGACACTAGGAACAACTTTTAAAAACAAAGGCACTAAGTGGTAATATTAGGTTAGGCAGCGACAAAGGACAGTTTATCCCATTTTACACGCAGGTGGTTTTCAATTTCCCGCCGAAAAAACATCAAAGTTGGACATCCTTCCCTTGTTATTCTTCCCTAATTTATTCCCCCGCCGGTACGATGTGTTTCATGTATTTAGCTCTGAAATGTTTTAGGTTAAACATAAAAACTACGGTACTTATCGCATGAAAAATAGGCCTCCTACAAACGCATCATTAAGAGTGTAATATTGTTTTTTATGACTGCTTCTTCTACAATGACAATATTATCATTTCAACGTGATTATACAGGGTTAAAACACTGTTTTCTCAAATCATTGGTACATTTTAAATAAACTTCCTGAACTAAGTATCTTTCTTAAAGAGTGATCAAGACTTTTTGTATAACCGTAACAAATCTAGTTAAAAAAAAATATTAAATTGACACTTCGAAACGTAATTACAGAAATAATCGACTGCCTGTTGTATCTTAACTTTTACCCTAGTCAGTCATAAACAATATTTAAAAATTAAAATTAGTGGTTAGTATTAATGATTTAATACTATTAGTGAAAATTAGTGGTTAGTATTAATTACTTAGTATTGATTAGTGTTAATATTGCAGGAAAATAGTACGATGGAAATTATAAGAGCTAACCCCCCCTCAAAACATTTTATTTTATTTTATAGTGAAACATTCTAGAAATATCGTACTCTAATTCGCAATCATTTAACACTTAGTAGCCAATGAAGTGAACCCCATATCAATATCAGACCACACATATGGCTCGCTGGCTAAAGGTTATACAAGTTCAGTAAGGTCGACCTCGCCAGCATATTACACGGTAATTTGAACTTTATGGTTCGCATTAACGAGATGACTGGTCGGGATAATTACTTTTAACGCTTGCAAACTCGCTCGTCTGGCTTATAACATAATTAAGATAGCGAGAAAGGGATCGAGCTTTGCTCATTGAAGGTACCTTTATTGGATGACAGTTCCAATGGGTTTACCTAACTTATGATTAGGAGAGTGTTCGTCGAAAATAAACATCAGATTCGCTACAAAAGCTTAACATGTTATTCCCATCGAATTTTGAAAAAAAAAAAATTATAAAAGCCACCAAACTTTGATTTAATGCTATTTTGTACTCGGAGGCTTACCTCAAGAGATGCCAACAGACCATAAAATCGACGAAATATGTTCAACTGAAGAGGGTTTGCTCGCAGTATCAAACACCATATCCCATTGTATATTTAATATTTACCTTATTTCCATACAAGAGCTCACACAGGTATACAAAGCTCTCTACGTATTCTTTTATTTTTATTTTGGGTTTATCTACGCCAATAGCATTTTTTAACGTTTTGTCGGGGAACGGTCCAAACCCCAGTCTTGTTACTATCTAACATCGACCAGTTTTTAGAAATCATCATTAATTAAATATCCCAATGACTCTTCTGTTGTAAACCTAACAGAATCATTGCAAAAAAAGCTTTTCAAATCGTAGCAGCAAAAAACACTTTTCACAAAGTCACATCAAACTGAAAAAATACATAAATTTGACCCGCACAAATTGAAAGTATGTGGTCTATTGGTCACGTAAATAAATGATGATGATCATGCATCGTTATTTGGCGAACGTTTCTCTGAATAATACATGGAGTAAACAATAATTTGACATGTTTCCCGGACGACGACCACAACATGTCCTCGCAATTATTGGACAAAACATCGCCGAACGGGACAGACACTCCGCTCACCAACTACTAATTGGTCTTACAACTTTTAGGAAATATAGATTCAATTTGGTTCCATTTGTCAAATTATGTTGGTAAGTTGTCCATATTGTGATCAAGAACAAACGGAGGATGGGAAAATAAATCAGTTTTTTTTTTGCCTGGCCTTGACCTTAGAAAGGAAATGGGAGATGATTTGTTAGCTAGTGAATATCACCACAGAGTAAGGAACCTTTACAGAGTGCTCGCTGCGCTGCGTTTTCGCGTCAGTCATGACGCGCCTCGTAGTGGCGCTACTGACGCGGTGACGCAAAATGGCGGGGACTGACGCGGAGTTGCCAATTCGGACACCGCACCGCACCGCACAGCACCGTGCCTCGCGTCACCGCACCGCCGCAACACGAGCACCGGGTCGTCCGACCACCTTAACTTTACTCCGAATTCCCGAGCGCGATTATTTGGCCAAGTTGCAATGGGGGTCATTTGTACAATGTTAAATATTTGACAATAACTAGCAGACTAAAACTGAAATGCCAGCTGCCTCACTTTAATTAATATTTTGAGCTACTTGCAATATTTGAATGTAATCATATTACGAAAGCTTCATTTAAAAGTTACATATTAACGTAATGGACAGAAATATTTCAGTTTAGGCTTGAGAATATTGCAAAATTTTTAAAATCTTTTATTTCATAATCACAATACGCACCTTCAGTATTGAGAATTCCTTCATATTTATTTGAAAATAAGCTCATATTAACTATAAAGAAATTTGTGCACTAACAATAAAAATCAGCTATCATTTTAACAACATATTTAATCAGTACCGTATTAAATTACACAAGTAAATACAAATAATGTTATATACAATTATACAGGGTGTTTCAGAACTCCCTGACAATATTTTAGGGCATTGTTCCTGTGTTAGAAACATATCTAAATATCATATTTAAATTGTCCGGAAGTCTTTAGTTACTCACACAGCCGCCATTTTTTAACTAAATAATTTAAATTTCCGAATATGAGCAGAATATAACCATCCGTTACGAAAATAAAAATTATACGAGGTGGCCCGTGCGCAAATTGCTCATTTTATGATTCGGTATGAGTGAAATTCACCTACAGTACATGACTGTTGACTGTTAGGTGACATTTTTGTTGGATTTTAAAATTCATCTGAAGGTAATCAGCTGTTAAATTACAATTCACATTAAAGAACTTGCAATAAAAGTTGTTCAACATTTTAAAGAGATAAAAAAGAGATAAATCAAATATCTCTTTGATATTTGAGATAAATATCCCCCCCTCTAGAGATAAATCAAAGGCGAGGGGGGCGAAGCCCGAAACAATATGACCTTTTTAATTACAATTCGTCACTGCGGTATATCCTAAGCTTTAAAGTGACACCTCAATCTTAAAAATCGGTTCAGTAGTTGAGAGAAAAAGGGACGTAACAGACGAAACTCTTATAGAAATAAGAAGATGGATTATTTGAAAAAAAAAATGGCGGCTGTGTGAATAAACTAAGACTTCCGGACGATTTGAATATGATATTTAGATATGTTTCTAATCCAGGAACAATGCCCTAAACTATTGTCAGGGAGTTCTGAAACACCCTGTATCAAGATTTCTATCACATATGATTATACTACACAACAAAAAGGCCTACTAAAAAGCGCTACACGATATACGCAATATCTATACTTGGCATCCAGCTTAGTGGGCTACCATTGTTACAATTTACTAGTACAACAATGGTGGCAGGTACGTTATTGGGTGGCAATAACAGTGCAACCTAATACTGATTAAATTAATGTATCTCAGTTGTTTATTAACCGCTTTTCATAATTTTTGTGTCATCGGATAAGGAATTAAATTGTCTAAATTGTTTAAAAGTTGAAAAATTGTGTTTTTATTTCAATTTTTTTTCGAAATTGATGTTTAAAAATGTTAAACGGCCGCCATTTTTAAATTTAAAATCGTATCACGTTGATATTTTTTCGTAAATTAAACCTTTACTATTTCAAGTTCCTTGCCAAGTTTCAAAGCTTGGTTGCAAAACGTCTGAAATATAAAATGTTTTGTAAAAAATACAAAATGGCGGATATCTAGGTAACTATGCATTTTAGGATACGGTATACATTCATATGAACCTTTTAGCGAATTTCCCTATAGGGAATACGCTATTACGGTAGTAGCCATGGTAAGACCTAAGACCGGGACCACTGTACGTTTTCATTTTGAGGTCCCCAGAAGCCAAAAACACCATTCGTTCATTTTCATATACAGCGTGTTCGGAAACAACGTTTCAGGAATTCAGGAGGTTATTGCCCACATCAAAATAGCAAAAGAGTTCCAGTAAACGTAAGTCCTAAAATGCTTCGTTAACCCACTAGCCGCCATTTGGTTTTTTACACTAAATAATTTTTATTTCCGTAACGGATTATTGTATTAAGTTAATATTTGGCAATAACTTTCATCATAGCAATACTCATTTTAAAGAAAAAAAACTATTTTTTTCCAATATGTATTTTCAAAATGGCGGCCATTAAAAAATTTTAAACTCAAATATCTCAAAACCGTTAAATTTTAACAAAACTTTACAAGAAACAAAAAAAGTTGACAAATAAAATTACCTAACTGATGAAACCAAGATTGTAAGGATCGAAGCACAGACAACGGAGTTATTGCCATTTTTGTGCATAAAATCATTGAGTTTCCATTAAAATGCATGCAAATTTATTTAATTTTAGAAGAAAAATCTCAATAACTCCATTATTCGTTGTCAGATGATTACAAACTTGGTCTCATTGGTTAAATTATTAAATTTGTCAACTTTTTTATATTAAGTATTTTTTTTGTAAAATTTACCGGTTTTGAGATATTTCAGTTTACAATTTTAAATTGGCCGCCATTTTGAAAATACATATTAGAAAAAAATAATTTTTTTCTTGAATATGAGTATTACTATGATGAAGGTTTTTGCCTACAGTGATCTGTTACGGAAATAAAAATTATTTAGTGTAAAAAACAAAATGGCGGCTAGCGGGTTAACGAAGCATTTTAGGACATATACGTTTACTGGAACTTTTTTGTTTATTTTGATATGGGCAATAACCTCCTGAATTACTGAAACGTTTGTTTCCGAACACCCTGTATATGTATACAGGGTGTTCATATATCATTATTATTTAAATTTAAACCTTTGTACATTTAATATCTGTGTTCCAAATTTTAGATCTCTATCCTCAAACGCACAATCTTTCTACGTATCTGCCGGACTAAGTTCATATAATCCATACGTTACACATCAATGTATACAGAGGTTCTGGATACATTGTTACGCATAAAAATGTGTTTTAACAAATACACGAGGGTGCAGCACCCGTAGGCCTACATTGAAATAGACGAGTGAGCGAAGCGAACGAGCTTCAATAACAACAAAATATAAGCCTTTTAGCACTGGCCTTTTTAGCGCACTGTCTGTAAATGATATTATTATAAAAAATATTACTGTTTAAGTTTACCAAGCAAATGCTCGGTCCCCGGGTATTCATAATATTATAAAACTAATATCAAAGTATATCATGGTACGGTAATGTATATATTTTATTCGATGTCAATAAAAATACACAACTAAAAGCCTGTAAAGGATTGAGGGAAGATTGGTACCAATATAAAACTAATCACATTATAGAACCTGACGGCGAGTGAGGGTAGTGAACGAGATCATCTGAAGAGCAAGTGGTATTTATAAAAAATAACATATATCATTATTATGTAATAGGAATTGTTCAAATAACAGAACGCGTACATAAAATACCTGTTGTTAAATAATAAAAATTTTGTACGTGGGGGTACTTTTCCGGGAGTAGAATTCCGGCGGTAGTATTCCGGTGGTAGAAGTCCGGCTGGTGTTTGGTTTGCCATAATGTTAAATTAGAGCAATCAAATTAAATAATAATGTATTTATAAAACTGGGGATACTTTTCCGGCAGCGAGCAAAACTCCATGCCACTTTAAGCTCCGTCCCTCGTGACGTCAAAATGACGTAGCGTTTTTTCATGGGGGTACTTTTCCTGGGGTAGAATTCCACTACCCCCATTTTGCATTATGATTAATGCAAATGTAGGCAAATATAATAGAAAAATCGCGATAACTCCGTTATTTGTAGAAAAATCTTTACAATCTTGGTATCATTGTTTAGACAACTTAATTTGTTAACTTTTTTGTCTAATATAAAATTTTGATAAAATTTGTCGTTACTGTGAAATTTGAGTTTAATGGTCGCCATATTAAAAATACACATCGGAAAATAATAATTTTTTTCTGAAAACTAACATTTTTGTGGTAAAGGTCCATGCCAAGTCTGAAATAAATCCATCAATCCGTTACGGAAATAAAAATTACTATAGTCCGTTTTTTAAGCCTGATCCTTCGAGGGAGAGATGGTGGAGGGGGTTTGTTTATACTTGCTACTATCCCATTGGCTGAAGCCTTTTGGTTTTTTTGTTGTTTTTTTGTTGTTATGGTTTTTTGTTTTTGTTTTATTTCACTGTTGCATACCAGCTGGTAATTTTACATCACAACATAATGTGTATCAGTTTTACAATATTATTGGTGTCAGTTGTTTTTTAATCAGTTTACTTTAGAACTGTTACTTTTTAACAAGGAATAGGTTTGGCATAAAAATATATCAGCTGACTAGGAGTTACTGAAAGATATCTATATATTAAAAAAATTGGGTTTTTCTTTTCCGGTAATGTTTGGCTCTTCTACCCAACCGATTTTCATGATTTTAGTCTTAAATTAAAGGTATGAATTCACAGATTTGCCATCAAGCATCGGAATTCACTTTCCTATCATATTACTCGAATTACACACAAATTAAATTTCCTCCCTGTGTATTTCTTATGGGAGTTAAAGTTTAATTGCCTTTTCCGGTTTTGTTTGGCCATTCTAACCGACCGATTTTGATAATTTTGGTCTTAAATGAAAGGTAAGAATGCACAGATTTGCCATCAAACATTTGAATTCAGTTATCTACTATATTACTCGACCTAAAAACATAAATGTGATTTTTACGGGATTTTTTTATTGATTTAAAGATAAAATTTTCCATTTATAGTTATGTTATGCTATATGTTTTGGTCTAAGAACCATCTCTGAAATACCAGCTTTCATATAAGCCTTTAAATATAAAAATCGGACGAAATTGAACCTCGCTACAGCATTCCAAATAACATAATTAATTTTAATTTTTATGACTTATCTTCAATCAATGATACATAACTCAATTTCTATTTAAGATATTTTATATGTTTTGTTCTTCAAATAATCCTTGAAATCTTGGCTTTCTTTCGAGATATTGATCGTTAGAATCGGTATTTATTTATTTACTAAATTACTAGACCGAAAAACATAAATTTGATAATTTCCAGAATTTGGAATTGAATTGAGGATAAAATTTTCCAGTTATAGATAGGTTATGCTATATGTTTTGCCCTAAGAACCATCTCTAAAATACCAGCTTTCAAATGAGTCTTTGAATTTAAAAATCGGACAATATTGGAGCTTGCTACAGCATTCCAATTAACATAATTAATTTTTATTTGTATGACTTATCTGCAATCTATGACACATAACTCCATTTCTATTAAAAATATTTCAAATGTTTTGGTCTTCAAATAATCCTTGAAATCTTGGCTTTCTTTTGAGATATTGATCATTAGAATCGGTATTGATTTATTTACTATATTACTCAAACTAAAAAAACATAAATTTGATAATTTCCAGAATTTGGAATTGAATTGAAGATAAATGTTTACAGTAATAATTATGTTAAGCTATATGTTTTGGTCCAAGAACCATCTCTGGAATACAAGATTTCGTATGAGTCATTGAGTATAAAAATCGGACGAAATTGAAGTTTGCTACAATACAATACAATTTTCTTTATTGTGCCTTCATTAAGAATTACAAAAGTGTCAAAATACATAAAATACAAGTTATTTTTCAGTATCTCCAAAAACTTCCTTTAGTGAGTGGAAGGGTCTTTCCACTAGCCACTTCTTTATTTCCTTGTGCAGCTTATTGCCAGTCAAGTTTCTCAGGCTGTCCGGAAGGTGGTTCTTCAGTTTACAGCCAACATAGGAAGGTTTTTTCTCCCACAGAGTAGTACGGTGTACCGGGAGGACGAGCTTGGAGCCATGACGAGGGTATAGTGGTGTAGATCGTGGCTTTCTTTGATCTTTGGTTTATTTCATCTACATACATTATATTTTGAAGTATGAAGATAGCAACCACTGTGAGTATTCCCAGGTTGGTGAATCCTGGTCTTTCTGCTACTGCATTCTAAGCAACACAAAGTTGTAATTCTTTTACGACTTATCTCCAATCGATGATACATAGCTCCATTTAAATTTTAGATGTTTTGAATGTTTTGCTCATGAAATAATCCTAGAAGTTTTGGCTTTCTTTTGAGATATTGATCGTTAGAATCGGTTAATTTTGAGACGTTATAATATGTTTCAAAAATTGTGTTAGGCTCACATTTAAGTGCAATTTAGAAATTCTTTTTATTTTTATCTAAAAAAGTTGTGGATCATTCATCTTCCATTAAGCTCCTGATGATAATAAAAATCGGGCAAGCATGATGCGCTATATCAACATAATTTTTTAATTATGGTCTTCTGGGATTTGAATTTAATTGAAGGCATTTTTATCCAGTTCTAATTAGGTTGTGGTATTATTTTTGGTCTGATAATCTTAAATAAATTGCTGACTTCCAATCACAATTTTTTTTAATAAACGCAAGGAGAACAACCAATGTAAACTTTCTTAATAATATATACCCTTTTATTAACTGAAAGTTTTTATTAGCTCCATTTTTTAATTGTCTGTAAACTGCTGTAAATTACGATTGGCTTTAAGTTATTGTTTTTATTTGATGAACATTTACCTTTCCATAATTAAGTTTATACTGAATGAATGCGTGCGAATTCGCAGGAAAATAAACAGTACGCTTTTCCTAAAACAAATTCATCGTAGTGCAACCTCCAGTTATAGAGTAGGTAAATATCATCGTTGGTTTTGGCATAAGTCTGTTGTTAGGTACTCCTGTCAACTGGTTTTCTGTAAATTTCTATTCCAATGTAAAAACCTATCACCTGGGCTTTTGATTTTAAATTTAAAATTCATATTAAAAATAGTCGAATTAGTTGTTCATGCCTTTTTCGAGTAATAGTGCCTCGATTAAAAATCGAAAGCCATTTTGCAACTCTGCTCCTACATACTCACACGCGCATTTTAATGCTAAAAAAGGTTTTTTGTTTACAAATTTTTATGTAGCGTATTACCTTTGACTATATACACTAACGTGAATAGACTTCTCATAGCATAGGCGTGTTTGATCAACACCTCCTAGAGTAATAAGAGAAGGCCAGACAACTGAAGATCATTACGTCATATAAGTAGGCTGATGTGTTAAATCATTAGTTCCAACTCATGCTTTAGAGAGTGCTGGTTGTACCGAAAAAACGGTGAAACATCTAATGTTGTTTTGATTTTTCGTTGTTTGTAAACAAATAAGTTAGTCATGACAGATGAAACCCCGTTGACTGGCAGTAGCACATCTGTTTTCTTACTTCAAAACATAACACATCGGCCTACTTATATGACGTAACGAATTTCAGTCGTTTGGCCTTCTCTTTTTATTCTAGGAGGTATTGGTTTGATACCTATTGAGTGTGGTGCAATCTTCTGCGGCGCACATGAAGTACAAGTGACATATGATAGATAAATCAGTATTACCACTCTTTTCAACCAAGAATGGAATGTTTTATCACTGAGGGTTATTTTTATGTTGTGGTAAAATGTTTTGGCAGCACCGAAACCCCAGCTGAATAATAACATCGATGGCAGCGACTCTGGCGCCGCGTACACGAAACTTCCAAATTTTGGCCCCAAACTAAATGCATTGGATGAGAGGTCTATTCACGTTAGTGTACATAGTCAATGGTATTAATAAATATAAAATTCTACATATCCTTTTAATTTTGCAACTCATCCCTCCCTGTCATAAATTATTTTACAATTTCCATTAAACATATGTTTAAACTAGCTGTTGCCCGTCACGGCTTCGCCCGTGATTTAATCTATTTTATAGGTAATAAAATAGAGTAACGAAAACTTCTTTCTTAAGAATTACATTCAAACAATGAATTAGTGTGAGTGGAGCTCTGAAGGGATTTTGATAACCTTTTCTTAATGAGAACCTATGAGCAAATAGAAACGGCCATGACAAATTTTGACCCAGCAAGCCCTATAGTCATTTTGAAGTCATGTTGGGCGGAGTCCTAAAGAACATCAAAAACTATATTTGGAAAGCTGTTTCTTAGTGAACAAATATTAGTAAAATGAAACGTAAACGTTAAATTTCATATGATGGTAATTTTGAGGATTTGTGGAAAGGAGCCCTAAAGGACATTTCCAAAACCATTTATTATTGAACACCTATGAGCAAAAAGGAACTTCCATGTCAAATTTCAAGCCAGTAACCCAGGGTGGATTAATTTTTAAGTCATGTGGGGTGAAGCCCCAAAAACTTCAAAAACTATATTTACAAAACCATTTCTTAGTGAGCACCTATTACCAAAAAAATCCACGATAAATTTAAACCTCTTAGGATCTATGGCAGTTTTTAGGTTCTGTGGGGCAGAGCCCTACAGAAAATTTTCAAAATCATTTCTTACTGAGCACCTCTGAGAAGAAGAGGAACGCCTATGTCAAATGTCAACCGCATGGGCCCTAAACTAATTTTCAAGACCTGCCGGGCTTAGCCATAAAGTATTAAAAAACAAATCATTTTTTATTGAGTACCGGTACCTATGAGCAAAGAGGAAAGTCCATGTCAAATTTCAACCCCGGAGGCCCTAAAGTAATTTTGAAGTTCAGTGGGGTGGAGGCCTAAAGTAATTCAAATACTATATTTACAAAACAGTTTCTTAGTGAGTACCTATGAGGAAAGAGAATCTTCCATGTAAAATTTTAACACGTAGTCTATATACATAAACTTAAACTACATATATACTTACATATATACTTATGTAGGGAGGAGCCCTAAATGATATGTACAAAACATACCTTTTTCATTGAGCATCACCTATTAGCAGAGAGATTTCAACCCCACAGGTTTCTTAATTAGTATTTAATTTTGGTCATGCGGATAGCATTATATTGAATGCATGTGGGGCAGAGCCCTGAAGGAATTTTGCCAAATCGTTTATTAGTGAGCTCCTAAGAGGCAAGACGAACCTGTGGTCATAGTTTCAAGTAAATTCATTTGGTAGTTCCTGAGATTTCGTGAGTTCTTAAAATTTTAAATGCAATAAATACTAAGTTCAATTTTACTTTCTTCAATACTAATCACACACACACATATATTAGAAGTTTATAAAACTTAAATGTCACAATAAATTAGGTTGATTTCACTGACACATAACTATGATGTTTAAATGGTTCGAAATCAAGGTGTATAAATAAGGTTCGAAATATCCTTAGTAAACTTTTGTTCTAACAGCTGATGATTAAATACATAATTGCAGACAACTACTGAAATTTCAAATAGTTCTCATTTGCGATAATGTAAACAAAAATCCAAAACCAATTATTCTTCCTATACGAACTCCATGCTAACTTTGACCTTCTGTGGGGCGGAGCCCATTGGGAATTTTGTAAAATTGCTTCTTATTGCCTGCCTATGCTATGAGATCAATATGTATGCAAAATCTCATGCTTCTAGGTGCTAAGGTTTGGGCTGTGCGTTGATCGGAATTTCGCATTTATATATAGAGATAAAAGAAACCACAGTATATGTTTATTGTGTTTTGTTATTTAATGTGCCATACCAAAGTTTTTTTTCCGTGACCTTTCACTGTTTCATATTTTGGATTTATTGATGCACAGGCCTACTAAAACAATGTTCACATAAAAGAGCTAATTATTTTTGTTTATTAACACGTCAACAAAATTATCTGCTTAATTTCAATCGTGTAACTACTGTAGATAATTAAAAGATGAGATGGTGTTTATTGTTTTTTTTGTTGTGTAATTTTTTGTGTTCTTAAACTCATAGTTTCATATACTGTAGTTCGTAGTAGGCACACCAAATACTAAGAATTATTAATTTAATTAATTGTTAGAACTATTCAATTATCACTATTTCTATCTAATATCAATGCTGCGGAGCAGCACGGGTTCTCTAGTTATAATTTATTTAAAACGTTATTTGAGGAAATCTGATACTCGACAAACGTTTGTCACGAGTTTAATTGTGTTGTTTACAGTTTAAATTTTTTGTTTACAGTTTAAACCCCTCCCCCACCCCAATTTTCTCGAGAAGGATCAGGTTTAAAAAAACGGACTATAGTATACGTGTTGATCGAAATCGAGCAATTTATTTTAATACAATACAAAAGTTACTTTTAGCTCTAAATCAATGACATCCGACCAATCAAATATTGTGAATATCTTTACTCACAAAAACTACACGTATTTACAGCTGATTTTAACAGATGTTTAAAATGCTTTATTTAATCCCAATGTTATTTAAATGAGAAATTTTGAGATTTTAATGGTGAATAGCGAATTTATTTTCAGTCCGTTTCTCGTCAGTTTTTGGCGGAAACAACTACAGACCAAGCCCTATCCAACGACACCAGAAACTTGAAAATCGGTTGAAAATTGTAGGAGGAGTTCTCAAGACAAAAAAAAACCCTTAGCGTATTAAATAAGTACTAGGGATCGCCCACTGGTCGAAATTCGACAAAAAACACAAAATCTTTTATAGGTAACTGAAACATCCGTGTTTCCTGATTTTCTAGTATTTGGTATTACAACAGCTTTCTAATGATTAACTCAATTATCCTTCTGCCATAAGATTTACATTGAAACTTCAAGAGCCTCTGGGGCGTAGCCCTGGGGTCCGATGTGAATTAGAATGCGATTCTGCTCATCTACAGGACTTACCTTTCCAACGGTATGTGCGGATTTCTCCTACGATGCACACAAGCTGAGAAAAAATGAGGAAATGAAACATGCTTGCCTATTATAGATAGATTACACATAAAAAAAATGGTGCTCAACGAAGGATTTTAGGACATTATGTTTACATGACCTTTTTTGTTTATTTTCATGTGTTGAATCAGCTCCCAAAATTTCTGCACTTCGTCGTGAATCGCCCTGTATGTATGTATGTATGTATGTATGTATGTATGTATATTTTCTTTTTCAGCACAAACTGTAGATGATGTAAAAACATGGTTTTTTACCAAAGCATTTGGGTATAGTAGCAAAAAGTTTGTTATAGGCAAATAAAAATTTTTGAAAGCAAGCCACAATAAAGCTAACAAAAAAAATCCTACAAATTTTATTTAAATGTGAAAATGGAGACAATTAATTTCCCTACATGAAAATGTCAACCCATTTGAATTACTTTTAAAAAAATGTAAAGGTTATACCTTTTATGTTAAAACCTTAAACTTTCCCTGAAAAATGCAGTTTTTTATTCGACATATAAAAAAATATAAACATGTCCCAGATTAAACAAACATAATACTTTCGAAACGTAAATTACATTTTCTTTCATACAGTATTTTTTTTATTTTTTTTATTGTGTACAGTTTTTATTGTTTTCTTCTAAATTCACTGAGCTATAAACGTCAGAAAATGAAACTTAAAGGTTTTGCTAATGAGAACATAATCTTTTGACCATTTTAAAAAAACGCATGAAATTTGGATTAGGTATCTTATAAAATTTCCAAGGTATACAAATTGTTGGAATTTTATTGTAGTTTTCAAAAATATAACATTATAGCAGAAAATATACACCAAAAAATTTTACAAGTGAACATTTGATAAAGCGTACTGATTGCAAGGGTATCATAGGCCTAGGCACTTTTTCACAGTAAAATATTTACTATTTTGGTGTCTTGGACCAATACAGTACGTAAATAGTACCAATATTTATAACAGAAACCCCCAAACATTTGCTTTACAAAATAAAACTTTCAGAATAACCTAAATTATAACTCACAACAGTAACAAAGTGAAAAGGCAGATGGGATGAGCTTTAATTTTACAGATAGAGAGTTAAAAAGGTTGGTATAAAGTCTATTTATTTTATTAAATTGTTGCAAAATATTTAATTTTGTGTTTATTTTATATTTTGAGATAGAATGTGTTAAGAAGTACAAAAAACATTAATGTTTTTATTGATTACAGCTGTAATACTGTGCACTAAGTAAGGAAATTTAAAGATTCAAAGAATTTGTAAAAATTAATGCACGAGAACCAGTGCAACCACTACAACGGTCGTACGACGGCGCAGCGGAGCCAGCGAGCTAGCATGATGTCGCCCGTGCGCGTGCGTGGCGGGCGATGCAGAGTGGCAACACTGGATC
The DNA here is from genome assembly GCA_030545055.2 of Neoaliturus tenellus. Taxonomy (NCBI): domain Eukaryota; kingdom Metazoa; phylum Arthropoda; class Insecta; order Hemiptera; family Cicadellidae; genus Neoaliturus; species Neoaliturus tenellus. The sequence continues at coordinate 331,923,509 of CM061531.1, read as the reverse complement.
GTGGCCGGGACGGGAAATGCCGAATCCAGCCCGTTCGAGACCGCCGCGCCAGCTAGCGGCATTCTCGTGGAACTAAGGGCGAGCACTCTGTAAAGCTTTGTACTCTGTGATATCACTGACCGATAGGAGAGATTATTAGGAAGGTAGGGTAACCCCTCCACAATCCATTTTTACCTATATGACCAGCAAGTTATTTCCACACAATAATATTGGGGAGTTTACAACCAATTATCGACTATTAAGAAATGGAAATTCATTTCAATTTTCATTTTATTTACTGTGCAATAATGTGAACGGATAATATCCTCTCTACTTTCTCTAGAGGTTGGGACGAAATGGTTAAAATGTTCTCCACTTGAAATTTTTTTTGTTTAAATCTCTCAATTCCCCCCAAAGGATAATAAAGAACAAAATCTAACAACTGCCATACATGTAATGGTTTGCCGAATGACAAGTAGAAATAAGTTTTTTCCATGTATATTTCATGTATGTCTCCAATACCAGGAGTTACTGGAAACGGCTGTGATCACGATTAAATCTTTTATTAAGTTAACTTACAGCTCAAGTTATTTATTGCAAATATTCGTCATCTGGGAGCTATAAAAGATAATACGACTGAAAGTGACAACAGACAGTACTCTTAACATAAAACTTAAATCGCTAATTCACTAACTATCTTAGCGTTTGAGTGAAAACAACACAAAAAATCGTTTTAACCAAAGCACTTCATAATACAGAATCCGTTACTTTTCTTTTACGTGGTTTCCACCAAAACGATACATTCATGTAAAGAGTAAGTATAAAACGCATTTCTACAATTTGTTTACCTTCATTCAACTCCAATAATGGATTACTGCCAGCAACTGGCTGCTAGCGAAGCTGCTATAGACAAGCCAAGAGCCAGCGGCAGACAGAATGACAGTGCTGACAACCTGACAGAGGTGAACAACACAGATCACAATGTTAACACGGTGGCCGACAATTTACATGAGAAGCTGTGAGTCACAGGGACTCGTTATCGCATTGTTTGACATGAAGAGATAAAATACTGCCAGAAGCGCGATAGTCGCTATCATTCGATGGTAAAAGACTTGACTTTGCTAATGTTGTTTATAACTTTGATGAATAAAGCTTGTAAACGTTCACAGCTATATAATTACAATTGTTTTTAATAGACTTGTTACCATAGCCGAAGAGATAAAAACTGAAAAATTTGATAAAAAATCAAAGCCGATCATATTTTTGAAGCAGTGTTTCAACCTGTAAAACAGAACCTTTTCAAAACAGAAAATGTAGCCGCATTTCAACACATTAAAACTTTCTGCTAGCACAAATTAAACTATGCTTTCAGTATAGTATTAAACAAAAAATCAATTAAAAACAGTTCATTAGCCTATAACCTCTCGTAACCTAGGTGTATCCTTTATTATTCTAGATGTAGCCTATTTTTAAAATGATTTGTTCCATAGCTTGAAAATACTGAACTATTCCTGTGGCTAAAATTACAATTTATTGATAAGAAACTAGATATTTGCATGATTGTTACCAACATCAGGTGAAGAAGAGCATTCATTTACGTGATGAACATAAACCCACCACACGTCATCGTTATTCTACGTCCGAAATTTTGAAAATCTCGCAGACTCTTGATAACTTACATCTTCGTTCAACTTTACCTTTGGGTTCTGAAAATAAATGTTGTAGAAGACAACTTACTCATCATTGTTTATCATTGCACCACATGAAACGGCACCGCCCATGTTATCATGTTGAGTAGGGCCTTATCAGTATGACGTCATAACTGATGGATGATGGGGGCTGCGTCACTAACCTCTGTTGCTTCCCACTCTGCTATACGGACCAAGTCAGTAACGCATGTATAAGAGCACGCATGTTCGTTGCTGGTTCAGAGAATGTTGACTCGTGTTTACTTGTTGTACAAGTTGGCTCATTAGACTAAACAATTTCGTGGTGCGGACCTTGCTTGAATATTTTTAGTCAGTGACACAAGAAAGGCGAAACGTACAGAGGTACGATTCAGATGACGAAACAGAGAAATTTCAGTTGATCTCTGGAAAATAGAGAGCAAGTTGTATCCCAAAAATATAGTAATAAAGTATTTTTTTGTGTGCATTCGTTAATGAAAAAAATATTTTAAAAAATCAATAAATAAAAAGTGACCTCGGCAATCCGATACTCTCGGATTGGGCCTGATGATGACCGGTGTGACTGGTCGAAATCGATCGCCATTTTAAGATCTTTTATAGGGTTAGGCAAAAGTCTGGACACCCCCAGTTAACTTTTTAACGCGTTGCAGTAGGAAAACCAAACTCGGCACATGTTAACAAACATGAAAAACTGCACTTTTTCATCAACTACACAACTTTGCCCCTGCCCCCAAAATGGGCTATTTTGAGGGCAGCCCCAAATTTTCAATTGTAAACCCCTATTGAGTGACCCCTCATTTTAAACGGTGTAACAAGACAAATTAAATGGCGCAAACCGGAGGTCGATATCTCCCCCCTAACCAAAATGGCAGCCATTTCAAAATTTGAGATGGGCAAGCAAGTACAAGTCTGGACACCCCCAATTAATTTTTTAACACGTTGCAGTAGGAAAACCAAACTCGGCACATGATAACAACATGAAAAACTGCACTTTTTCATCAACTACACAACTTTGCCCCTGCCCCCAAAATGGGGTATTTTGGGGCCAGCCCCAAATTTTCAAATGTAACCCCCTATTGAGTGACCCCTCATTTTAAACGGTTTATCAAGAGAAATTGAATGGCACAAACCGGATGTCGATATCTCATCTCTAACCAAAATGGCAGCCATTTTAAAATTCGAGAAGGGTAAATTGACATTTGTTAAAATTAAATCGGAAAATACCTTTATAGAATTTATAATTTCTGGAATTATTTTAGAATTGAACCTAGTAGCAGAAATGAACTAGTAAGTTCAATTCTACAATAATTCCAGATATTCTCAATTCTAAAAAAGCTATTTTCCGATTTAATTTCAACAAATGTCAATTTGTTGAAATTAATTTTAAAATGGCTGCCATTTTGGTTAGAAATGAGATATCGACCTCCGGGTAGTGACATTTAATTTCTCTTGATAAACCGTTTAAAATGAGGGGTCACTCAATAGGGGTTTACATTTGAAAATTTGGGGCTGCTCCCAAAATACCCCATTTTGGGGGCAGGGGCAAAGTTGTGTAGTTGATGAAAAAGTGCAGTTTTTCATGTTGTTAACATGTGCCGAGTTTGGTTTTCCCACTGCAACGTGTTAAAAAATTAATTGGGGGTGTCCAGACTTATACTTGCTTGCCCATCTCAAATTTTGAAATGGCTGCCATTTTGGTTAGGGGGGAGATATCGACCTCCGATTTGCGCCATTTAATTTGTCTTGATACACCGTTTAAAATGAGGGGTCACTCAATAGGGGTTTACATTTGAAAATTTGGGGCTGCCCCCAAAATAGCCCATATTGGGGGCAGGGGCAAAGTTGTGTAGTTGATGAAAAAGAGCAGTTTTTCATGTTGTTAACATGTGCCGAGTTTGGTTTTCCTACTGCAACGCGTTAAAAAGTTAACTGGAGGTGTCCAGACTTTTGCCTAACCCTGTATATATTTACCGTCTTGTAAACAATTACAGTATAAGTGTAAATATATCGAGTAGTGTTGGAAGACGTTTTATTATTTCAAAGTGAATATCAGTACCAGCACGTATAATGCTAATCAAGAAGTTATTTATCTTTTCTTCTATGTGTCAATGTCTTAGTTTTTAAGCCACAATAAAAATTCCCCCTAGGTACTATAACAAAGAAGAAGAGGTATTTTCGTCCAATGACTAATCAAATGACTGGACAGCAACTCGTAGTCTAGTATTTTAAGTCAACAAGGACAAAACTTAATTAAAAATCATGGTTGATTATCTATTGACCATGCTTTTTCCAAAAGTAATTCTAGAAACAGTGATTTTTTATAAATTTGCAATGCCGAATAGCACGTCTAGATCTTATATTCGATCAATTCCCGCAAGGACAAGACACACAAAATGGTAAAAGAAATGTAAGAAATGTAAGAATGTAAGAAATAGTAAGCAGATAAAGAAAAATAGCTATTTGTGTAATAAGAGCGTAAAGTACGTCATTGCCACTCGAGAATAGTAGATGGCCGCACGAAGCGTCAGCTGAGTGCGGCCAAACAATTCGAGAGCGGCAATGACTATTTGCGCTAGTAATACACACAAGATTTTTCCTACCAACATAATTGTTACATATTACATGTTTTATTGTGTACAAAATGTCATTTAGATTATTTTTTATTTGTTTCTGTTGGAACATAATGTTAACTATCAAACATAACCTCAAACTAAAAAAGAAGCAATTACTAAACGACAACAATGAATAACAGCTGTAGCATGGTTTGTAATAACAGCTGATTTAAAATTGCTGTTTGATCTAGCGTGTGGTAAAGAATCATTGCCGCTCTAGAGCGGGAAAGAAACGGAAACCGGAAATGAACTGTTTTGCATAGGGGTTACAGGTGTGGCAATAATGCAAATATATCCATGCAGTGGTAGGAAAAATAAATTTTACACTGCCAGCAAAAACGCTGTTATTTTCTTCACCGGGGTCCCTATTATTATGGAGGTCGTGGTAGGGACTTGTTACATAACATCGGTCAGAAGCCAATGAACGGGCTATAGCGGGATCAGGTTCGGATATCAGGGGTGTCCGGTGGCGACGACTACCGCCATGACACACCGGGCTGGAGAGAGGAACAAGAATTGGCAAACAGTAATCGATAAAAAATCAAGTAGGAACTATCATGGCTTTACGTTCACTAACAAAATTTTAGCGTTGCAATCAATCATAAGAAGGATCATGCTCACCCATAGCTTCTGAAGTCTAGCATTAGGGTACACATTGGGTGGTGCGAGTAAAGGAACGTACATTACAGTACTTCGATTATGAACATCTATAAAATGTAACAAAGTGAAAATTAGAGGACCGACAAAATGGTGTAGAAATAAATATACCCCCCGTCGCAGCTGACCTGCGTACTCAGCGAATTCCCAGAGGATCTTGAGAGTTTGTATTTTCCCCATAAACACCACAGGAATGAGTATGTAGGTTTGCTGCCATTGGATGTTGTTAGAAAATGTTAGTTTTGTTAGAAAATGTAATAGTTAGGTAAGGTGAATATCAAATTGTATCAATATTCGACACATTTAAATTTTCCCCATAAACCCCATGGGGTGAGTATGTAAGTTTGCCGCCATATGGATGTTGTAAGCAAATATCAGTTAAACCCTACCTAGTGAATGTACATACAAAATTTGTATCTAGTTATTCCAATAAATAAGCGAGATACAGGGTTTTGTTGATTTCCCATAGGAATAACATGGAATACATAGTTTTTGGATTTTCTCCATAACCATTTAAGCTAGGTAAAAAATTCAAAATACTAGATTGTTTTTTTAAGCTCTTTTAAATGGTTTAAGTTAAAATTGTTGAATTTTGTATATTAAAGTAAAAAATCCAAAACCCCATTTTTTACCCTTTTGAAACCCTATAAAACCCCGCTCCCATGGTCCGATCATTCTGGTTCGCGAACTCAATCAAGTAGATGCTGGCTTACGTCCCTGTACCAAATTTCATCAAAATCGGAGGTTACGTTCGAAAGTTATCGTGTTCACGGACACATACATATATATCAATTTGAACGAACGGTGTTTTTGGCTTCTAGAGACCTCAAAACGAAAAAGTATAATGGTCCCGGGCTTAAATCTTACCGTGACTACTACCGTAATAGCGTATTCCCTATAGGGAAATTCGCTAAAACTTATACAATTTAAATATGAATGCTAGTAATGTATACATCGCCCAATTGATTCTGAATACATTAAAGCTAGGCTATCTTGCATTTTAAGTAATCGATAAAAGAAAAACAACGCTACGTTACAGTATCTAAGATGAAAAGTAAATTAGGGGTTTAAAACTTGTTAACTTCTTGCAGTTAGAAACAACAGTTAAATGTTATACAGAGAATAACATTAGGTGATGAATACAGAGATGCAAACTACTTTAAAATGCGTAAGATAAGGGTTTATGTTCGGAATAACCACTTGTAACTGCCATTTTGTACTGATTGCAGACTTTAATTCCTTTAACGAGACGAAAGAGGTTCTTTATTGCAGAATAGCGTAATGTAGGCCTACAGAAAATCTTTATTGAACATAAAATGTAATTTATGTGTTTTTATGATTTCTTTAACATCAAATGGGATTTACTTTTGTGTTAATTTTAAATATCTGTAACTGCAACGTTCAATACAAATCAATAATTAAAACATCAATTTCTCCGTCTATGTGCAAGAAGGATTGCTGCAATAAAGATATTTTTGAGAAGGAATGAGAAAGGTTTCATTAATGATCCATTAACTACGAATATTATATCCTAGTTACTATGTAGTTCAACAAGGGTCGTACAGGCAGGCTCTTACACTATAGAACCTGTGATTCTCCCTGGGTTATGGGAGGGTTAATGTCATAATCTTAGGTAATACCGACGCCACGTCATACATGAATAACGCATGGACAATTATCCTACCGCATTGTCCGTAATGGTCACGTATAAATTGTTTCTATCTACAGACAAGCCAGAATCTGAGTATGCTTTAGAAAAACTTAAAAGTATTTTTTTTGCTCCGTGGTCTGAAGTTTACTATTTCTTCTTTTAAGTGTGTTTTATTTATGTGTTTCAGTCTGTGTCAAGACGTTAACTCATTTACGACAGTTTATGTCGCTCTTCTAACTTCCATTATATTTATTCCGTAAACAAATTTAAAATGATGTTTTTTTGTAACTATTGAGATGTAATTATAAAACAGTATTGTAAAATCGTCAATGGTAATGTATAAGTAGAAACATATTTAAACAATGTACGTAAAAAATGTGTGTCCAAAATCTTTATACTGTACGCCTAAAATAATCTCTTTTTGTCAAAATGGAAGACCAAAAGATATTCATAAACCCAAACCAACTCAATGCTTGCAATAAAACACAAAATAATACATAAAAATAAAAAAAATTGATTCCTTTGGATACAATAGACCAGGGCAACAGAAAGGTTTTCCCTACAAAAATAAAAACGTTTTCTCCAATTTCATCGATGGCGTCTCCCTTGAATTCCACCCACCCTTTTGACCCTTAAAAGTGTGCGAGTATCAGCTTACAAATCCACAGCGCTCCGATAAATGTCAAAGTCAAGCCCAATGCAGCTGCGTCTCGTTAGCGACAGGAACCGGACGGTCGGAGCGGGTCTGATGACGTAGGCAATCCTGCGACAGAAGAAGCAAAGGGGCGTCGTTACGTTGGCGAAACGTATTTTTCCGTCGTCTTGGCCTTTACGTCAAAGACTTTAAATAGCGGAGTTATCTTGGTACGTTGAATGACAAGTTTAAATAAAACTACTAAAGAACCTCAAACGCGTAGTGGGGAAAATGATGCTTAATTCTTTGTAAGATCAATACAGATTGCACTAAAATAGTCCAATGAGAGTGCATCACTGTTCTCGGATCGTATTGCATTTTTAGTATTACAAGTATTTCCAATTATTTGTTATTATTAGAATGTTTGTAAGTTTCTTATTCTACGGCAATGAAGAATTTCTGATTTCTAGTGAAGATAACAATAAATTACAACATTGCAGGGTGAGATTGGGTGATGGGGGACAAAACCTATAGTAAACTTTTATGACAGTTTATCTTAGGTTTTCTATTCATTGTTTCATAAAATATAAGAAACAAATGGTTGAATAGGTCCATGTTGATGCATCTCCCAAAGACTCCAGAAAAATAGCCTACGTTTTGAGTAAAAAAGCAAATAAAAAAATTTTCTTATATTTTTTTTAATTCGACGAAAATGCGTATCAGTGCGTATGCGTTCGTCCAGTGAGTTATATTTGCCAAAATATGATGTTGAATTTTCATGTTTTATCTTTAAATCTGTAACAGTTTATCCTCGACGTAAATTTGATACTATCAAAGAAAAAGGTGGGCAGAGTAAACCATTATTACTAAAAAAACAATGTTTTACAACAGCTATAAAAAATAGTTATTTGTGCTTCTAGGGACTAAAGTACAATGTTTTCTCCCTGACGGGAAAGTGTTGTCGCCCGAAGGCGAAGCCGAGGGCGACAATTTTTCTGATCACATCAACATAAAAAACACACAAGGTAGGCCATATCAATTTTGAAGAACACGAAAAAAAGCAAAATATAATTTAAGCCTAGTCAAAAGTTTTACACTTATGTTTTGGACTTCTTAGGTTAATAGCCTACCCAAGCAAAATGTAAACAAACACCTTCACTGCCATGCACGGCCATCTCTAGGTAATTGAATTTTTACTATATGGAACATAGAGTATAAAATTCTTTTAGATCGACTTTAAATTTCTCTTAGGCGAATTTTTGACCCCCAAAAGGCTTTTTTATTACTAATTTGATTTCAATGAAATTCTCAGGTTAGATTTTAAGTAGGCCTATTTTAAACTAGGCAATAAACTATAATCGAGCAATTATTTTCAAGTATTAAAAAAGCTTATTTTTCGGAATTTTTGACAGAACTTTAGTTGTTTAGGCTACATGATTTGACTAATGTAGTTGCTATGATCAGTTTACTTTCCCCCATTCCCAAGCTGAGTTGTCGCTGTATGCTGAAAACAACATAACCTTTACTAACTTGTTTATATCTGCTCGCCGTTATGTTATGTTTTGAAATAAAATTTAATTGATATTTTGACAGACCTATTTGTTAAATTAAATAGATCAACACTGATGTTTACTTGTTGAAGTTATAAATTTTACCAAAAGATAGGCATGTTGATGTGGAATGAATTGCTGTCGTACGGAATTGTGGGATTAACTAATTTATGGGATACAACTAATATCTATTTGGGAGAAAGATTTAAATTGAATAACTAATTATAATGTGTTGTGCCATTGTAGCCTATGCCTCAGGTAACAAAATATGCATTAAGTGTTAAGTAAGCGTAATTCTACAATACTTACATTACTTGATTTTTATTAATTTGCAATCCTGGATTTTAAATTGAATTGTTTTTTTTTCGCTCTACAATCTATTTACCTTTAATATTGTAAGCATAATTATTATTAAGTTACTTGCTTGTTTTGAGGTCTTAGCTAAAATCATTCTTTGTATGTATTTATTTGTAGGCTAGGCCTAGGATGTACGCCGGTTGACTTCGGACGGTTAGATGACTTTCCACTCTTCACATTCGAGGAGAAGGAAACCTCCGTTCTCTCCCTAAAGAGCAACAAGGCTCCTGACCCGGACGGGATTCCCAGCGAGGATTTAAAAAAGTATTTTCAATTAATGCTGACTTGTTGAGAATGTACAACGCCTGTTTGCCGCAAGACTTGTACTTATCAGCAAGGGCAAAGGTGATCCCGAGCTGTCGTCGTCCCACAGGTCTTTCTACATGTTAGACACGGCTGGGAAGCTGTTCGAGAAGCTGATCCGTTCCCGCCTGACCTCTGCCGTGGACGCTGCCGGGGACTCATGCCCCCGTCAGTATGGCTTCAGAAAGGGACGGTCAACGATTGACGCTATCACCGAAGTCCATTGAGAGCTGTGAAGAGAGCCGAGAGCCACAACCATTTCTCTCGCTGAGTAGAGCTTCTTGTTAAGCTTATGTCAAGAATGCCTTTAACTCGGCGAGGTGGTTCGATATGTTGGATGCGCTTCGCAGCACCTTTCGCGTTCCTGCATATCTGTTGCGACTCATCGAGGATTATCTCCGCTCTCAAAGCCTTATTTACGACACAAGGGACGGAACTTGGACGATGGAAGTCACTTCTGGTGCCGCGCAAGATGCAATACTCGGCCAGGATCTCTGGAATGTTGCCTATGACAGCCTCCTGAGGTCGGAGATGCCTGAGAAAACCACTTTGGTTGGGTACGCCGATGATGTCACAGCTCTCATTGTCGCACACAACGTTGTCAACACATGGATGTTCGATCACGGTCTCTCGCTTGCTCTCCGTAAGACGGGGAGTGTGATCCTTACGAAGAAGAGGATAGACACCGTCATTCTGTTCCGAGTGGGAAGGGAGGTGGTCCAATCAACTCGTGCTGCTAAGTACTTCGGGATTATGGTGGACACCAAGTTAAGCTGGAGGGATCAGATATTCTGTACGGCGGACAAGGCCGCTAAGGTAGTCACTTACCTTAGTAGGCTGATGGCCAATGTCGGGGTTCAACGATCCAGCAGAAGACGTCTGTTGATGTCCGCGGTTCAGTTCGTGCTTCTTTATGGAGCAGAGGTGTGGGCAGACGCTCTCGATAAAGAATAGTACAGGTTGTGACTCGCCCGGGTTCAACGTCGAGCGGCGCTCGGGGTGTGTTCCGCCTACCGGACAGTGTCCGAGCCTGCCGTCCTGGTGGTCTCCGGAGTATCCCTGTCAAGCTCTTGGCAGGAGAGAGGAAGGCAATTTATCAGAGACAATGCGAGATTGGCAAGGACACGGCAAGAACAGCAGAGCGCTCCCGAACCTTCCAGCAGTGGCAACACAGCTGGGAGAACGACACCCGAGGATGATGGACTGCGCGACTTATCAACACGTCCAACCATGGGTGGAACGGCGGCTAATTCTTGACGATTCACGGCTATTTTCGGTCGTACCTGAACCGGTCGTTTAAGACCGGTTCACCGGACTGCATTTATTGCCCAGGCGTTCCCGACAATGCGGAACACACCTTCCTCCGCTGCCCCCGTTTTGAAGGGCCCCGCCTGGAGGCCACACAAATTTTTGGTGCATTTTCGGTGGACTCGGTCTGCCAAAAGATCTTGGAGGATGAGGGCAACTGGAATTGTTCATTACAGTTCGTCCGGGGCATCCTCCTGGAAAAGAAACCCGATCTGGACCGCGAAGTGGCCCAGATCCCTTGATCGAGTGGCTGGATAAGGAGCGAGCCCCACCGGCGTTAGCCAAATTTTAGACCTAGCCTGACGTAATGTGATAAACAATTCCAGGTTAGAATCCTGAAGAGTAGAGGAGGTTTTTAAGTGGGTAAGCCCGTTTTTTAGGGGAGCCCTACACTACAGGCTTGCCACCTGTGTGCGTAATGCATTTTTCTCACCTCTCCCTAAAAAAAAAATCATAAAAAAGCGTCACCTAATAACGTAAAAAGTGAGTAAAAATTCTCGTAGGGGACGGACATCGGAGCGTATTCCTAGTACTAGAGATGCTGCTATTAGTCAACAATGAGTATCGAAACAAATACAAGTAACAGCTGACTGTGGCTCATGTTCTTTTTAATCTCTCTTTTAATGTTATTCTTATGTAACTAACTTTAGCCCCGAGGTACGAAAAAACTCGAGTTTTCCCTAGGTAGAAAGATTAAGTATTCAAGTCACATGGGATAGAAATTAGTACTTTACTACTCTATTCCAAGGAGTAAAATACGGCTTTAGATAGTAGGTGGAGGAAAATGATTGTTTTCCTTCAAGTCAAAGACCTCGCGTGAACTTCTTGTTATCAGTGTGCTAGTGTGCTAATGATTCAGTCGTGCATTCTTGTCTAAAGCCTTGTATGAGGCCACCATTGTAGATACTGTACGCTCCGCATTCAGTTTGCACGTTCTGACACAGCCAATTTGTTCCGTTTTTGAAAGGCATTTTTTATCTTATTTTGAGTCTTCATTGATAAGACAGGATGGTAAAAACTCATTTCACGATACTATTTATCTTCAATATTTTACTTCGTTAAGTAAAGCAACAAATTAAAGAGCTGAAAGTATTATTTACGTGTACACTATTGAAAAAAATAAATTAAACTTGAAACTTTCGAATTTCACTAGGTTATTATAAAAACAAAGCCCTCCCTGACTCATCATGAATATAATAATAGCTTAGTATAATAATTTATTAAGCTCTTCTAATTCTTTTCCCAAAATACAGAAAACTCGGTGATTTTAGATCATGGCGATCCGTCCACAAGAATCTGCCAGACTAGCTTCGAAAGTTCCTATGGTTTTCTCATAGTCACGGTTTTCAAAAGGCGGATGATTAACTAAACCAAAGTTATTTTTTTAATCTATATGCATAAAAAAGTAGCCCTACATTAATATATTGCAACAACCAAAGGCATTATTAACTGACATAGAGACGAGTCAGAGTCAGTTCACCCCTCGGCCCGAGTATAAGCCTAACTTGTTTGGAATTTAATAATTAACTATAAACTTTCCGAAGCGAAGCACGAATTAAAGCTAGTAACATGTTAAGTTTATTAGGCTAAGCGCACACGGGCGATTTTTTAATTGACCGATTAAAAAATCGGCCTATTAAAAATCGCCCTCGATCTATGTGAACGCGCACACGTAGCGATTGTTATCGCGTGGTAGTTCTCATTCTGTGTGACATAAAATGGACTTTGTACAGCTAACAGTGTGTTTGTGCACTACTGATGCGGGCTAAAAAAAGAAGAAGACACCGTAGGTATTGGGTACATCCTATTGTAAGTCAGAGACTTATAAATGGAACGTTTCATAAGATATATAACACCTTACAAGAGGACGATAAGAAATTCTTTAACTACTTCAGAATGTCAAAAAAAAGTTTCTCTGTTTCACTAATAAACAATTCAGTGTAGAAACCTGCCATTGCACAGTATGACTATACAAACAACACAAATATACAACAAGACAAACAAGTCACCGGTGACTGCGGAGTAGCTACTGACGGGCGATCGGCCGACTATTCAATCGCCTGTGTGCGCGGACAGGTTACAACCTGTATGTTTCAGATTTTCGGCCGACTATCGCCTCGCCCACTAATCTGTGGCTTGCCACAGATTTTAAAATCGGCGCTATTTTTGATCGCCTGTGTGCGCGCTCCCATTCCTTCCAATGATGCACAGACTGGGCGATGAAATAATTGCCTTAAAATAATCGCCCGTGTGCGCCTAGCCTTAGTGATTTCATAAATTTTTACATCACGTGCTTGAACGATTTTACCGTCGATAAATAATTCACAAGTTTGTGTCGGAAGCGAATTTCGCCGGAAACACAGCGCGATGTCGCGTTGGCTTCATGGCAGACTTGTTGCACTGGTCTATCGCATGCATCAAACATTTACGGCCCATATCCGTCCGAACAATTGCTTTGCTTTCGTGCCTTTGTCGCATCCGATTTTCAATTTTTTGTCATTTTCATTTGTTTACGACAGGCAGAATCGTCGCGCAATTCGATGAAGCCGCGCTTTTATGCTTAATTTATTGAATACTGCGCGTTCATTGGGAGATAAAAACGTTGATTTAATGTTTGTGAATTACTTTTTCAATAATATAAATCCTACCAATCATGATTTAGTGGGGTGAAGATCCTGTTTAAACTAGTAAAACATTTTATTCAGTATTTTTTTGTACTCGAATTTTTTGTATCACACATTTTTCTTTGAAAACCATTTAAGCACCTCCTTATTGGTCTTTCGAAAATTTACAATATTGAGCTGAACCTTATCTCGTCTCAAGGTTCTAATTTCAATTATCAGATTAACACAAGATAATTTTATCAATCTAAAGTTGAGGATTGGGATAAACCCTTAGGCTACGTATAAAAACCAATGTGCTCCTAAAATATAATTAATCCGTAAAAATTTAAACTTTGAGACGGTTTGCTGTCAGTTTTTTTTATGAAAAATCTAATCACTCTTCACACGTTACAAGATACACTACTTGGAAATTTCACTGGAGATAAGTTAATAGCCTGAAGTTCATAGCCATTGCCAATAGGATAGTTCATAGTTAATAGCCAATAGAAATAAGTTAATATATTTTTTGCTAACCATCGAGTGAAGGACCCTTAAAGTCCTGCATTTAAATCTTAGAAGAAGAGTGCACAGCTATCTCTCTCAATGATTGTCTAATTTTTTTTGTTCCAACCAGAGACAAGTTTGCCGAGGTGTGAAGTAGCCATATCAATCAAGCAGCGGTTCTATTGTCAGACCAACATATTCTCTCTCCCTCCCTCCCACAGTGATGTCTGCCGATTGACATTCCCCATCTCTCTCACACTCACATCGATGTCTCATGATCGTGATGGATGGTTCACTCTGATAGATGTGCGATTGTCTGTTTCCAAACCTGCTCTCTACTTCTTTACTTCATCGGAAAAACGAGAAAGCTTCCATCTATCTTTCTAAAACATCTGCGTCCCCTTGGAAACACATTGTGAAGGAAATCGAATGAAATGGGATAAGAAATGAGGTTTTTCATTTTGTAAGGGTATGGAAAATGTTCAATATTTTGATAGAATGCGTTTTTCTCACTTGAAAGAGACCTATTGAACGTTTCGTTGCCATTCTAGTGCCAAAAGGATTCTTTTTTTAGTCCGTGGGAGGAATTTGAAAAAACTCTGGAAAATTAAAAAGAGTTTTTTTATTATGAAACCAGAATAAAAATTCTTGAAATAGATTTAATATTATACATATACCCTATTTACCCCTATACATATACAGAGACACCACAGGGACATATTATCAAGTGAGCTAGACTGATAAGAGACTGTACGGTAATTAGAATTACTGCACTGGCCACACTACTGGACAAGTGGCCAGTTAATTTCCGAGCATTTACATTATTGTCACTTACTGTATTTTTAAATAATGGAAATAAATAATTTATTCATTTATTCATATTTGATACCACTGGTTTTAGTTCAAATAAGCAAAACTTTGGATAGCTGTGACACTACACATGGTAAATTCAAAGGCAATTCAAAATGACAACTATTAATGCTACATAAACGTTTAAAATTGCCTCCTTTTTCTGTCGTACTTTTTGGGGAAGCGTTGGAACGGAAAAAGGAGAAAGCCTCAAAATCGGACAATATGAATAGGATGGCGCCACCTAGACTGCACTTGCAAGTGATGCTAGTTGCTGTATTTTGCTGGTGGGATTATGGCACTATTATAGGCCTACTCCACCGTTTTACGGGCTTCAAAAACGACAAATTAAGATATTCAACTAGAAATATTGTTTTTGGAACCTTTGTTTTCTTAGTTCATTAGCGGAAGAAGAATTTTACTATTATTTGTGTATTTGTGAAGGCATGACTTATATTAATCGTTCTCCTTTACATAAGAGTCAATCAATAAAACATAATAGTTTAACAGTGTCACAACGATCAATTAGTGTAAAATAAATAAACTACAGAGAAAAATTGTTTTCTAAATTTACTTGTTACTGATGTCATTCAAAATTCAAAGAACAAACCAATATTACAACCATTATCCAACAACAGCGCATGAAAACGAGTAAAAGACGTCACAGAAGTTAGTCCCGTAAATAGAAGCCGGCTCTATCAGTGAATCTTCAAAGGCGTTGGGTGATAAAAAGGCGACGAAAGAATACGAGAGAAAGGATCACAAAAAGCCTCGCAAAAAACGAAGCGGAGAACAATAAAACCGCTGTAAATTTCTCAATCGTTCGTGGTTCCCTTTCCGCCCCCTCAACACTGTAAAATGACAGCAGGCTTTGGATCTTCTCTTTGTAAAGGAAATTGTCGAGGAAATATTTTGTTCTCACTATGAGCTATTAAAGTTTCATTATGATGGCACATTTCCTGTACTACTTGAAACTGATCTTGACTAGTACATTCAACTTAAAAGACCATGCAACTTGATTAGCTGTTTCACGTTTCATTCATTGATTAATAGCTAGCTAATGTTTATCTCATTTCAGTACCATAAACAGCAAATATTCGGACATTTATATAGGATTTTTACCTCTCCAGGGGACAGCCTATAAGGAGTAAGAAGAAAATCTTAGAAAGGCTGATTTACACGCTGCCTTTTAACAAAAGCATAAGTCAATATGGACATCAATTGAAAGGTTTCCATCAACAGAGATCAACGCCGCAACCCCGATATTAAAAGGATGACCGAGACGAAAATGGCAAATCAAACTTTGCATCAAAATCATATTGTCGAAAGCAAAAGATTCAATAACTCCCAAAACATTCAAACCTTTATGGTCGTGTCAAATTGATCAAAATGTAAATCTCTTTTAAGTTAAGTATCATAATATGATAGATAACTATATGAAGTTGGAAAATGAAGTTTTTCCAAATACTTTCTTTAGAAGTCGACAGAAAAAGTGCATTGACAAGTGCTTACTTTAAGGTGCATATAGTAAGAATAAATTCAAATATAAAATGATTTACTACGATTGTCAATGCTATGTAACCTCATCGCTAGTGATGACGAATTTACGTCCGAATTGATACAAAGTTATTTGCATCAATTTGTCATCAAGAATAGTTGCCAACATGGTACTGAAAGATGTAAGGGAATGACAGTTATTTCTCGGCTTGAAGATGGATTTAGATTACTACGATAGCTCGGAAACGTGTTGTATTTGTTTATCTGTTACTTCAATTACAATACAAATAAAATCTAATGATATGGTCGCTTGATTAGCTTCAACTAAAACCCTAAAACAATGCAGATAAATGAAATTATAAATTTACCAAAGAAATCAAACGCTCACACTCGTCGAGTTACAAGATTAGTTTTCTCCACCCTCATAATATATTGGAGTTTGACTCAGTTTTCCGAGTCGAATAAATCTGGATTTGGATAGAATTGAATATCTCCAGGTATTGAACTAAGCGGGATTTATTTCCTCGATATTGGAGCAATTTTGGGCCAATCCTCTTATATCTGAATCGCAAAACCGTGTCAGACTTGAAAGTTCAATTTTGCCTACATCGACAGTTAGAATTGGAAAACAACCGCAGTTTGCAATTTCAATTTGCCATTCTGAATTTAGCATAGTCTACCTTAAGTAAAAAATAGTACATTTTACAACCTCAAGCCTCGAGATTTCTTGAGATTTTATAGGCCTAAAGATAGAGATACAATTATGCAGATATAGGAGAAAGATGTAATGTTTCATATTCACAGGTAGGGCCTACACTAAATTAGGCCTATTGTAGTCATGGTTTAAACGTCATCATACACGCCAAACAGATTACTTATTTTTATATTGAAGCACAAGACAAACGATCAGCTTATTATTTATGAGGTGAGAATAGAGAAAGTTTAAATCAAATGTTTTATTTTCGATCATTTGAAATAAAAAAGAACCATACATTTCTAAACTGATTCTAGACAATCAAGTTTAAAAAAAATAATAGTAATAAAACAAGCTCAACCCCAACATACAATTAAAATATCTTTAAAAGAACATCATAACAAATGAAATTAAGCAAACAGACGCATTTTTTACAACTTGAACAATAATTTCCTTAATGATTATGCATAAGTTTTAAACTCATCGTGCCCTACAAAATAAGTCAGCGAGTTTTAGAATCCTTCTTTTCAGTAATGAATCAAATTTAAGCGACACTATTCGACGATCCCCGAGGGGTTTATATTCGACTCAGCCATTCCGTATTCAACTACAGTATTCACTTCAGCCTGAGGCACGTCTTGATTCAAGTATGAATGCTTTCATTATCAAACCAACTCAGTTTGTAACTTAATTAATTCATAGCTTTAAATAAACTCTTATTTTCAATTTTTTTAAAGTTGACGCATAGTTTTTTTATTTCCGATTTTCGTCTTTAATGTAAATGATGCTTTTCACGACCATAAATAATTTATTGAATGTGATTTGATTCTCTTCAGAGAAAATAAAATTAATTATTATAATGAATAAATTTTATTATATACCAAATGACAATTTCAGTTGGAAAATGTATTAACCATATCAAATTTTATAAAGACAAAACTGGGAACTGGTCTCGCTTCCTCTTGTGACATGTTATCTTTTATTTGCTTTTCCTTTTTGTCTCTATTTATATATTTCTTTTAATAAGTTGTAAAAAAAATTATTTTTCCTGACATGATAAAATAGTGCATAAGCTTGTTTGTAACTGTGACGGATGGTGGTAGTTCGGTTAACCTTTTTCTCATTTCTCTCTAGACTTATGGAAATATTGTAGGAGAAAGAGTATTTAGATAGCACAAAAAACTTGACAAAAAATGAACCCTGTATAAAAGGTTAAGCTAGGATATGAACAAACTGGCGAAAATACTCGTGCATTTGCCCTTTCTCTCATAAGGCGCCGGGTGTGATATTGCGTTTCATATTGTGCCCTCTAGTTCCCCCCGCATATGAGAAGCGAAGCTGAATTGAGATAGGTTTCACAGCAAGGGAAATGCCTTCCTCTCAAAATTTTAAAAATCGATTATGCCATTAATCCCTGCTTTATTATGAATTAATAATCCGTTCGGGCATATGTCAAATTTCGATCATAACGACCAGGATGGAATATAACGATCTAAACAAACGATTATTTTAAACATTTAACTTAAAAAAAATCGCCAGGACATTTCCTGGAAAGGTTCGGTGTACAGTTAGTTGGTTGTACGGTAATAAGTTATGGAATACCTTGGTCAAAAATACATCGGGTTACTTAGCTATTGGACAGTGAATTTTATTTTGTGTACAGTAATAAGGTTATGTTTATTTTTACTGCAACACGTTGACCACAATGAGCAACAAACAAAGTCACCCGCAGTCAACGTGTTGAATAAAATTTCTTTGATCACGACAAGGCAACGAGCATAAATTTTAACTTTTTAAACATAATGCTTTGGATTTAACATAAAGTGAGCTTAACTAAAAATTTGTGGGATACACGACGTGCAGAGAAAATACCACTTCGCAAGATACAACAATAGACTCCAATACCGAGGGAACAGACGTACGTTACAGGGCAGGGACAACATACTGTTTTTCTGTAGGAGTAAAACATATAGAGTACAGTGAAGACTACAGAAGGATGTCAAAATTCCTGGGTACATACTGTAGTTTCCTACCAGTTTGAACATGTCTGCAGATATTTCAAGTTTAGAGTAATTAATGAAGTAAAAATTTATCGCTGTAAAAACGTGTACGTGCCGTAAAATAAGTATCAATTTTCTATCGCTCCGAAAACTAAGTAGGCTACACATTTCTTAGGTGACAAGATTATAAACTAAGGCCCTTGGGCACGAGAGAGCTAAATGTCCGAGGAAAAGGATTTCGAAAACCTCCGAAAAACATTAAATAACTATATAGTTCTTTCATGATAGGAACAAAAACTAAAAATACACCCCAAACTTAAAGTATTACCATCAAATACTTTCCAGTCATTTCGGTCCAAGTAAGTTCCACTGCGATAAATCGGTCCATTAAACTTGGAACAATTTCAAAACAGAAATGAAGAACTCGGGATGGCTAAAGTTATCCAATACGGCGCGCATCGATGAACTCATACAGTAGAAGAGTCAAGAGTTGCTCAGAGTGTCGTCTGGAGTGTTACAGCATCCGGGCCACGTAGTGGAAACCGATCCGTCCAATGGCGACTTAAACTTCATCGCCACTTCAACTTGACCGCAACTTCAACTTGGAAACTTGACACTCAATAGTTGCACGGCTCCACCCGATACGTGTTAGATCACTGCGTCACTGACTCATGTATAAATTGAGGAATGGAAAGTGTATTGTGTATCCACCAATATTAACATGGATAGATATCTTACTAAATGGGTACCGGTACAGAATATTATTTCGTTGCAAAGACCTAAAATGGCGTTTTGATAGCCTCGAGACCGTGTTTCAAATTCGAACTTTAATCCATCAAGAATAGTCAAAACGCCATTTTCGAACCTTGTTTGTTTTCGGCCGAGTTACGAACGATATTTCGCACTAGATTATAGAATAAATTCTACACATATGATGAATATATTTTTATTTACCCATAACGAACAAAACATAGTCGTAACTAAGAGGGATGAATTGTGTTTCCGGTTGCTACTGCAATTTCGTTCTCGTGATTTTCCATTGAGCTGGAAGAGCCCACTGCGGCTGTTATAGGGCTTTGCCCCCTCCAGCCTCGGATAGGGTTGTGGGATGTGGTTCGGCACTACGGCAGGACTTTTTTGTTTTTTCTTTCGTTGCCTGCTTTCGTGCTGGGGTAGGCAACCACTTCACAGATATTAGTTTCCATTGGCTTAAAGAGGAAGATACAGGGCCGAAAACCTTCGGCCCTAGACCTAAAAACCATGATTTTCTGTGTTAAAAGTGAGTGTCGAAACCGGTAATATTGATGCAATGAAAAAATAAACAAACAATGTTTGTAGAATGGCTGTGGTCAAAAGTATTATCCTCTTAGACTTTTTAAATTGTGAATTTTTAAATGTTAAAAAACAAAACAGTCTATATCTATTTATAGTGGGCGTAAACAAGGTATAGGACAAAACATCAAAGGGTCTTAACTACATAATGCGCGTGGAAGGAAATTAAGTTTTGTTACTATAAAACATGTAAGGAAGTCATTTAATAAATTATAATTGTTTCCCGCAAAAACACTTATTCTGAATGCTATACATCGTAGATTATTTAGAAGATCTATGGCTACATGCTACATGCCTATTAGTTATACAGTGATATAATATTGACCGTCGACTACTAAATAAACCAAAAGTAGGGATTTAAGTTTTTTTACAATTAATTGGTTTCTTTTTGCGTCATTGTAAAGTTATGCCTATAGTGGTGCCTCAGTATCAAACGACACCTCCCCCGACCAAAAGTTGTGTTTGGTAACAAAGTTCTCAACAAGTGTTTGAAAGACGCCCTGGTGTTTTCATTCCAAGGAAGGATTTCAACAACGTTTTCAGGGGTCAAACTCATTTTTCGTTTTCCGAGTTTTTCAGCCGAATATTCAACGGCAGCCAAAAATGCTGAACAACGCTGATCTCTATTTGATATTATAATGTTGAGTGCAATAAAAAAATCCCTCTTTATTCCCTGCACCGCAATAAATTTGACATGAATTTAAAACAAATCTGTGACTTTTCAGTCCGTTTGGCAATTTATTCTACAGTATACATTTGAGCAGTTACTATACCTTTAGCATACCGGGTAAGTGAAAAATATTTTCAAAGCTTTTTCACAGATCCAACAATATTCCATGAGCAAGATAGGAAATTAATTACTAACAGTCACAAATTATGTTAATGTTTAACGTATTGCAAAAAAAACTCAGAGTCTTTCTCATAACTGTTCCACACTAATCAATTAACCGTCCTTCATTAGGGACTTCAGTAACTACAGTTGATACCAATAGATACCACGTATTCATTTTATTTCTTGACCATAACTGGCTGTGAGTGATGATAATGCTCGCCTTTGACTCAAAAGGTTACCCCAATTCGATCTTGAGAAGGGTTAGTATATTTTTAAAAGTTCGATTCCGGAGCAAATTGCCATTTGTCATTTGGCTATTAAATTATTCCATTAACGACACGTCGACATTGGTTAGTATCAAGACGGGGTTTGGACCGTTCCTCTTCAAAACGCTAAAAAATGCAATTGGCGTAAAACACAAGAAAAAACAACACCAGGTGAGAGTCGGTCGGTTTGATAAGAAAGATATAATATCAACATCGAGAATACACTGCCAGAGAGACAGAGTGAGAGAGACACACACACACACCATGCGTGTCCAACAATCTTACCTCTCGCTCTTCATTGTGATGGATGTATTGTTCTCCATTTCCACACCGTTGCCGCTATCTCGGCCGATTTTCCGTGCTCGCATTTCTTTAACTGTTGGAAAACAGTGTCAATCTGTTCTCTTCACTGATGGAGTCTCTTGAGATCCTTCTTAGGTGAACTATTCTTTAACAAAAATACCTAAACTGGTGATCTAAATTTCACTAAAATCTCAATTACATCCATTACGGCTTATCAAGAAACTCTTGTTCTTATTATTTTTTAAGTTATTATTTACAGGAACGTTTTGACCTTTTTTTTTAACTGTATACCTCAGTTAATTAACCGTAACTTTCATCTGACGCAGTTGAGAATGAAAAGACGCGAACAGCATTCAAGCAAACAAAAAAAGATGGATATATCATAATGACATCTCTGCAGCCCTGAGCCGAAAGACCACAAACCTTAAAAGTGTTCTTTCAAAATGTAATTATATCTAGATGGATGGTCAAGCAACAGAAACAGATAGTTTAAAGTACATATCTATGTTTGATATAAAGCATATCAAATACACCAATGAGTAAATTCATTTTAATTTAACCTTGACATTCCGGTATAAAAAGAGGAAGTTCTATGTAGCATTCTAAAGAAGGAATATCAGAAAAACTTGCAGGAACATGAATAAAACACTGGGATAACTCGACAGCCTTGGGCATGCTTATGTAAGTCATTCTAGTTCTACCTAGAATAGCCTTCATAAAACTATGCTTCAATGATTTGACTGCAGTTTAACGGAAAAAATATTTCCTTTATTTATGAGATACCGTATATTCATGGAGCAATTAAAAAAGTTTGCTTTGACTAAAATGTCACTAGGGACGAAATTTGTCGGACTTCCAAATGTAATTTTAAAATTTTAAAAGAATATACGAGAAGATGATTAAATGTACCTACATGCATATACATGTAGTCAGGCTTGATTTTATAAAAATTGACAATTAATGTTTTTACGTTATTCTCCGTATTTTACATACTGTATAAAAAACCGTCAATTATTATGTAATACATTAAGAAAATATTATGTAATAGGTCTACATTGTACACAGGTTTTACATTTCATGATTCTAGAAAGGAAATTTTTCTTTGTATGTAAAACAGGCCAATTTAACACTCTGCTGTTCAAATCATTGTTAGTTCTAATTTGAAATGCAAAAGCAACAAACAAACAAATGACTTCTTTACACATGACCGACAAGAAATCAACTTTTTTAAACTTATTGCTTAGTATTCTGAGGAACGCAAGTTTAACTTGACTTTAACATTCAACATTTAATTCAGACTATACAATTATTTTTTTAAGTTACGTAATTTGAGATACAAATATCTATCCTCTAGGTACGGTAGTTTTAAAGTAATTTTGGTCCGCAAAAAAATTTAAGGATTACAAAAAGGTTATTTTTATTTTTTTTAAGCGGAAAACAAACTTGTTTTTATTTATTTAAAAATGTAACACATCGAAAAAACTATAGGCTGCCTACAATTTGTACGTAACCTTTGAACAGCTACTTCCAAGATACGAAATTATGGTATGACTAGTAAAAGAAAGCTTCATGGGCTTTGAAGTTTCAAGTCCGACGGGTTTAGTTAATTTATTAATTTAGTTGTTTAGTTCGTATAATGTAATCTCTTAAAAAAAAATTTTTAACGCTAAACAATCCACGAAGCAACGTGACAATTCAATTCAATCCATGCCATCAGCCGCGGCGCGGGGATATTACAACACAATGGACGCATCAGTGATGCCAACCCCGGCAACCAAATTTCCCCGCATTGTTTGTACACCTGGTGATCCGTTTCCGTTTCCGTGGCCCACAGACCCAGACCTTCGCCGCGCCGGTCGATATGTTCCAGACACTCCGTTCCGCCGTCCCTGCTAAATTAAAAGCCTGGCGTTTCTTCACATCGGTCCGCGTTCCTGCGTTCCCTGCCGTCAGGAAAAACTTCAATTACAGTGCTGCAAACGCGCCGCTCGCAATAAATGTACAATGGGAACTGTGGATGGCTGAATTTGTTGGGAGGTCGTGACAAGAATATCACATTAGTTTTAACACACCTCTATGGAAAAAAACATTGTTCGTGTTACGCTTCGCTATACTAAACTTCAACAAATTAGGTTTTTTTAATTAGTATTTTAGAAAAAGTTATTTGCTTTACAATTTGATTACAGCAATAAAATGAATTTTCATGAACCGATTTCAAGTTGTCCTATCTGGCACAGCTTACCTAAGAAAATGAACTCTTTACTTCAACAGGAACGAATGGGTTTTTTAATCGCATTCATAGGAAAAACATCCCACTTTACTCCATGTCCAACTAACTAAACAAATTAACTCTTTTTCTCTAATAAGGCATTTGAGTAACAGTTTTCCTTTGAGTTCCTTCGTTAGTTAAAATAAATACGTCACACATCAACTACGTGAAAGATTCCTTCGATTCCATCAATTGTGAGAAGCCTTCAAAGGGTCTCCAAAAATATTTTTTACCTGTAGACATACGGATGAAAAAGAAATTTCCTAGTTTACAGGTAATTACGACCTCCCGTATCACAAAGTCTGGGCAAGCTCTTGACTTTGGTGCTAGTATTCGTAAATATTTAAAGATTTTCTAAACTGTACTCCCTCCATGTTATTTTATTTGTATTTCGGTCAGTTGCGGTGTAGTTTTCAAAGTGACAACATCACCCAGGTTGCCTTGGAATTTGTAAATATTTTGTAAGTGTTTATATTTTACTGTAAATATGGTTAAAAGTTTGTTGTTTGCTTTGCGCAAGTACTTATTTTTAAATTAAAATCATTGACTATTGATTAAAATACTGAAAATATTTCGCGGTAAAATTAAGTGGTTATTTGAGAATAATACTGTAATAATTATCGTATGGCTTTTAGTCAGTGGAGGGAGATCAGCAATTAACTGAAAGTTCTCCTCGCCTGAAATTCCTGCACTTTTTTGTTTACTAAGCAGGTGGACCAACGGCTTAAACGTGACTTCCGAACCACGTGAGCGGCCGAACGATCTTTTTGTCCCCAAGCCGGGAATTGAACCCGGGCCCGCTGGGTGATAACCTAGAGCTCTACCACTGAGCTACGGCCCCTGCCTAAAAATATCACTGTTTAAATATAGTAATCTTTCTAGTAAGAATCAGTATAAAACAAGTTGTTTAATTTCCTGCTTCTTTTGTGACAACCTTCAACTACATAAAATTCAAAAATTATTGTTTTAACTCTAAACTTTCGTCCCGAACACAGATTTATCAGCAAGGATTCTTCCAATAAACAAAATGTACAGCATAACTGCAACAAAACTGGGGAAACATTAGCATATATAATAGCTAACAGTTCATTACATCATGATAATGTTCGCCCGGTAACTAAAGACATGACTAATGGTGACAATTCAAATGGATATGACTGTGCAATTGACTGTAAAGACCTACGACAGTCATGAAGCTGTTAGGCGTAATTCTGGGTAAGTGTCAGCGTAAGTGCCTACCATCTCTCAGACGCCTGCCTCACTCGGACTAAGTAGACTAAGTATATACTTACTTGGCAACTTATACTTGGTCCGAGCTGCCGCATCGCAACATTCGCAACCTAAAAGTGAAATTATCGAATTGTGTTGATTTGGGTACAGTACTCATCTAGATTGGAAATTGGGTTATAAATGTAGGATTAAACACAAGTTGTTCATATGCATTCCCAGAAGTCAAAACCCTCTAAACTTAACTGAAAACTTTTGACGTGAAAACGCCAGAAAAATCGACTATCACCCTCTTTAACCGTTAAAAAATAGAGACCTTTAAAAATTGATTGAGTTGCTGCCAAGTTGGTTAACTTATTTAGTTTTTGCAGTCTAGGGACTCAAAAGTGCTGTCTGATCTTGATTGAAAGTTTAAAATTAAATTTTCCTCCACCTACTAGCTAAAGCCGTATTTTACTCCTTGGAATAGAGTAGTAAAGTACTAATTTCTATCCCATGTGACTTGAATACTTAATCTTTCAACCTAGGGAAAACTCGAGTTTTTTCGTACCACGGGGCTAAAGTTAGTTACATAAGAATAACATTAAAAGAGAGATTAAAAAGAACACGAGCCACAGTCAGCTGTTACTTGTATTTGTTTCGTTACTCATTGTTGACTAATAGCAGCTGTAGCTGCTGCTCACCCACTGCTGACCATTCATTCAGCAGTGGGTGAGCAGCATCTCTGTGTAGGTGTTTGTTTACATTTTGCTTGGGTAGGCTATTAACCTAAGAAGTCCAAAACATAAGTGTAAAACTTTTGACTAGGCTTAAATTATATGTTGGTTTTTTCGTTTTCATCAAAATTGATATGGCCTACCTTGTGTGTTTTTTATGTTGATGTGACAGATCCAGCTTGATGGAGCAAGGGATCATATGAAGGTAAAGTTAAATTATCTACGGTAGGCCTAAATCTTATTCGTGTAGGTGGAGGAAAAATGTTGTGTGCATCAAGGGACTAAAGTACTTTTCTCCCTCAGGGAAATTGTCGCCCTCGGCTTCGCCTTCGGGCGACAACACTTTCCCTTCAGGGAGAAAACATTGTACTTTAGTCCCTAGAAGCACAAATAACTATATCTTCCACTTTTGTATTTGAGGTTTTGCTCTATATTTTACCGTTATCGCATAAAATCGCTTTAAAATTGGAAGTTGGATTTTTAAATGTCGGATGTAATACCCTCCCAATTGCCATAGGGCTCCGCCTCACACGTCTTCTAAGTTACCTTGTTATTATGGAAGCAACATTTAAGTGATGAACACATGATTACATACAGGAATAGTATATTTCACCACTAGTCCGGAAAGTGACCCATTTCTGGGCGAGATAGTGTTTTACGCGCGAGGCGAAGCCGAGCGTGGAAAACACTATCGAGTCTGGAAATGGGCTTTCCGGACGAGTTGTGAACGATACTTTTCATCACGACGCAATTATTAATAAATGTGGAAGTTTTAAAGGAGGATTATTTTTGTCAATTCTTCGGCATTGGACAAAGTAAACAAAGCTGGAATTCAAAATTTAATTTGTTTTAAACCCAGCTGATTGTTGCTGTACGGAAAAGTTTGTTTACCTTGGACGGAAAGTAATGTTTACAAACATTACTTTCCGTACAGGTCAGTAAAATCAGCTGACGGTGACAGTTTGGGAAATGACTACTTTCCAAGGTCTCAGCTGTACGGCAAGTTATTGTCACTTTCGTATACGGAGTGATCAAAAATAAATTTATAAACAGCTCATTAAAAGTGTTGAGGTAAGATTGGTAATAAAAAGTAAAGGATATTATAGACTTGAGGCGAATGTGCGTAAGGGCAAAACATTCATTGGGTTGGCATTGAAATTTGAGTACCGTTGCAAAGCATGGATAAGCCAGCTAATATTATAAAGAATTTTAAGTGCTAGGCCTAATTGTAAAATATTATATATAGCATTACAATTAATTTTGTAAACAAGAAAGGGAAGTTTTTTGTAAATGTTTGAATCGTTTTGCATTAATCTTGTGCTACTTTTCGTTCGTTCGTAGAGTGCTTTGTGTCTCACTATAACTAATTATTGTTCTCTATTAAGTGTTTTAAACCCAAAGACAGTGTTAAGGACAATCTTAGAATAGGACTTTAAATTTGTTTAAAGAAATCGTTAAATATGCATAAATTTTTTTGCTCACTTACCTATAGTGTCGCACGCCGAAATTCCAGACGAATTCAACAAATCAGCAAAAGCCACCTAAAAAGACAAATTTATTTTTAAAAAATTGGATAAAATTTGTAGTAGTAAATTGAAATTGCAAATTTCAAAAATTTAACTTCTCTGTATTTATTTCAATGGCGTTAAATTCAAAATTTATTTTCCTACAAAGAGTTTACAAGTAGAAGAAGAGTAAGCAGAATAGAAAAAACATGCTCCGCTCAAAAAAGAATTTAAGAATTCTCGTAAAAATGAATGCTGTAAATGTAAATTAGCTTGTTAGAAGAGGGTTGAAGTTCATTTAGTTGGCCGTTTACATTAAACGGCACCCATTCCAGTTCCAGTTTTAATACTGGCAAATAAAAACATTTCCTGCGAGATTAACAGTGTTTGTAGAATTTTGTTAATAAACAAAGCTGTGTTGTGTTCGCTGTAATTAATTAAAGGTAGGCGAAAACAAAATATAAGAATTGTCATAGAGGAAGGGAAGGAAAGACATAGCAGAGAAATAAACCAATTAACATATTTCATAACTTTTCTCCTACGTCAGGTTAGTGGTAAAAGTTTGAAATTTTTGTAAATTTACCATTCTAAATAGTGACATAGGCATATTAGGTATGAATTCTTATTATTGTTGTTGCAAAGACGGTAAGGTTCTTGAGATGGATAATTATTTAGGCCTAATTGGAATTGTAAGATTGCTTACAATTCCATAAATTGTTAACAACAAGTTGATTTTACAGGAGCCAATACCACCGATATGACTCTTGTCGTTCACTCGATCATAGCTTATATTGTCGGCTCTAAATGGCGATCGGACCACTGAAAAGAGCTACTGCAATGGCCAAAAATGCCAATTCATAATTCACGGTGAAAGACGGCCGCAGCGCATAATTTTTTTGCCGCAATTTCGGCAGATTCAATTCTTATGTTTATAGGCTACGTTCCATGAAATATCGACGAACGAGACGCGAAAAAAACCTGCTATATTATTTTGTGAGTCACGTGTTGCAAGTACGAGCGCTGTAGTGTAGCCTCATGCGGATCAGTGTTGTCCGGAGTGTGGATCTATCGGGAGTCGAGGTTTTGTTTTAATTTGAAAGGAATTTCATATAAAAAACGTTATGCTTTGTAACAGTTGTAAATGTATTTCAATAATTTAAGTTGTTACAGTAGTGTTTAAAAACGAATTAAAAGATATTACTTTTTTCATCAAACCTCTAATGACTTGAAAAAATGTATAACCTAGAACAGCGATGATCCATCAAATTTCATGACCCATTTATTAATCAAAAATGTGTTTACATAATGTACAATTTGTTTTATTTTTCGTTAATAATTAAATCTCAGCATATTTATATCAAATTTGGTATCAAAATAACTGAAAAAACTTGTTATATTAACAATTTTCAATAAATGTTGAATTGGATTAAAAAAGACATAACAACACTGGGTTTCCTAGTACTTGGCGTCATCGTGTGCAGGAAAGCGAAAGTAATATACACCCGCTCTAGCCGCAGCGCGGGACAATCGGGACTCATTACCTCACTAGGAATCTTGCCGAGGGAACAAGTGGGACGGTTTGCAGTCAATATCATGTCCGGGAACAAGCTGGGGTCGGACCAAGTGTGGCGTAACTTCGGATCACCAAAAATATTTATGCAGTACATTTAGTTTTATTAATAAATGTTTGGTGAAAAAATATAATTAAGACGTTTATGAGTGGAGTGTGGGTATTCTTAGCGTCCATCCATTAAATATTTAGTAGAAAGATAATGACTGTCAGAATCAACTTCGGCCCCTTGTTAACGCTACGAGAGGTTTAGAGTTTTGTTTACCCTCCAGATTTAACCATCCAATGTCCGTTTTATTTACAATACATAACACTTCAATTTGGTATAGAAAAAAATAGCATCCATTTTGTTAAACAGGGTAAAGTCTATTTGTAAAGCAGCATTTATTTTCATACGCATAGTTCTAGTTTAAAGTTTTCAGAAAAATAAAAAACAAAACCTGGTATAAGCATAAACTAATGACATTAAGTTAAGAATTGCTACAGTTTTCAAACAGAACACATGTTTGATGGTAAACATTAATACAATGTTTATTTTTGATTGATTTTTTTTAATAAGATGATGTTTTTAGTTTAGTACATACATCTGGGTGAATATTCAATTTGAATGGCTGGATTGTTATTCCATATGATTGTTTACTAATGGATCAAGTGCATTCTCGTGAGCCGGTCACTGTACCTTTCTACAATAATCCCATGCTATAATGCGAGCAATGTCTGAAGGGATGTGCGTTCCACGATCTCGAAATCAAGCGGGGAGATTTTGCTTAAACTTTGCAATTAAGAGTGTTTTGGCCCAAAAATAAGTTTAGAAAAGGCCTCAATCCCAGGGAAAATCAAATTTTGTCTAAATTTAAGTTTTAAAATCGTAATTTTAAACATTGTTCTTATGGGTTGCTATTTTGGTAACGAAATATCAACGAAATGTATACAAAAATAAAGGAACTTTGATGTTAAGCAGACTTTTTGAAACAGCTGTTAACTGTGAAGAGGTATAGTTGGTTGTTGGGGGAAATTTAATAGGTCTATTGCCGTGACACTATATCAAAACTGAATTAAACCAACGAACAAGGCACGGTTAGCCTGGTACTTGGAATTAATATTTTTAATAATGGAAAACTTTAACAATGGATAGTGCCTTTATTTTAAGTCAGATTCTCATCATATTTTGGCGGAAACTACAGATCAAGCCCTATCCAACGACGCCAGAAACTTGGAAATCGATTGAAAATTGTTTGAAAAGTTCTCTTAGTAAAAACTTCTTAGCAAAAAGTATAGATTTAAAAATTATAAAACATCACATGACTTATCTGAGGTCACTTAAACATAAATGCCTACAGATCTAAAGGATCCAAGAATGGTAATTGATTGAATTATTAGACGACTGATGTAATAACAAAGCTATTAAATCAGAAAGAACATAAGATATTTCAGCTATAAAATATGTTTTGAACTCATTGGTTGCAGATTAACCCGCAATATGGATGAATTTCGACCAGTCGACGATCGCTAGTACCGACTAATAGGCCAGTGAATGGTTAAAAATTTCAAGTCATTCTAAACATAACAAAACTTCTATAAATTACCAACGTCATTGCTAAACTGTATGAACTTTGAGTAACATAATTAACGTTGATTATCTTGATTTATAGTTTACGGTAGTTTTAAAATGAACTTATTTATCTTTAAAACTTAAAACCACCCATATATTTATAAGACAATGAACTAATAAAAATTGTTTAGTACATTTTTTATACATAGCACATACTTTCAACAAACGTCTCCGCACTTCACTTTATTAAACGTAATAGAAACGAGAGTTAAATAATTGACTATAACACTCTTACAATTGAGCCAGAATAACTAACATTCAATGTTGCATAGGAAACAAAAATATAAACGAATACAACTCTATCACTCTTTTATGAAGCGATGTTTAAGCTTTGTAAGGAAGAAACTTGCTACTTATTTATAAGATTTTTTTAGCTTTTTAAGAAATGAAAATAAAAAGGACATTAATTCATGATATATAGAAGAACAAAATGAACTAAGAAATATATTTTGATGGTAATATAAGAGCAATAGATGATATATCATTACTACTTAAGTGGTGACAACAGTTATTTCAGTTAAGTTCTCGTACGGTTGAGGTGGCGGCGCTGCGACATTATATACAAGGTTCGAACTCCACATTAGCGGGAGGACCGGTGCTACTAGGTGTCGAAAGAGATTCAGTTCTCTAAGGTACAGGTAGACATAATAGAGCCCCACTGCGGGACATACAGGTTAGCCATACACCTCAGTAGCGAATATTTGTTCTCCCCATATTTTAATTTTATTCGTATTCGTAAGTAGTTAAATAAAAATTCAATAGAATAGAACAGGCAACTATTGATTTTAAACATAAAGAGAAGTAAACAATAATAAAATAACATTATTTTAAGCATTCCTTATGAAACAGTTGTTAACAGTGAAAAAGTATAGTTTGTTGACAAAAACCTAATAGCCTGGTTACCATGATAATATTAAAAAATCTTATCTTATACTCTAAAACAAGCAATGTTTGTACGGGCAAAAATTTTTTTCGCTCCAAGGATTTTTGATTTTTTGGTTGTATATGGGGGTTTTGGCCACCAGAAATCGATTGGAGCTGGTCCCATGTCTGGGAAAAATCCGGTTTTCGTCCTAGAGCCCTTCAAAGTTCCCATGTTATCCTTTTGGAGATTTTATTAATTGAACAAAAATTAGCTGATAACTGTAGATATAAACCTGTCGATATTAAGCTCGTCTTTAAAATTGTAGAGGACGAGTGAGCGGAGCGAACGACCTTTGTGTGAGAACGAAAGTAATAATTTTACCGAGCTTAAGCTCGGTCACCCTGGTACTGGACATAAAATGTCACAAGAGTATTAACTTTTCCTTTCTAAATAATAATCATTTCAACACTTCATTTACAGAGAGAAAATAATTTTACTGCCACAGGAGTTTTGAATGGTAATTTAAACTCAACTTCCATTTTCATTTTGATTTCAAGATGGGTGGGAGAGGTTAGAGGATACAATTTGGAAAATTAATGGCTCTTGGCATCATTACTTGGAACATCAAGTCACCATTTCCTGGTGATCGTCATTTAAACAAACATTTCACAGTGAGATCGTTATTTAAAGCCAACATTCCAGGGCGTGGTCAAGATTGTGTTCAACATTCCATGTTGTGATTCTCATTTAAAGCTAACATTCCACGACGACCGTAATTGGGTCACTTTATAGGCCTACATTTGTGATTTATAATCGACATTCCATGTGTGATCGGCTATGAAAGATAATTCACTTCACTTAGTGATCATAATGTTGGTTGATGATGAACATTTGCGTGGCGGAAATATAACACCTGTATTGTAAAACATATGTTCTATTGGTTTTTTTTTTATTAGGCCTATATATTTTTTATGATAGGCTATATTTATGATATATTTTATTGTCATTTTACTGCTATAGTCGGGGGCAATAGAAAAGGCGGCTTAAGGTGAAGTCTTTCAATAGATCCTATAAGTTAACTGTTTATTTTTCTCATTTAGAGACATGTTAAATATTTTTTTAGCTTTTTAGCTTAACCTTAATCCGCCTGTTCTATTACTGCCGACAACAAACCCCGTTAAAAAAATGTGCGGTCGAAAAGCAGATTTAAGAGTCTTAAATTCTAGAGTTGTCTTAGTTTTAAACTTTAAAGTTGTCTTAAATTCCCCCACTTTCCCCGTTCCTCCCGTTTCAAGAATCCAACCAACGAGAGTCACTGAGAATTACTACAGCCGTTTAATATCTAATGTCACTTTTTGCCAATGTTAGCTTTTAGCGAATTTCCCATAGGGAATAAGCTATTACCGTAGGTCTCATGGTAAGACCTAAGCCCGGGACCATGTTACTTTTTTGTTTTGAGGTGCCCAGAGACCAAAAATAATAGTCATTAAAATTTATATATATATATGTATATATATATGTATATATATATATATATATATATATATATATATATATATATATATATATATATATATATGTATATATGTGTCCCTAGACACGATAACTCTCGTAAAAATGGTCCGATCGACACCAAATTTGGTAGAGATGTGTAATCCTATGTTTATTCGGATGAGTTCGAAAACCAGACATATCGACCTACCGGAAGGGGTAGTTTTGGGGGGTTTTGTACCCCAAAAATGGGTTTTTTGCATTTTTCATAGGTAAATTTGAAAAATTTTAAATTTTTATCTTGACCATTGGATTTAGCTCAAAAAAACACACAATTTAGTATTTTGAAGCTTTGCTCTATCTCCATTGGTTACCGAGATATTACAAAGTCTAAAGACAGTACATTGTCTTTTGGGGCTCCAATGTTAATCTTATGGAGAATAAGGATGTGTTAATATTTCATTTATTAACCAATATTTTTGGATGAAACTTGGTATTTAGCTTCATTTGGTTCAGATTCATCCACTTAAGGTAAAAAATCTTGGTTTTTGTCCATATCATGGCAGCAAACCTGCCTACTCTTTTCCCATGTTAATCATATGGAGAATAGGCAAACTCTTTTATTTATGGACAGATATTGATGAAATTTATGATACGGCTTTATATGGTCGAAATAATTTTTTTCTAGGCTAAAAACCTACTTTTAGAGTCTCCCATGGCAGCATACCTGCATACTCTTTCCCTTTATTTATCTTAAAGGAGAATAGACATTTATTTCCCTATTTATGAGCACATGATGAAATTTCGTTTACAAGTTTAGCTGGTCAAAATTAATATTACTTATTTGGAAATTCGCTGAGTACGCAGGTCTGCTGCGACGGGGGGTATTTCATAATAAACAAACATTCTTAATTTTAACGTTTTGAGATGCAACAAGAAGCGCTTCCAACGGCAAGTAGGGGAAGTAACACGATCATCATTTTCTACTCTGAATTTTAAGGGCAAAATTAAAATAACATCTGATCGTAAAGAAAATTGGGGAATTAAGGAAGGTGTTAGGGGAATTTCCTTGTGGTGGGAAGTAAAATTCTGCCTTTCGACCGCACATTGATTTTGAACGGGGTGTAGGGGAATTCTTCAATGTTTTAGAAAAAGTTGAGGGGTTTAGGTTCTGTTACTATCTTAAGTAGACCTCTGAATAGGCCTATGACGCGTTATCAATAGCCAAATATCCCAATGATAAGTGGCTTCCATAGGCGTCATTTGGGGGGGGGCAAGGGGGGGCAGTTGCCCCCCCAATAATTTCGGTGATTTTTTTTTTTTTTATTGGAAATTAATATGTTAGGTTATGTAATATGGTGAAATATTTGTATATAACAATTATAAACTTCTGAAGCAGACTTTAACAAAATGCCTACTTTGTATTATTTACACAAAACTCTTAAATTGACTCATTTTGCAATCGAAATCTGTAGCAGGAAGTCCCATCTCACGTCTGTTGAGTTGTTAAGGCTCCGGTCTACCTGCACGAACGACGTTACCGAATGCCGCCTCTAGGCCGTAGCGCTAGGCGAGTTCCGCGAGTTTGATGGCTGCAGAGGTTTACGGGAATCGTGTTTTAAAATTAACTAATTATGATAGAGATTGACTCTTAACTTTTTGTAAAAGTAGAAAGACGGATCTCGTCTTCTCTATTTTTAGAATTTTTTTATAAAATTTATAATTTCAATTATAACTGTCTAAAATCGTCTGTTTTTTCTAGGGGCAAGTTTTATTGATGCAGAGGTTTACGGGGATCGTGTTTTAAAACTAACCAATTAAGATAGAGATTGGCTCTTAAATTTTTCTAAAAGTAAAAAGACAGATCTCGTCGGCTCTGTTTTTAGAATTTTTAAATACAATTTCTAATTCTAGCTATAACTGTCTAAAATCATCTGTTTTTCTCGATTTCTAACTTAAGTTTTCCGTTAGTTTTGATAACACTACCAAAGTGAGATTACCAAAATGTAAGAAAGGAAATTTAGCACCGTTATTATTTTTTAATATGACACATTAGTTGTATCTCTAGGCTGAATTTAGCAAAAGATAACCGGGTTCTAAAAACCCTTTCATTTGCATCGAGAAAAACATATGATTTTAGACAGTTAAAGCTGAAATTAAAAATTTTATTTTAAAATTCTAAAAAAAGAGCCGAAGAGACCCGTTTTTTTAATTTTAGAAAAGTTAAGATCCAATCTCTATCTTAATTGGTTAGTTTTAAAACACGATCCCCGTAAACCTCTACATCTATAAAACTTTTTGCCACTAAAAAACAGATGATTTTAGACAGTTATAACTGAAACTAGAAATTGTATTTAAAAATTCTAAAACCAGAGAAGACGAGATTAGTCTCTCTACTTTTAGAAAAAGTTAAGAGTCAATCTCTATCTTAATTAGTTAACTTTAAAACACGATTCCCGTAAACCTCTGCACTGTCTGCAGCCATCAAATTCGCCTAGCGCTACGGCCGCGAGGCGGCATTTGGTAACGTCGTTCGGACGTTCGGGCTCAGGTAGACCGGCCCCTTGCCTTGGCTAAACATAACCTCTTTCGTGTGAAAAGGTAGATATAGTACTTTCGCTGATGTCCGATGTTTACACTTTACTGTTGTTTACTTGAAAATCAATCAATTTCCTCACTGATGTGTGATCAATTGGGAAATTACAAACTTTAAGGACTTGTAGGTCTCCTCTTTTTAATGGTCAATTTACCAATTCACTTAAGAAACAACTTCACGCCGAGCTCTATCCAATGGCACTAAAATCATTAAAATCTATTGCAAATTGTGGGAGGAGTTTCTTGTACAAAAACCCTTATCACGTATTAAATATGTATATATGTTTTCGTAAATCATTATTTATCTTTTGTTAATCACTTAGTAATTTTTTACCTTTCTTGTCAATAACAATTTAATTTTTTTAGGTAATATAATGGGCAGTAAACCGTAGCTGTACTGATCCTAACCAACAATATAGTTAAATGTTAAATGATTTTTTTTGTCGCTTATACGGCAGACTACAAAGGTGCTTTGTCAAAAACTAATTTTTGATAAAGATAAAACAATGTGTTTTACCATACAAACCTATGGAGTTTTGTTTTAGTCTATGTATACGACTGTAAAACTTTAGAGTTGTAAATAATATACAATAAAAATAATTAAATAGCTATAAAATGATGTTTTTTTATTTTAACGATTTAGCATCCATTAACTAATTAAATCCATTAAATTTCTTAAGGTGTATTACATCACAGTAACCACTGGCAGTTCCAGAAGAATAATGACTTTCTTAAAATAGAAACATGTTATATAATCAAATTTTACATGCATTAGGGTATTGTTTTCATGGGTTTGTGAGATTATATTATAAGTTTACATTTTATGGACAGCTTAGTGTCACAATGTAAACTTAATTAGCTTTTATTGACAGTTTTTAGCGAAATTTAAGAGGTTTGGCGTATTTGTGGGAAGGGGGGGAGGGAGTATGACCTTATAAAAATCTTGCCCCCCCAATCAGAATGCTGAAATGACGCCTATGGTGGCTTCTGGTCCAGAATTGATTCTATCGGGATCAAACTGGTGGAACTCCATATTGTCAAATGAGTACTAAAACAACTACAGACCTTGCTGATCCATTCCTTCCCGGTTTTCTTCCAATTTCTAATTTTTGCTCGTATTTTAACACACCCGCCCGCACGCCCTAACTAGCTCTTTCGTCCATATTCTGTATATCGTCAACAGTACACCCTCCATAAGTCACAGCGGCCCCGCTAGCATGCTGTGCATGTCTGAGTGAAAGTGCATGTATCATGTCTGTGTGTGTGCGTGCGTGTGTATGGCGTCGCGGCGCCTACCCCCCCCCCCCCCCCCCGGTGGCGTCGGCGCCTCAATTTCATCACCCCAGTCGTAAACGCGTCCATCGTATACTGATACGAGACTTTACGACGAAATTGAGTCGAACACGAGCCCTGGTCGCGTGCTGTCGGCGGTGTAAACACTCCCGACAAATTAGAGTGGTTTACATACATTTCACCATTTATATAACGACTGTATGTTTGCTTTGACTACAAAGAGAAACGCAGCGTGGTTTTAATTAACAGAATTTACATTATATTTCATTCTTAATAGTTGAATTACGTACATAGTTTGGCCTTCACCATAAAGTGTCTGTAAAAGTATAACACTAAAACTATAGGCTACAAAAAGGTTGAAATTAAAAAATTTGTTCATATTTCCATGATTTTTAACCACCAGCCTGAGATAATTACTTTATTATATAAACAACCCCCGTCGCAGCAGACCTGCGTAGGCCTACTCAGCGTATTTACAACAGAATTTTCATATATTTTCTCTTCTCCATAAAAACCATGGGGTGAGTACGTAGGTTTGCAGCTATATGGGTTTTGTAAGTAAATATAAGTTAAACCTTGCCTGGCGAAAGTACATACGAAATTTATCAAGTTATGGTATTTTTTATTATCCCCATAAACCCCAAAGAAATTAGTACATAGGTTTGCCGCCATATGGGTTTTGTAAGCAAATATACAGTATAAGTGAAAACTTTCCTAATGAATGAACACATCAAATTTTATCAAGATATAAAACGAAGATAAAACTTTTGACAATTTCCCATAAGAATAACATGGGAAACATTTTTTCAATTTTATTCATAACCATTTAACTTTTAAGTTAAAAATTCGAAATACTAAATTGTTTATTTTATAGTTCTTTTAAGTGGTTTATGTTGGTTTAAAGTCTAAAATAAGGTAAAAAATGCCAAAACCCATTTTTGACCCCTTTGAAACCCCATAAAACCCCATGACCATGGGTCATGGGCGATCATTCTCGTTCTCGGACCCGGGACCCATCCAAGTAGATACTAAATCACATCACCCCAAATTTCATCAAAACCAAAGGTTCCTTAAAAAATATCGTGTTCAAAGACGTATATTATGATAATTATGTATGTATCGTGTTCACAGACGTATATACAGTATTATGAAAATATCAATTTGAACGAACGGTATGTTTTTGGCTTCTAGGGACCTCAAAACGAAAAAGTATCATGATCCCGGGCTTATAGGTCTTATCGTGACTACTACCATAAAAGCGTATTCCCTATAGGGAAATTCGCTAAAACGTATGTGATTAATTATATACTTTATGTTAAGACCAAATATCTACACTTGGAGGAACAACTACACATGTAATCACCAACTTGACCTTCCTATATTTCCATCAGATATGACACGTTTTAACCTAAAAAAGTAAGTTCACATACCAAGTGAAGGGCTGCATTTATAGCGGCTCACTAAAACCATGGAGTATAAAGATGCTAAACGTACAGGGACTAAAGTCCAAAGAGTCCCGTTTGGAATGTATAATTTCGAAGGGTAGTTTAAAATGCAATTTCATTTCAATAATATGCATAAAAACTAAACACATTGTTATCGTGGTTCGTTTAATCTTTGTTCTCAGACCAAGGCTATATTCATTTATCTTCTTCGGCGTGTTTATTTATATCCATCCGTCATTAGCCGCAAATAATTAGTAGCTATTTATACATTACTAACACGTTCCCAAATTTACGCTCTTCTATGCACAGTACAACTATGACATGGACGGCACTAATTTAAGTATCTAACAACAATCTTCACAAACAAATTTCACAAATTGTCATAGAGAAATCTTAATTAAGGACTTGGAATTCTTCATTGCAGTCTTATTACATGAATAAAAAAATCCTCAGTATCCCCGACAAAAAAGTGAAATTTATTGGATGCCAACCTAGTTTCAACTACTGTATGTATTCAGCTTCGCTCGCTCACAGCTACATAGGAGATTCGGATCGGTCGATTGGTGCCATGGAAAAGACAGGCTCATCCATTCGCTGCGGTCATTCGCCTCTTGGGCCTTGAGCCTGGTCCGTTCGCTTCACCTAAACATAACTATAGTAAATGCCAAAATTAGAGAGACTGGAGGCAGGTAGTCCCGACCCGTCCTAATCATTTGTTGACAAAACACCTCCTATTGTAGTGCGGCCGGCCGTTTCGGCACCGGAAAGCCGCCCGGGTCTCGGGGAATTCTCAGAATTTTGGCCACTGCCTCAATTATCCAATAATCGAACCAATGCACGTACAATAAAAATTCGTGGACTATGTGTTGCGTGTTGATTAGACGATTATAACAAAATTTGAATCATAGTTCTACGATGTTTAATAACCATTTTAAAAAGGGATAATCCTCAGACAAAATAGGAGTTACACCTTAGCAGTGGCCAAAATTCTGAGAATCCCCCGAGACCCGGGCGGCATTCCGGTGCCGAACCGGCTGGCCGCCTTACAATAGGGGTTGTTTTGACAACAAAGGATTAGGACGGGCCAGGACTACCTGCCTCCAGTCTCTCTAATTTTGGCATCTACTATAAACTAACGATCTGTTTCTTGACCCGTTCGCTTCACCCAAACAACGATCCGTTTCTTCTCTAACTAGATTAATATGGCACTTAGCGCGTTTATTCACACGTATTGTTCACTAAGTTAAATTTCCTTAAAGAAGTTACAAAATTCTATTAGATTATCGTTATAATTTATGTATTGGCTGGGTAGATGAGTGGTTAAAGTGCTCGCCTTTGAATCCAAAGGTTGCCGGTTCGATCCTGAGAAAAGTTAGTAGCTTTTTAAAGGTTCAATACCGGACCCAGTTGCCATTTGTCATTTAAAATAAAATAAAAATAATTGCTGGCCTTTGGGAACGCAAACTCTCTAAAAAAACTTGAACTTCCCTCAATTCGACACTCAACAATTTGAAACTTCTTAACTCAAAATCCTTGCTGACTTAGTGGTTTCCAAAATCTTTGCGTTGGCAGTAAAATCCATTCCTGAATGATGAAATTTTCCCAACTTTCGACTTCACTGTTATTACCATAGATCATCGGTGTGTAAGGTAAGGCAGGACGGTAAGTGCTCTTGCAGTGGTGTACTTTTAATCAATGAACGCCATTAGTCAAGCATAGTTTGGCGAGCAGTTTGTTTACACTCACTGACAAACGACTTGGACGTCTGCCCCCGCACCGTCTGCCCGCGGTCTGAAGTGAAGAGCTGCGCCAATGCCGAGTATATGAGGTTCTAGTCTCAGGTAGAGAGTCTCATAGATACATGTAACTTAGAAGGATTCGTTTGTGTCAGCAGTTTTTCGTTACTTTTGGGGGAACCGTATGTATGTGCATTTGTAGTCGATTCATACGACTTATGTCTGAAAACAGAGCATTTATTGTATACTTACAGGTAAATTTTGAATAAATAATCACGATTCTGTTCCATTTCCTAGAAAAGTATGTAGTGACTTATTTTGTTATACCATGGAAAACAATAAAGAAACAACATCTGTCCTGAAGAATCTGTATTTTAAAGAGTAATTTAGCTAAAATAGCCCTAAAATTGCAAAACATGTAGCCTACAATATTTCTAAACCATATCCTCCACTTTAAAATTCGTCTTAGGGGTAGATAGGGCTTACTTGTTTGTTATACATAGGTAAGTCACTATTTTCATCAGGCTATTTTGAACTAGGGTCTTTAAAACACATCAATTGAAATAAGACTACTACTGAACATTGTGTAAAAATTACATAAATTTCCAAGTTTTTCGGTTTTTTAGTCCTGCTTGCTTAAAGTCAGCCATGTCAGCGATGGTCGCGCGAATACATCTCCGAACAAGGTCACGACGCTACGTCATTAGTTAGATAAGTTTACAACGTGTGCAAATAGGCAAATAACCTAATAGTAGGCCTATTTCAATACACCCTTAGAAGGCCTATATCACAAATTTTATTTTATTAATTGATCTACCAAACTATAATTAATTAAGCTTAGGCCTACTGTATATTTATATATACCGGGTGTACCAGACCACCCTTACACCCCTTTAAAAATTTACAGAATTAATTTTCCACAAAAAACTTATTGTGTTATTGTATGTAAATGTAAACCAATTACGCTCTATCGATTGGCACTAATTTTAATGTACAGGGTGTACTGGAAGTAACCCTTCCAGGCCGGAAGTCACTTACTTTAAAATTTAAAGTATTTATACAAACCCTAATTTTAAATTTGTGTTTAAAATTAGTGACATCCGTCTCGAAAGTTTACTTCTGGTACAATTTGATTTAGAGAAGATTTAATTCAGTAAATTTTAAAAGGGGTGTTCGGGTGGTTTTTACACCCGGTATTTTAAGATAGGTACTGTAAGTTAATTGTGCACCTATCTATTACAGGCTTGATTTGGAAAAGAGAATAGAATCAACGGCAAATAAAAGCAGGGACCTTAATTTATAAAAAAAATTTACTTTGATTTTAGGTAAAAAATATAGCCTAAGTAAAATAAAGAAATGGATCAAAATATAGCAAGTCACAATATTATCAATTTTGACAAAAAACATAATAAACAAATTACTTAAGCCTACAGAAACAACACACAGCTAATATCATTTTAAAATTTGGCCTTAGAAAAAATTAATAGAGAACAGCATAACTTGGAATTAAGAATGTTTCCATAACGCATTAAAAAATAATCTACTACAAAACAAAGCTGATGATGGTCTTTGCTATCTGAGCCTACTTGCAAAGGTGGATCGATAACATACGTCGAGAAATCAGCTGTTGCTTTCACCTTCAATGCCTTTGAAAATTTAGGCCTATAATTATAGACTAATAACCTATTGAGAAGGCTATGATTAAATCCAGTCATTTTTCTCCAGTGAGTTGCGTAACTGTTTTTGTCGAGTGGATGCCCAATATTTTGGTCCTATTTACCTTTGTCGGTTTGGGCAAACAGAGCTGATCCTACAAAAATATGGCGTTAGATGAAAGAAAAAATACATCATTTTGAAGTATCAAGTCATGGATATACTATTTTCTCACAATAATTAACCTTTTAAAGCACTATTACGTAAAATTGTACTTACAGAATTCCTATCGCGAAGACACGCCACTCATACGACAGCCGGCACCCTACTGCCCGCCTTCTTCATGTTGCCAACATACAAAAACAAAAATTCCCTCCCACCTCCCCCACCAAGACCTTTCCCACTTGAAGAATTAATTAATTAGTTCACAGGTATTTAAATGGGAAATTATAGAGTAAACGCATAACTTATTAAATGTAAAAAATGTATTAGTCAATTGATCAATCACTTTATTCATAATTTGAACAAGCATTTTTACAAAGTTAATACTGGCACAAGTAGAATGGCGTTAATTACAATTTCATTGCTTAGGCCTACTAACTTAGAGACTATAAAATTAAGTTACATTTCCCACAAAAAAATATTTACATAAATAAAACATATCACAGCTAATTAATTTTTTCTATTAATTAAAACATTCATCAAAAGTGTAAGGTGCTTTTTAAATTAAACAATGTTTTAATTTGGCTTTAAAAGAATCTATATCTGTGATACTTATGAACTCCTGAGGGATTTTAGAAATAAATTTTGTCCCTGCGCTTCTGGCCTTTTTCCCGAAAAAACTCAATGAATGTGGTTGAATGGCCAATTTTTTCGATTTCTTGCACCATATGAGTAATAATCTCCCAGCTTGGCCATTCCAAGTTTTCAGAAGTTTTAACAGTCATAATGGTTTCTAAGATATACAACCCATAGACAATCATTATGCCCAGGTCAGAAAATTGCTTTTTCCTCCACCTACTATCTAAAGCCGTATTTTACTCCTTGGAATAGAGTAGTAAAGTACTAATTTCTATCCCATGTGACTTGAATACTTAATCTTTCTACCTAGAGAAAACTCAAGTTTTTCCGTACCACGGGGCTAAAGTTAGTTACATAAGAATAACATTAAAAGAGAGATTAAAAAGAACATGAGCCACAGTCAGCTGTTAGTTGTATTTGTTTTGTTACTCATTGTTGACTAATAGTAGCTGTAGCTGCTGCTCACCCACTGCTGACTGCAGCATCTCTAGTACTAGAGATGGCCGTGGCAGTGTAGGTTTTTGTTTACATTTCGCTTGGGTAGGCTATTAACCTAAGAATTCCAAAACATAAGTGTAAAACTTTTGACTAGGCTTAAATTATATTTTGTTTTTTCGTGTTCTTTAAAATTGATATGGCCTACCTTGTGTGTTTTTTATGTTGATGTGACAGATCCAGCTTGACGGAGCAAGGGATCATTTGAAGGTAAAGTTAAATTATCTACGGTAGGCCTATTAGGCCTAAATTTTATTCGTGTAGGTGGAGGAAAAATGTTGTGTGCATCAAGGGACTAAAGTACTTTTCTCCCTCAGGGAAATTGTCGCCCTCGGCTTCGCCTTCGGGCGACAACACTTTCCCTTCAGGGAGAAAACATTGTACTTTAGTCCCTAGAAGCACAAATAACTATTTAACTGAGTCCTGATTTTTTAGATTTAATATTATTCTGAGCGCTTTTTTATGAAGTAATAATATACTATTCAGATTTGAGTCACTAGTTGCACCATATAATGCAATACCAAATGATATATGAGAATGTATATGGGCAAAATAGACCATCTTAAGGCTTTTAGTTGACAGAATTTAGCCAAAGTTCTTAATACAAACTATCCAGAACAAATTTTATTTTTTAAGGCTAGGACATGACCATCCCAAAATAAACTTTCATCAACCAGAAGACCCAAAAATTGAGTTTCATTCCCTCTGTCTATTTTACCATTTAATATTTTAATTTCTGGAATTGCTTTGTTTTGTTTTACATGTACATAGTTTTAAAGTAAAGCCATTATTAGCCATTATTTAAAGCAATTATACTAGGAATTTCATAAAAAATATTAAATTGAGTTTTTGTTTCAAAGAACGTAAATTTACTTTATTCATCTAAATGCAAAATAAAATTTTCAATAACATCAATATTTTTATGTGATTTTCTCGACTTTATTGGGCCACTTACTTTCATGACATTCATAAGTGTTAGAAAATCTGAGCATTTTGTTCATTTGGAAACAAAAAATCTCATTTTTCCACAGACATATTTTGTTTCGTTATTTTAATAGCTAAATTAAAATAAACTAAAGCTTGGGTTATAATAAGCTGTCAGCTTCTAAAAATCTTGATCAGCTAAAAAAGGTGATGATTTTTTCAACTTGTTCTTCGTAAAACACCAAGACACCGAGAATTCCCTGCAATCTGGCAAAGACATCCCGCAGTACGCTGAATGCCAGCAAACCGTTTCTACTATTTGCAGGCGCACAAATAAACTATCGCATCAATAATAAATTTTGTTTGCTACTCATAAATGGTTGTTTTCGAGTTTTTATTAATATCAAGTCACATTTTACCGACAGAATCAAAGTAAAAATGAATTTTCGTTTAAAATTATGGGTACCAATGATCTCAAATTGTTTTATTTTGTGTAAAAAAGTATGGAAATGGATTTGGCATGTATTTTACATATCTATGTATGATTACATAGATCAATATCAGTTTTAAAGTAAAGTAGGTGCTATCTATAACAGAAACGCCAGATATATTTTTAAAGCTTTTCTTTTATTTTTAAAAGCCCTGCTTTTAATATTTATATTTTTTCGAAAAATGTTTTACATGAGCTTGTCAGTAATTTTTCATAACATTATAAAAGTAATTTACATTACAGTATTAATATAGCTTACTCTATGTTTCTGTCACGATCGGGGGAAATTTTGGGGGAAATTTCCCGCCATCTGGCAGCCCTGCGGTTGCAAATCTCTCTGTATTACAACGCGTTTCGTGTTAACCAGCTATAGGCTACCACAGATAAACCATACTTGGTGATACTTGAAATGTCTATGGTTGTGATATAATTACAATTAATCGTGGGGAATTATCACTATAGTCAGGGGGAATTATCGGGGATTTGTCCCGCCGGGTGGCAGCCCTGCGGTGCTACGCCCTCCGTATCCGATACATGCCGTGCTGTTAACCCGTTATCTTAAACCATTGAATGCCTCTAATCGAACCGCCCCGCCTTCTAGATTTACGGCGAACTTCCTCAAAAATCTGTGAAAGTCGTCTCATTTTGTAATGGAGTAGTGAAAACTAGTTTCATTTCGGATGATTAC
Source organism: Neoaliturus tenellus (assembly GCA_030545055.2). Lineage (NCBI taxonomy): Eukaryota > Metazoa > Arthropoda > Insecta > Hemiptera > Cicadellidae > Neoaliturus > Neoaliturus tenellus. Next base: position 331,878,515 of record CM061531.1, on the reverse strand, counting down.
TTCTGTAACGCGTAACGGTTAAGACCTACTACACATTTTACATACCTACTAGTACTGCAGCAAATTTAACATTTAATTTAAATCCATACGATTTTATAATAATTTATATTACCGTTTTGAAATAACTGACTATTTTCAACTAACATGAAGTTCTGCTCAATATTTTTGCTGGTAATATTTACTCCGGTGTTGGAAATTATCTATATATTAATAGGCTACGCAAGCATGTTTCATTTCCTCCTTTTTTCTCAGCTTGTGTGCATCGTAGGAGAAATCCGCGCATACCGTTGGAAAGGTGTTGTGCTGTAGATGAGCAGAATCACGTTTTAATTCACATCGGCCCACGGGGCTACCTACAGGCTTTCAAAGTTTCAATGTTAATCTTAGGCCCATTCTATACGGACCGATTGTCTGCCGCCGATTGTCGGCGTCGATCAGCTGATATTTTACCGAACAATGGAGTTTAAATGGGAGCTTCTATACGGGCAGATTTTTAACGCGCTATGACGCGGTATATTCTGCTTCCGCCGCCGATCTCGCAACCTCACGCAAAATCTCGTGATTTCTCTCTCGTTCTCGCCATTTCTCGTCCACTGCCTTTCCTGATCCTTTTTGTCATCACCGTTATCGAGTTTGTTTTTGTTTTTAGAAAACATGTTTGACATGGAAAATCTCATTTTATAGAAGTCGAAAACCATCCTAAATTATATTAAGTGACAACTAAAGATTACGCAGGCAAAGTTAAAAAATATCAAAGTTGGATTGAGGTAAATATTCAATGTACAGTTAATTTTTGCCCGCATTCACTATTCACGAAAATAAATAAATACAACTATATTTATCTCAATGACGCAGATGCTATTCATTTCAATTACATATCGGTAGGCCTACTTTAGTGTAATTGGTTACTTACTGATTACATGACAAAATAAGTTTAAATGATTACTAGGCCTCGACCGACGGTTATACAGTTCAAATACCATTCAAGTTGTTACGTAATACTGGTCTAAAGGTAGGTAATACTGGTTTCAATTATTTGTAGGTATATAAGCCTGCCTATATCTATTATTTTCTTTCTTAAAATTAATTGTATTATTTAATCATCTCTATAGGCTACCTTTATTTCTCTCTCAAAAAAAGAAATAATAATAATAATTCTCGAATATTGACCAATCTTGTATTTTAGAATACACGTTTCGTAGGCGTTTGTGGCCATACATTATCCCATTTTATTATAACTTTTGTTATATTTTCCGTATTTCGGAAATATTAAAATCATATAAAGTCATATTTTAAAAACATAAATACATTATCACTTAATTGTAAAAAGACTTTTTCCTTTCTCATTTGAATCGTAATGTCGTATGTATATACAATATTTAAGTTTTTATAATTTTAATTTATTGCAATTGTGTATTTTCTTGTGTTACATAATTTGTAATACATGATAATATAAGTGGAAACAATTTTAGCAAGTTCAGAGATAAATGCTACTTAATGTGTATTTTGACATTAACTAAATGGTTGGCAACACTGTTGCGCCGATCAACCGCTCGTATAGAATGGCCGGCGGACAGTAGATTTCGAATGAGCAGATCCGCCGCCGACAATCGGTCCGTATAGAATGGCCGGCGGACAGTAGATTTCGAATGAGCAGATCCGCCGCCGACAATCGGTCCGTATAGAATGGCCGGCGGACAGTAGATTTCGAATGAGCAGATCCGCCGCCGACAATCGGTCCGTATAGAATGGCCGGCGGACAGTAGATTTCGAATGAGCAGATCCGCCGCCGACAATCGGTCCGTATAGAATGGCCGGCGGACAGTAGATTTCGAATGAGCAGATCCGCCGCCGACAATCGGTCCGTATAGAATGGCCGGCGGACAGTAGATTTCGAATGAGCAGATCCGCCGCCGACAATCGGTCCGTATAGAATGGCCGGCGGACAGTAGATTTCGAATGAGCAGATCCGCCGCCGACAATCGGTCCGTATAGAATGGCCGGCGGACAGTAGATTTCGAATGAGCAGATCCGCCGCCGACAATCGGTCCGTATAGAATGGCCGGCGGACAGTAGATTTCGAATGAGCAGATCCGCCGCCGACAATCGGTCCGTATAGAATGGCCGGCGGACAGTAGATTTCGAATGAGCAGATCCGCCGCCGACAATCGGTCCGTATAGAATGGCCGGCGGACAGTAGATTTCGAATGAGCAGATCCGCCGCCGACAATCGGTCCGTATAGAATGGCCGGCGGACAGTAGATTTCGAATGAGCAGATCCGCCGCCGACAATCGGTCCGTATAGAATGGGCCTTATAGGAGAAGGATGATTGATTGAATCCAGTGGCGGATTTACGAAGGTTGGGGCCCTAGGCCAACTTTTCTGTGGGGCCCTCCCCCCCCCTCCTCTTCACCGACTGAAGTATGAGTGTATCTAAAATCATCAAATTAAGCTAAAATCGTCTTTAATTTTTTATCCTATGATCTGGTACCAGTAAAGTGTAATTGTTTGTGTACATGCACTCTGATCTCTGAGAACGAGCTCGTCTTGAAAAGATAATGGATTATCCAGCTGTTAAATGGGGGTGTGGCATGGGGTCCATTATGCTTTATCATTGAATATCTATAGTCAATAGATCTATGCTACAACTGGAGTCACTACTCTCTGTTCATACGTTTGTGAAAAGCGTGCCGCTATATTTTAGGGATGTTATGTCCGTTACGTTGATCAAATTGCTGTTGGTGGGAGGCTATCAAAATAGTCATGATCGCTCTCCGTACTCAATTTTACCAAACTGTAATTGTGCAATGGGGTCCTATTGATCTGGATTACTTTGTTAATATTACTATATTGGTATAAATGTATTGCTTTCTGAATTTTGATACTTATGGTACACACAATTTTTATATACAATTTTGATACACAAAATGGTAATGGATGTTAGAAAATCTTTAAATTAAACTAAAATTAGTTTTAATGTCACCCAGATTTTGCATTTTGACAGTGTCTCACCAATAGCAAATTGGCACCCAAAAAATATCATTTGGAAAGTGGGGCACTTTTTAGACACAGAGAGGTAACTTCAGTTAGTTATAATAAAAACCCAAGGGGGCCGCCGCGTCGTCGCCCAGAGTTGCCACCAATATGAATGTGACTTAACCTACAGCACAGAGTAAGGAACCTTTATAAGCATCTTTACTCTGTGCCTACAGGTAGCTGATAATCACCCGAAATTTGCATGGAAAACGGCAGACGCCACAATGACTTCACCAAAGTCCCTCTGTTGTGTTATGAATTTACGGGGTTTCAACTAAATTAGTCTGCTAAAAAATCAGGGCTCAAAGCTGATGTTCATCTTTACCATGCAAGTACATCCTTAAAAATATATACTCTGTATATTTGGGACTCCGTGCGGCCCCCCTGCAGCCCGCGGCCCTAGGCCAGGGCCTAGTCGGCCTAGTGGTAAATCCGCCACTGATTGAATCATAAGACAGCTGTTATAATAACAAATGAGGAAAAACAGATGCTTCATTTATAAAACATTTTAACATTAATTGGCTCAAGATCAACTGAATTTTTGGTCGAATTTCGACCAGTGGGCGATCTCTAGTCGGTAATAATCTACTATAGTTGGGAGCAATAGAACAGACGTGTCAAGTCAAGGTCAAGTCTTTTAATAAGCCAGCTGATTTTTGCTCAAAGAGTCTTCATCACCTTTGGCAAAATATCCATCGTACACTCTGATTTCCATCACAACTGTCCTAGTACAGTCAAGTGCGCCCAACTAGGGCGAGGGGTGAGGCGCGGGTACATTTCTAAAAACATCGGACTGCGACGTCCCACACACGCACGCGCAGACTAGCTACAATGAGAGTTCGGCCAGTCCGATGCTGTTGCAGCGTTGTCCTCTCTACATTTGAAGAGTATTTTAAAATTATTATTAATACTAGGCTCGAACTTTTCCATTTCAATATAGCCGATTAACATTTTACAGCGATTACAATTAATTAATGGTTTTCAATTATTATATTAGCTATAGCGTTTGAACAGAACATCCGATTTAGATTAAATTTGGTTCAGGGGTGTAAGGCAGTATCTACTTGAATGAGTTCGCGAACCATAATGATCAGACAATACAGAAACTAAACAAAATAAGTAATTTTAAAATGATAGAACTAAAGTAATTATTTTCTTTACAATAATCTGACGCAAGGTAGGCTATAGAGGTAACCCCCGCACACCAAAAACAGTTAGTTGACACCCACTAACCAATTACATATAATCAACCTCTTGTAATGTATGCTAAAATGCGTATAGGGCCTATATTGATAATTTTATTCGAATTAACCGAACTATGAAAGAGTTATACATATACTCGTATACTTATAACTCGTAATATACTTAATTAAATAGACTAATTAAAATTACAATTTTGTTTACTAATTGCTTGGAACCATGAAGTTGTTTTTATTTATGTTTCTAGCCTCAGTGTTTGAAAGTCGAAACATCTAGCTGTGTTTTTCGGTGCCGCTTTTTTACAACAGTAAGTTAAATTTGTACAGCATAATAGCTTCACTGGATTTTACTTATAATGTTTTTTTCTGTAAAGCAGTATAAAATAATTATAATTTGAATGACATGTGCGACCGTACCTCTTTTCTCTCAGACCATGGAAGGCTCTAATTAAATAGTGGTCAATGAGACTCTGGCCCAGAGTCTAAGAATAAAATACACAATCAAAGTAATTAAATATAGTAATTAAATCAGCCGATCATAATTTTGAAAATTCTAACGCAAATGTCAGTATTTTATTAGAACAACTATAGACTAACAAAATATTCCGGATGATGATGAAATCTGCTCAGATGAGATAATTTTTCCCTAATAAAATAAATAATTTTTCCCTTATAAACAGAACTGTATAAGATTTATTTGTCTTTTTTAATTGCTTCATCATCATATTATCCTATTGAGAACTGAACAAATCAGTGTATACCAAATTTCAACTCTCTTGCGTATCGAAAAAATTTGATGATTAGTAATGAATGAGTGAGGGATTTGTTTTTAAGGTGGTGACTCACTACCTGACTTTTCACCGGACCGAGCATTGTACCGAGCAAAAACAAACAGCAAGTCCGGAAGTGTGTCAGGGGTCCGTACATCGGACCGAGCGCACTGGAGGCAGTTTTGGGGCGAAACATCAAAGAAAAGATTGGTCAGGTGTACGGTCCGATGTACGGTAGTGTGTCAAGGTCAATTTTGCTAAGAACGCCGTACCGAGCGTGGCCCCGAACGCTCGGGATGGAAAGCCCCTCCCTTCTCCACCCCATCATCTAGCGCCCTGACTCACGCTCTCCCTATTCCTCTATAAACTTCCTTCACCTCGCTTGGTGGATTTGTCCGGTACGATGCTCGGTCCAATGTCTTGCTTGGCGAAATGTTCGGAGTAAATTTACGTCCCTTTATGATGTAATGTACGGGAGGCCTACGATGCTCGGTCCGATGTCTTGCTCGGCGAAATGTTTGGAGTAAATTTACGCCCCTTAACGATTCAATGTCCGGTACGATGCTCGGTCCGATGTCTTGCTCGGCGAAATGTTCGTTACGTCCCTTTACGATGTAATGTACGGTACGATGCTCGGTCCGATGTCTTGCTCGGCGAAATTTTCGGAGTAAATTTACGTCCCTTTACGATATAATGTTCGGTACGATGCTTGGTCCGATATACGGTCTGATGGGAAGTCCAGTAGTGTGTAGCCGGCCTTATAAAAAGGAATTTCCTTCAGGTGGTATCAGGCGGAACCGTATTCCGCGCACTTCCGGTGTTACAGTATTTGTTAACACTGCCTTTAGAAAAATTGATGAACGGTTTAGGCTCTTTGTTTGTAAGATTAAAATTTGAATCTCATCTGTGAGAAGTTGAAAATAAACTTAGGCCTACACATTACTAGTTTTCTGTATTATGTACTGTAAAAACCAGTATAGTGCAAATAATGTACTGCTCGTCTTGAGTACATAAAAAACAATCGCCAATCAACCATAGTGCTGTATAAGCACACGTGTTCTAAAATTGAATTGTACGAGTAATTTAGATGGATAAAGAAGTATTCAAATAAATACAAGGAATGTGTCCCCCAACATCACTGAGTGATTTATAATGCGATAATGTTTGTGTGTGTGTGCTTGTGTTAGTGAGAAAGACGACGTTTGCGAAAAGGCTAGTAGCGCCTCGAACGGACGAATTCCCAGTCCCCGTTTTTGCTCAAACATGCGTTCGTAGTCCCCTGTTTCGGACGACATTTTTTAACCGATTTGACTGAAAGTGGTCTTAAACTGTTCAGAAAGAGTGCCTGCGTGGTTTTGTACCTCGATAGTTCGATAATGTTTCTTAAAAGTATTTAAAAAAAATGTTAAATATCTAGTAATTTTCTCCTTTTTTAACTGTATTTTTAAGTACTACCGAGTACGTTTTTTATTATTATGAGGTACAAGAACCACGCAGGCACTCCTTCTGACCAGTTTAAGACCAATTCCAATAAAATCGGTTCATAAATGTCGTCCGAAACAGGGGACTACGAACGCATGTTTTTGACGTTTTTCGCAGGGGTGATGAAGGCTCTTAAGTAGCTTGACCTTCACTCGCCTGTTCTATTGCCCCCGACTATATCAGCTATTGCTGCTCAACACAGTGCGAAACAGTATTGCAAACTTTAACAATAACCTACTGCAATGTATACAAAACCAAATAAGTAGGGACTTCCTTACTACTTGCATTACTGTTCGAAGTATTGCAGCACTAAAATAGCATCGAAGTGAAGAATTATAATTATACTGTGTATTTTTTTTTTTTTTTTTTTTTTTGCCTGCGAAGCACCGATTTTAATTCCCTTATTTCCCCCGTTCCTACTGACAACAATCCAACCAATCCCAATCAATGAGAAGTTTTGCAGTTGTTTTAAGGTCTAATGTCATTTACCGAGTACCAACTCTAGAATTGGTACCAGCTCTCAACCAAGACCACATGTGTTCTTTTTTAAGGTTATGTTTACTCCTCATAAAAATGGCCATTTATGTTTGTGTTTGTTCGTGTTTGTGTTTGTGCTGTTCAAAAAGTTCTTTTAAATGTACTTTTAAATCACCTGACGGGATCTTCATAGATCTACTCATGTAATATGCATGTTTAACCTCAACTGCTGAAGATGCAGCCTAGGGCTGCGAAACGCGTACAGACCTAGAAATCTGTCCAGGATTGTGAATAATTTACGATGAGTCCAATTTCATTATTTTTACTTAAAACGGAAGTTTGTTAAAAATGACGTCATTTTTCCGTGAGGGGGGGGGTCGGACAATGATGATGGTAGGATGATTTTAGGGAGGGGGGGGTCCAAAAATGGCCAAAAAGCGATGACGTAATTTATGGACGGCCCCCATATGATTTTGAAGAATATATGAGGAATCAGGAAGGTATTGAGAGTTTTTATTTGTGGTGGGAAATGAAATTCTGTCTTTCGGCATCGCATTATTATTGAACGGTGTATAGTACAGTATATAAGTTGTCAAATATATAAAAGTGTAAAATATATGCATAATTCAAAAGGTAGGGGGTATGAGGCTAAGGTATTACCACCTTTCCTCTGTGGTATTACAAAGCAAGACGTATATTGTAGCATTTCAAGGAAAAATACTTGGTAGCTCTTGGAAGTTAACGACGCATCAGACTCCGCTGCTCTCGGACCATCATTCTCGGATTTCAAAGCTTCTCTGGCCTACAAACAGAAATTCGTCTTGAGAATAAATTATTATACACTTGTTTCAATAGAAAACAACTAGTATACGTATTGCTCGAAATCGAACAATTTATTTAAATACAGTACAAATGTTACTTTAGCTCTAACTCAATGACAACCAACCAATCCAATAATGTGAATTTCTTTAATCGCCAATAACTACACGTATTTACAGCTGATTACTAACAGATGCTTCAAATGCTTTATTCAGTCCCCAATCTATATATATATATATATATATATATATATATATATATATATATATATATATAAGCGAAATCCCACTCACTGACTCATCACGAAATCTCAGGAACTACTTAACGGATTTACTTGAAACTTTGAAAATAGGTTCGTCTTGCCTCCTAGGTGCTCACTAAGAAACGATTTTGCAAAATTCCTACAGGGCTCCGCCCCACACGTCTTCAAAGTTACCATGTTATTCTTATGGAAGCAACATTTTTTGTATTGGAACATATGATTACATTAAGGAATATTAATTTTGTAAACAGCTGTTCTCATTTAAATTATTGGGGGTAGTAGGGGGTATTGGTAATAAAAAACTAGAGGATAGTTGCGGCGAGTGAGCCGGGGCCTACGAAAAAAAGTTAGTTATCGTAGGCCCCGAGTGAGCTTAGCGACCAAGCTAAACCTGACGCGGAGTGATTACTAACTGACTCATGAAATCTCAGGAACTACCAAACGTATTTACTTTAAACTTTAAACACAGGTTCATCTTGCCTCTTAGGTGCTCACTAAGAAATGATTTAACAAAATTCCTTCAGGGCTCCGCCCCACAGGCCTTCAAAATTTCATTATATGATCCGCATGGCCAATTTTAAATACAAATTAGGAAACCTGCACGGTTGAAATTTGTAGTGATCTCTTTTTTCTTAGATGCTGACAAATAAATAAATAAATAAATAAATAAATAATTGCTTTAAACATCCCCTTTAGGGCTCCGCCCCACAGAAGCTCACAATTACTGTATAGCCTACGTGTTGAAATTTGACATGGACGATTCCCTTTGCTTATAGATACTTATTAAGAAACTGTTTTAAAAATATAGTTTTTGAAGTACTTTAGGGCTCCGCCCCACTGGATTTCAGAATTGCTGTAGGGCCTCCGGGGTTGACAAATTGCCATGGACGTTTGGTTTGGTCATGGGTGCTCCTTAAGAAACGGTTTTGCAACTACAGTTTTCGAAGTTGTTTAGGGCTCCGCACCACATGACTTCAAAATTACTTTTGGGCCTCTGGGGTCGATATTTGACATGGACGTTTCTCTTTGCTCATGGGTGCACACTGAGAAACGGTTTTGCAAATACAGTTTTCGAAGTTCTTTAGGACTCTGCCCCGCAGGACTTCAAAATTACTTTTGGGCCTCTGGGGTTTTAATTTGAATCGGACGTTCCTCTTTGCTCATAGTTACTTACTAAGAAATAATTTTGCAAATTTCCTTTAGGGCTCCACCCCATAGAATCTCAAGATTACCATAGATTCTAGGGGGTATAAGTTAAACGTGGATGTTCTGTTTTGCTAATAGGTGCTCACTACGAAATGGTTTTGTAAATATAGTTTTTGAAGTTCTCTAAGACTAAGAAACAGTTTTGCAAATGTAGGTAATGTTTTAAGTTCTTTAGGGCTCCGCCCCACATGACTTCAATATGACTGTTGAAATTTGAACGTACTACAGGGTTGAAATTTGATATGGTCGTTCCTATTTGCTCATAGGTTCTCTCGGCCTTTTTTATTTAAGAAACCTTTTCTCACTAAGAACAGGTTTTGCGAAATTCCTTCAGAGCTCCACTCACACTACTTCATTGTTTCAATGTCATTCTTAAGGAAGTAGATTTCGTTGCTCTTTAAAAAGATTTTATTACCTACAAAAGAAATTCAATCACGGGCGAAGCCGTGACGGGCAACAGCTAGTGTTATTTAAATGGGGAATTTTGAGATTTCAATGTTGGATAGCGCCTTTATTTTCAGCCTGATTCTCATCAATTTTTGGCGGAAACAACGAAACAACTACAGACCAAGCCCTATCCAACGACACCAAAAACCTGAAAATCGGTTGAAAAATGTATGAGGAGTTCTCAAGACAAAAAACCCCTTAGCGTATTAAATAAGTATAGATATTGATGCAATAGTGGAAAGTATTGATACTAGATACGACCAGAAATTAAACACATATGTCAACAACACTCAAACAACTTCAACATAAAGAGTCTCTCTTCGGGAGACCTCTGGAGTGTCAGGTTTAAATCGATTGCCATTTTCCATCCTTTATTTCGTATATCGTCTGCATTACATGCAGTGTGGTGTGTGTTTTTTTTTTTTTTTTTGCGTGTTATAGACGTTTGCGTTTTATTTATGAAATATTATCAAATCCAGTTTAGAAGAGTAAGCTTAGTAACTAAATTTTGATTCTCTTACTGTGAAAAAGAGAGGGTAGAATAATGAGTTTGGTTCTCAATGGTGTAGAAACTGGTCAGAGTTCGGATGTCTTACATCACATTTATTACGAACTCCAATTAAAAGTTTTTTATATATTTTTAATTGACAATTGCCCACATAATATTATACTAGTGGCGAGGAGAAAGTGAGAGAGTTTAGAGTAAGGCAGGGAGAGAGAGAGAGTGTGTGTGTGTGTGTGTGAGGGGGGGGGTGACAGTCCACGGCCGGGGGAGGGATCAACAAGTGAGGCTCCGGGGAGACCGAGCTATGACGTCACTATCGACCCAACCCCCCCCCCCCACCCCCCCCCCCCAACACAATCCCAACCCCCGGGCGTCTCGTCTCGTACACCACGTTCAGGCTAGAGGTCGGGGGATGGAAGGTACCCAAGTCTGACACACCAATATTTCCACGACAATGTGGTAATTTTTCTAGATGCTCGAAACAATATTTCTTACTAAACATGTTCTTCAGAATGACCAAGAATCTATTCTTCAACTAAAACAGCTTATGATAAATAAAAAATTAATTTTTCATTCCAAGTTATGAAATTGATTAATCTTTATAATCCAAACTCGGATTGGATAGAAAACAAAAGGCTATAAAAGGCCCAACATGACTTGCAGATTAGGAATAATTAAAATGGATGTAATAACAGTTCATTCGAATTTCCCGTATAATGGTAATAGGTTCCTATTTTGCTCCAATTTACGCCTAAAGAATAATTTTTAAATTAAAGATTCTGAATATATAAAAAAATATATTCAGGTGAAGAAGGTATTGAATAATTAGTTAATAGAGAGTTTTTGCACATACGTTAAATCAATACGCTAAACGCTATTAATTTAAATAATGGTGGATTAAGGTACTTTTGCTGCTTGAAGGTACAAAAGCTCGTTGAAAAGTGATCAATAGTAACCATTAGACACCATTCATACAGTTGAACTATCCTGTGTAAAGGAATATGCGTAAATTTTCCCACATAAAAATAGAGTTTAGCGTTTACCGTAAGATTTACCGTTTGTTTCAAAAACTCTCTAATAAGATAATTAATTTAGTTAAAAATATAAAAATTTAAAATCCACTTCTATGAAGTTCACTGGAAATTTTTCATCGTAGGCATTTTTCATTATTGTAAGTTAACAAGCTTAGACAAGCGTCATTCTAATCATAGACAAATCCTGTAAAAACGCACCATAATACGAAAACACCCTTATGTAGGCTACATTGAAAACCAATAATTATAACTAACCGTCAGGGTAACCCTTGTACTTTTATTTTTTAACGAGTTTTTTTTAACAAGTTTTCATCAAACCAATAATGTTGTAATTATAAAATTATATTGTTTTACAGATCATTAGCATACAAAACTATATATTCAGTTTCAAAATTAAAGTGCGCTCGAAATGCAGACGCATATTTTGAATTGAAGTATCGGGTGTAAAAAGTAGCACTCCCAACTCTAATTAGAAGAAGTAATATGATCAGAGCCTATTTATCCATGGCTCTATTGTTATCCACTCTGGTCTATGAACTTATAGTGGGAAATAAAAATAACAGCTGGTTATGAAGAAAAATAGGGGGATTTTGAACGGGGTATAAAAACCAATGTACATTATATCTTTATTTTCATTAAAATGCATTTTTTGTGAGCGAGATAATAGGTTTAGTCATTAGTGGGCTTGATAATTAAAATTAGATAATAGTATTGACAACGTACACTAACATAATTTAGTTTTTTATCCATCAAGCCAGTGTACAACTGTAATAAATTATTTAGTTTAGTTTTTATTGACTGTTAAGGACCTAAACAATTCATGATGGCTACAGTTTAGTAAATTGTACCGTAGCATCATTCTCCATTGTCAGTAAGAAATATTGAAATTTAGCGATTGTTTTTAAGTTTTATTAACAGCAGAGTTACCAATACTGCGGATATATTAGAAAATACGCAGTAAACATTTTTTTACTAAAATGCAATACAATTTAAATTAAAATTCAAAATTAATTTTTTTTTAATTTGTTGCATCCTTATCAAATCTCCAAGTAAGTCTCTTCTTAAAAACATGATTGTTCAGACTATAAAAAAATACAATCCTTTGTAACGTATTATTGTTTCTTTTGTTACTTCATGAAACATTAGGAACAATTTTTAAAGGGTAAAAATTCTAAATATAAAAATTTGCAGAACTTTCTTCGCGTGCAAAATCATAGCAGGAAAATTAATTAATTAATTGCTGAAGTGAAGACAGAGCTGCCATCTGTCGGGATCAACGTGAACTGCTAGAACTACATTGCCGACATTGACCTATTACCGGTAACAATCAGTTCCTACAATCAATTAATTGCTATTCCTATTTACTGTACTAAATTATTTACCCCAACGGTTTCTACGGGGTAATAATAAAATAGGTCCACTGGATTTGATACTATTTTTTTTTCACGACTGCATGGAAATAATCACAATGCCACATGTAAACTGCAAGCAAAACAGTGCATTTCCGCTTTCTAGAGCGACAATGTTAAAAAAATCAAATAGCAATTTTAGGTCAGCTTGTTGTTACAAACCCTACCACAGCTATTGGTCATTGTTGTCATTTAGTAATAATTGATGTTTTTTCTTTTCTTTTTTAGTTTGAGGTTATGTTTCATATAGTTACCAGTGTATCCAACTCCAACAGAGAAAATCGAGCCACATTGATCGAGCATAACCTAAATGCCATTTTGTGTACAATAAAAAATACAATGAAACATTTTTTAATCATTTGAAATTACGGTGGTAGGAAAAATTTTATGAGAATTACGAGCACAAATAGTCATATTGTCGCTCGCAAATTGTTTGGCATCTAAAAATAGTTCTAGAGCGCAAAGACATATTTTGTGCTATTAATACACAAAGTAACTATTTCACGGTTCACTAGGAAGGGATTGACCTACATTTGCTGTAAGAACAAAGGACAGCAAATCTAAATACTCAGTTCCATGTTTTTTTTTTTTTTTTTTTTTTTTTTTTTGAAAATATAAAAATGGATTCACCACCTGCGTGGACTTCCAGCTGGAGATCAAAGAGCGATGTCCAAACTTATACAGTAGACTCCCTCTTAACCGGCCACCTCGGGACCAGGCCTTGGCCGGATAATGATTTGGCCGGTTAAACCGATGTACCTTTAAAAACACCAACCTAAATAGCCTAAGTGCAATTATGTTTTGAAGAAACAACTCTTTTGTTACTCTATATAATTTATAGCTAACATCTGACACACATGAGATCCATGACTAAACTAAACTAATAATGATTTGTTTTCTTATTTTGTGTTCTGGATAGCAGGTCCAATCGCTTTCACTTCCGGGGGCATACAATTTCGTTGAGGACAGTTCATTTTAATTGGTTTGAAAAGGTCAATACAGCATGATATAGGCTAACGTTGAATTGAATGAAATAGTAGATAAGAAAACAACGTTTCCGGCGAAACACAGCCGGTTAAAGCGATGTTGAGGTAAAAAATGGCCGGTTAAAAAGATGTTGTTTTTCTAGCCGGGTAGGCCGGTTAAAGCGGAGACCGGTTAAAAGGAGGCCGGTTAAGAGGGAGTCTACTGTACGTGTACCAATATGACGTTATGGCAAATTATAGGCCCGTATAATCTATTATGGCTTTGTTTTTGGTTGTACATGATCTAGAATCTAGACCCAAGTGAAACCAACCTTGTTAAAAAAAAAAAAAAATACTTTTTGTAACTATTGTGGATTTTTGGATAAAAATTAATTTGAGAAAACTAAATCTCTGGGATCATATGAGATCATGTGTTTAGCAGCTTGTAGCTCGTTGGATGCCAAAATAGAAATAAAAGCAATAAAAATAAAACACTTAATAGTGAAAGTCGTACTTATCGTGAAATTAAAAATACTCTAATCCCAATAAAAAAAAAATTGGGACACCGAAATTATCGATACAGGGACTTTTTAGTCATAGACGTTGGTAACACTGGCTAGGCGAGGGGCGCAATCTTGCGGAGCGGCGCGGTAGTTGATTCGATTCGATTCGATTGTTGTCAAAAGTGGTGGTGTCGGCTTGTCGGCAAGTCAGCTGCGCAGACGACGAACATGACGAGAGAGAAGGGCCTGACGTCTACTTTGTCAACTTTCGGATTTATGTTCAGTGTTTTACTTATTTGTGTCTCTCTTTTCTTTGAACGATGGAAACAATTCGTTATGGTTTTCCTTTTTTGGTTCTTCTTCACGGAGAGGCGTTACCGGTTTTTGTACATGGTAGTGAAAACTCTCCCCCGGGATTTGAGGTAGGCCTAGGTTATGTTTTGTTTGTGTGTTTTTACTTGAATTATTGTAGTAGTTTTACATTAGACGTAGTTGAAATTTGTTGCCAAACATTTTAAACGTTGAGGTAGTCAAAACGTCTAGAGAACGAGGATTCTGCAATGCAAAAAATTCATTGTGTTAAATTAAATATATTGTAAACATTATTCCTGAGGGGTGTGGCATGGCACATTGCGTGACATGACAGGGTGTGCCAAGTGCCGGTTGAATGGACTGAGTTGCAGTTGCAGTAATATAACGGTTATGTTGTACCTTACCTTAACAATTAGAGTGTGGAATATTAAATGTCCAGTTGTATTGATTAGCCTGTATAAATCCAATTGTTGCATTTGGGGTTGGTAACAAAATATGGAAGTGATACAATTTAAGACCTGCACTTGGTACAATTTTATTTCAATTTCTTGGTTCTCAATTTTTTTGTGGAAAAGTAAAATTTTGTTTTGAATGATGGTGGTGTGGAACACATAACATCGGCACTTGTTGTCTTAAGCCTTTACTTTTAAAAACTTTTTAGCTCCCCGTTTTATTCTGTTAAGACTTTATTTTTTTAATAAAGAGATGCTATTTTTATATGGTACCCTTGCCTCCACAATCTCATATACGAAAACACTTTTTTAAAGATGTTTCATTTTAAAACATTTTTTCAAAACTAGGATAATGTCGAGTGAAGTAAAAAATTATTTGCTAAGTAATTAAGAAATTAGTTGATTACAAACGTCCGAAGTGCCTACAAGGCGTAAGAGTAGAGGTTTCAAAAAAATTTTCTGGCAAACCATCTTCATGTCTTGTTTGTAGCCTACATAATAAAATTTACTCATTGTACTTTTAATCTTAAGAAGAACACAGTTGAAAGTTTGTTATCCGACTCCACCATTATTATCGATGTCCAAATGCCGATATTGCGATTCTATCGATGATACAATTACACAATACGATTAAGATTTTATCACCTGATTTAGTTTTGTTCTAATGTAATTAAACATACCTTTTGACAATAAAACAAATACCGGTATATTGCAAACAAGTACGGTAACTGAAAATAACAAAAACAACTACAAATTTTAGCTAATGTAACCTGTAATATTATCAAAGAACAACTCAAAATAAACTACTGTAGGCTACCCAAGTTTATTATGTAGGTGCTTCTTAATTGTGAGAAGAAGCAGGCTTCGTTAGACCTAAAATGGCGTCACACAAATACAGCCAAATACGAATCAGAATTTTATTTTTAGCCATTGTAGTGAGGGAATATGCGTTTTAAATGTTTCCGAACACCATTGATTTTGTTGTTAAACATCGCTGTCAATAAAAGTGACGGAGCAGGTTTACGGTTAGATTGTTAGGTTACATTATTATTATGAGTATAGTATAAATAAATTACCATATGATTGTATTACGATTATCTTAACTAAAAGGATTACAACTAACTATTGAACAATTGCAATATCGAAATCTCCATATCGATAATAATGGTGGAGTCGTATAGCCTAACGAAGTTTCGCCAGAACACATATAAATAGTTAAAATAATATAGGCCTAGTCAAAGTTTGTTTTATAATACAGACAAATCTGCATTGATTTGGTTTTGAGGGATTGGCGGCTCTGCGATGAACAGACAAGAGCTGTATCATCAGCATACGCAAAACACTTAAAGAGTAGGTACCGATTTAAATTCAGCAGGTCATCAATGCAGATTGAAAAATTTACAAAGCCAAGAAACCCCTTTAAGAAGTCCCACACAGTACACCTTGAATATTACTTGAATTTATTTTTTTATTTTATTTTGATCTGGTAATGTATTTCATTTTTTGAAATTCATTGAAACCACGTGCTTCCTACCCCTGCAAAAAGATTCTTAACATTTTAATGCAAGCCCCAATTCTATACTTTTTGAACTCAATGTACATATTTGTTAGAACGGAGAAAAATAAGGACGATCCAAAATAAAGACATTTTGAAGGCAGATTGCAAAATCTCCATGTTATTAATTACCCAAAATTTGTACGAATTGGTAAGGTATGGTATATGTATTATGCCTCCTCACTCATCTTTTAATTGTTGTGACATGAGCACCTAAGGGTTTAAGGCTGAAAATTTAATGCTTACCTTGAGACAGGTTTTTTTACATGGTCGTTTGAAAATATTGTCTGATGAAAAAAATATAACTTGAAGAGTTGATCTTTATAATTAGGACTAATTAGAGTTGCGTGAATAACACACAGGCTAATAAAAGTAACGTTGATAAGACAAATAATAAATACAGAGATAACTCAATATTTTCACTGTCATGAGACAGCAAGACCAAAGTGGCACCTAATCTTTATAGGCCAAAGTCAGATTTTATCAACAAGGTTAAACAAGATATATTTAAAATTTTAACTTGGGACAAAATTATTTTACCCACTTCCTTTAGGTTTCTTAATGTAGGCTAGGTACCGTAACATAAAAACATCCATTAATGGGTTCTTATCTTGAAATTTGAAATTTAAAGAAATAAATATTGACTGGGGAATCATGGGATTACAACCCCAAGGCTACAGTACACGTATTTTTCACGATCTATCTTTAATCATATTAGTTTTAACACTGATTTGTGGTTATTGAAACTGCCACCATGTTTTAACAAAAGGCAATATCGAGCGGAAAAGGTGTGAGACAAGCAATACTGTAAAAAGTTCAAGTTTAAAGTACCGGTACACTAGCTGATACTGGACATGCTTTGCTATGCCAACCTAAAAATTGATTTGATTGTTACCATGACAATAGCTGGAAGAGGGGTTTAAACCCTGACATTGGTACGTTTATGAGGGTCCTTGGGCTATACAAAAACAAATGGCTTACAAACCTTCTCTGTAAAATTTTTCATAATGTAGGTAACTTACTGAGTTTTATGGCAAATGGTAAAGTGGTTTCGGAGTCCATCAATCACAAATAGACAAACAAATAAATATACACACATCCTCTTTTATAAATATAGATTAGATAAAATAGCTTATCAATTGAATCATTTTGTGAGAAATTTCAAATTTTTGAATGCACACATTAGAATTAAATTAGGGTGTACGGTTTGAAAATCCTCCATCAATAGCTAGTACAGAGCATTTGCTCGGTAAACTTATGTACAGAAATTCTTTTCCAGTAATAATCCATTCACTTAGGTTATCTTACGATCCTGAGACCAAATAAGAAGCTTGTTACTTTTCAAGATGAGCTCGCTCCACTCACTCGTCCCATGTTGAGCTCTTTCATTGGATTAAGCCTCATTACAGTGAATTAAGCCACAGCTCAATACATTCTCTTATCTTTTGCTTGACTTTAATGTTGTGCATAAAATACTACCTAATTGTTTTGTTTAGTACTTTAATCATCGACTGTAGATTCATAAATAATTGGAGTGTAGTAGTTAATATCTATAGTCAATGCTTTCATAACTTAGTCCTTCTCTTTGCTATTCTTAAGTAGGCCTATGTACTTTGGGTTTTGAAATCCAAAGTCAAGTTGGGTTGGGGTACAACGAGGTCAGCTGTTATTTGAAAACAATGGTCGACATCTCATTTCCATATGTGGCGACACAGCCAACAACACATCAGCAACCACACATGCCACACTCTAGAGTACTGTACTTGACATGATTTATTAAAGTGATAGTATGAAAACGATTATTATGTGTCTTATTTGCATAAATAATAAGAGTCTTTCTTTACTGAAACCTCTAAAGTGCTTAATTTCACAACCCTATAGTGGACGGAAATGTTATTTTGAAAATCATCATCAGACATTTTGTTATAACACTTAGAGTGATAAACTAAATAGGCCTAATAACTCAAAATTATGATTCTATATCTAGTGTAAAACATGTAAAACTATTTCAAGAGGCCCTTGTTTTGCATTAACATTCAAATTTGCTACTGATTAAAGTTAAAAGAACAAATTATATAATATTTATACAAACTATCATTTTTTAAATTTTAATCTTTGGTTTAGAATTTAAACCTCCAAAAAATTGTTTTCATCTGGAAGCTAGAGTGAAAAATATAAACTCCCATTTTCCGACTCCATTATTATGGAGTTTTTCCATTTATTATTATTATTATTTTTCTATAGTTTTATATGCTTTCTTGTACAGGGGTCAAACAACATTACAAACAACTCCCAATAAACTACATTCATGATCAAGATCTCCCTTACCCTTAACAACTCTTTCATTTCATTATTGTTTTGATAAATATGATACAGTCAAATTTCATTTTAAATTCACAAAGTATGCAGACTGTCTAAAGTTAGGCCTACTACAGAAAGGGTTGATACCGGTACCTAACTATGAACATTCTGTTGAAAGTGAAACAGAAAGAAAGTTTACAAATTGAAACACATGTTTGTTATTTTGCCTACAGGCAAATTAGTGGGCAAGGCAAACATAGCACAAGTATTAATAGAACCACATTAAGTTTCTTCTCTGCCTTTTAGGCAATGTAGATATTTGAATAAATAATAAATTGCATTTATGTCTGTCACAGTGAGCTATGTACAAAATACCCAAAATACAGACCAGACTGGGTTAGGCTATTTAATGTACTGTATAATCATCAGTAGGTATTAGAGTAAGTAGTTTTGGATTCCCTCAGCAAGTGGATTAGTTTCAATTATTTGTTAGTGATAAGTATTGCAAGTGGAAAGTTCAATTATTTGCAATTTTACAGTTAAAATTGTTGGTAAATGATTAATAATTTCAAATTTTCAAGATACCGTAAGATTCATCGTGTGGTATAACTATATTGTACTAAACAAGTACCACAGTGTTTATAATTGAAATCTTATCAAGCGGATAAGTTCAGATGTTGCATACCCTGCTTATTTAAAGAGATAAATGTTAGCATCTTAATTTCACCGTCAACTCAATCAAAGCTTGTTGTGGTCATAGTTAAAGTTTTGATCATATATTACTGAGCGATTGATTATTTATACCTACCCAGTGTCTCCTGATTTTCGTTTGTGTTATTGATGGACCTACCTGAATCATTTACTGCGTGTGGTTAACAGTCCCATTTTATGGCTTGAACAAAAAGTTAAAATAGTGTTGCTACAGTACATTGTAGGTGGTAAATGTATAGTATCGATTTGTAAACACTGTGTAACGGGTGTTTTACCCAGATTGTACCGGAGATTGGGGTAGCCTATGTCATTTTTAAAGTTGTCCCACCATGTGTTAAGTCTTTTGGCTTTCCGCTATGATGAACTTCCCTATCCATCTCCTATCCATTCATGTTCTAGACAGCATGAAAAAGTTTGTATCCGGCCAGATATAAAATTCAGATCTGCCAGATCTGTCAGATAAAGTTTTTATTCCACAAAAACCCTATCTGGCATATCTGGCCCAGATCTGGCAAATAAGGTCCAGATATGGCACCCAGATCTGGTATATCAGGCCAGATATGGGAGCCAGACCTGGCAGATCTGCCATATGCCTGATCTGCCAGATATGAACCATACCTGTCAGATATGGCACCCATATATGCCAGATCTGGGCCAGATATGCCAGATAGGGTTTTTATGGGATGAAAACCTTATCTGGCAAATCTGAATTTTGTATCCGGCCAGATACAAACTTTTTCATGGGTTGAAGTCATCCAGGAAGGCATTGAAAATCCTAGGTAGAGGAACATGAGTGGACAGTCGGTTGGTCAGCTAGAGGGCAGAACGGACCGCCTGTTTGAGCATAAAAATCAGTTGTCACAGGAGCATGGCAGTTGGCCTTCTGAGTGTTCAATTGGCCGTATGCTGCCCTTTTGTAAAACTTTAATTCAAATCCTGTCAATTCTGTTATTTCTAAGGCCTGTGCAAAATGTTCACTAGATGCAGAACGTGCTTCAACGTACCGGTACATAAACAATTGCCGTCATTTTTCCGCTGTCGAGTTTTATAGCACATGCGATAAGGCACAACAGTTGTGTTGCCACAACATTGTGTTGGCAGCAAACATTGATTAAATGCTGTGCAATCAATGCTACACCGGAAGTTGGGGTAGGTGATTTTGATCTTGACTCATTGCCGTAGTCACCCAGGCCAGTTGTGTTATCTAAACACGTGTTTACACATTGTCATGACTCACTGCGTCGCTGATTTCGGTCTCATTATTGTCGCGGCGGAGTTATCAAGTGTATAAATTTTACTAAGGAAAGTTTAAGATTTGAATTTGGTTGAACCGGTTTGGAAACTTGTCGACAAAGACTGTTTGTGCCTGATGTGCAGATTGTGTGCAGTTTCATTAAATCATAAATCATCCACAACAAAAGTGGTTCATGTGTTTACTACTATTCTAGACCCATATTGTGTAACCAACTCGTATTTCTATGAATATTAGTAGAATTTTATGTTCCCCAATCCCCGCGTCTACATGTCATATCTCCAGAACGCCTCTACACCATATCTCAACTTCCCTCAAAATAAATTGTATAAACTAAGTTTACTGAAATGTAACCATATAATTATGCTTGCTTCAAATGGGTCTGGCGATCGACATTAAACACTGTTCATTTTAAATACTGTAGGCAGGGACGTATTTAAGTATTTGCCGCCTCTAGGCAGCGAAGTTTTCCGCCGCCCCCCCCCCCCCCAAACTTGTCAGCGCACTCCCCGTCCTCACATGAAGTGTCAGCTGATTTTGTAGAAAAGTAATAAGTAATTGCATTCTGAAATGCATTAACAAACATACTACATTTTGAGCATTTTTTAAGAGTGTATTTGCTGCGCCGTTTTCATTCAAAAAGTGAGTCTCATTTTGAATACATGATGGAATGCGCAACATTGTTGTAACCAATCAGAAATCATAATCGCGTTTTACAGCGCGAAAACGGTACATGAAAACGTCCATATACAAGGGCTCTTAACTCTTAACTATTGTTATTGAACATTAAATACACTGGATAGACGTGTGAAGATAAGATGTCTTTCAAAAATAAAATATTTGTATTTACAAAACGGGTTTTTTTTAACAAGAAATTAATGAATAAAAACGAAAAAAGTAAGTACTTTCACTTAAAATAATAATATGAAATGTGGTTTAGTTGGAGTTACTTCACACTTTTTTCCTTAATTTTAATCTAGCAAATGAATCAATAACTGTAGTTAAGTCCATTGAGTATTACTGTAAATTCATACTTGGAGACAACCATTTAAATTAAACACTTTAACTCACAATTATGCATTACAAGTTGGTATAACACACAATTGAAGTATAGGCTACCTGCTACACACCACAATGTTTACATTGGCAGTGGCGCCTGACGCTGTCACTGCCAACGAAGTAAGGATAGGAAAGTGGCGTACGAGGTAAACACGGGAAGGTGGAGCGAAAGCCCACGCCCGCGACCGCGAGCACAGAAAAAGGAAACGATTTTGTTTCCTTTTTCTGTGCAGCGAGCAACGACGCGACATTACGTTCGCCAGACCAACAGGAAAAGGGCGGCACGGTAAACTCAGTACAGCAGCGTAGTGAATAAATGATTAACTTTAGTTTGATAGTTTTTAAGGCTCCGGTCTACCTATGAGCACGAACGACGCGACGTTACCGAATGCCGCCGCCTCGCGGCCGTATAAGTTAGCGCTAGGCGAGTTTGATGGCTGCAGAGGTTTACGGGGATCGTGTTTTAAAATTAACTAATAATGATAGAGATTGACTCTAAACTTTTTTCTAAAAGTATAAAGACGGATCTCGTCTTCTCTGGCTTTAGAATTTTGTAATCAAATTTCTAATTTTAGATATAACTATCTAAAATCACCTGTTTTTCTAGATTTTTTTCTGGAGTTTTCTATTAGTTTTAATGAAACTACCAAAGTGAGATTATATAAGTGTAACAAAGGAAATTTAGCACAGTAATTCTTCTTTAATGGACACCTTAGTTATAGCTATAGGCTGCATTTAGCAGAAGATAACAGGATTAAAACAAAAACTCTTGCATTTGCATCGAGAAAAACAGTTGATTTTAGACGGTTAGTTATAACAGAAATTTGAAATTTCATTCAACAATTCTAAAACCAGAGAACACGAGATCCTTCTTCCTACTTTAAGAAAAAGTTAGGAGTCGATCTTTATCTTAATGATTTAATTTTAAAACATGATTCCCGTAAACCTCTGTATCCATAAAACTAGCCTAGCGCTATGCCACGGCCGCGAGGCGGCATTTGAGCTCGCGTAGACCGAAGCTTTAACGTTAAGATGCTCTTGAATAATTTTATACTTAATGAAAGTATTTTAAATAGCCAAATTGTCGTTCTCAAAATTATTTGCTAAACATTTTTTTATTACTAAAGAAGGCATGCAACATACTTTTAAATTACATTTAAAGACTAAAACTCCAATTTTTAAATTATTTCTTCCCTAAATTTTGCCGCCCCCTAAAATTTGCCGCCCTAGGCGGGCGCCTAGTCTGCCTATTCGGAAATATATCCCTGACTGTAGGTCTATACAATTTAACAAATTGCGTTAAACTGTTTTGAGAAAGTGTTTATTTTGAACTTTGTCGATAAATTTTTGACAGGCATGACTTACATGGATGGTCGCCAAGTTGCTTGAACGTAATCTTCGAATTACTATGTAAACCAAAACAAGTTCGACCTTGTCGGTTGCAACCGGTTGAACTTGATCTCGGAACCGGTTTTTTCCGATAATGAGTCACGATAAACGCTGTACAGGGTTTTATTATGCATATGCTATCAATATGTTCATTTATTATGCATTTAATCCTAGCACTGCAGCACAGCCATCCTAGTTTCAGATTGACAGTAGTCTCATAGTTTGGTTTTCCAAGACACTGAAAAAGAAAACTTTGAAAAACAAGCCTACTGTAGGCCTATAATCATGCCGAATATATGAGGGTAACTCTTTGGAAGCTCTTCACACCTACTGTTATTTACATATACGTTTTTGTATGAACCTTGTTGCTTTCATATTGAATTCCCAACTAAGTATGATTTTCCGGAAGCTTTGCATGAATGTGAGGATTCCAGTTTTGCAATTCTGCTTTTGTATGTGAATTAGATGTCGCCAGAAGGGACATTGAGATGTTTTATTGATGTTAAAAGTTATGATTTGGTCATGGTTTTGTGTTGCTATTGTTGTTAAGATGTTCCAACTAGGCTATTGAATTTGGTTATTCTTTTCACATAAGTATGCAAGTTCGGCAAACCATTGAAAGTGGAAGCAAATAAATAAAATTAAAGACTTCAGTGGGCCTAAAACCTTTTTTTCCTTTTAAGTGGAACAGGCTAGTTTATAGGGAATGCAGGCCTTCTCAGTCACCTGGATGCTGCCTTCGTACCCTTCGAAGTCGCACGATAATTGTTCACTCTGCTCTTCCGCAACGCCCATGTAGCTCTGAAGCGCCGTACTATTGTTGAAGTGTCCTTAAGTAAATGCTCTCATCGTAGAAACCAGAGCGGGGGTGCTATTTAAAGTGTCAAACATAATTACTCATCGACAAGGTCGGGACGGCGGCCTCAAGGGTCGAGACGGATCAAACAAGCGTTGTGTGTGTGTGTGTGTGTGTGTGTGTGTGTGTGTGTGTGTGTCGCTGTAGGTCAAGTCGCGAGGCCCCGGGCTACACAGCTCATTAGTCGAGTCATCAGTCCAACACATCGTCGCTCCTTGTAGGAAGTTGAAGACCTCAGATTATATCTCTTTGTTTTCGCCGACGCTATCCTTCACACGTAGATGTAACACGACGGTGGGAGACAACAGTTACCTTAATGGGTAATTTAGATCAATGAAAAGCATAAATTCCAAATCGTAATAGGGTGTATAAAAAAGTATCATCCAGTTTGGTAACTCTATATTTCTGAAACTGTAAATTTTTGTTTTTGTTGAGATAAACAAAAGTTTAACACAAAAGTTTTTTTTGACAACAATAGGCAATCAACATGTTCCCTTGGGATTCATGGCATGTATATGCGGTATTCCAGTTGGTCTCACATTGTAGCGAGCATATCAGTTACAACTTCCAAAACTGATGTTACGCAATGTCTCACTTCACCCATTACTTTTGGTAACAGATTTACATAAACAGGATCTTAAAGAAATTTCCACAAGAAAAATTACATAAGTAGGGTGGCTGATTTTTGAAGCTGAAACTGGACACGCTTGCTGGAGTGTGGAGCCAATTTGAGTACCGCATGGACATAATCTGCCGTGCATCCAAAAGGGGCGTGATGAACAACTAAGAACAGGTGTGCAAAAATATTTTGAGTTTTGCCAATCAAACGTTATAGGCTACGGTATTTGTTTATTCGTTTCATAAATATAGAGTTGCCAAATGGGGCGTTTCTTTTTATTCACCCTGTTTCCGCATTTGATACTGAACTGTAAAATACCTAATGGATTTCTTATTTTGAAAGGATCGCAGGTAGTTTACGCGGATAAAATGAGGGGCATAGAGGACGAGGGACCCCAAATCTAGTGAGGAATTAAAATTTTTAATGATAAAACTTTTTTTTAAGTCAATACTTTTAATTTTGTCCGCACCACGAAAACTAATTACGCTTACAATTTAAAACTCATTTCGGAATTGCAAACGGTATAAGCCAGAGGATAAGTTCCGATGCAAAGGTTTAAAAACGCCCAGCAAATTCCAACTCCATGAGACTGGAGTAAGTACGGTACAGCTGCAGCAGTTCCGGAACTATTTTTGGATGGACGTCAGCAGAGTGTAATTTACGGAGGGAGGCAGACGATGGGGTGACTCACCGGTCTAGACGTGGAGAGGCCCCCCTCCCCTACTGTGGTTCCTCCCATAGAATCATCCCCTATATAGACTGTTAAGGTCAATTTAATTCGATTTATTGTACATCAATGAGAGCAAGTCAATAATAGGATGACAATGTCAGTTTTAAGTTCTATTTCATATTTCAATTCTTGTAGGTCTTTGGATTTTTTGCAATCTTTAAAACCTTAATAATTACAGTTTGCTTTTATTTCGTCGTTGAGACGGTCATGGTCATACTGATTATAATTTGATATTAACATAAGATTTTATGGATGTTAGATGTTACCGAGGTGCGAGGTATTTTCTCGCACATTTAGCTGCTGATAGTTTATTTACACACATACAACCACTTTCTGTATGGGAAGGCAGTTAAGGAACTGAATATCAGTACAGTATATATATAGATAATTATAAACTGATTTTTCCTGTATATACAGACAAGTACAGTATATAAACTTATGTAACCCCATCAAACCCCTCAGTAGTCTATCCCCGTTTAGTATCTGAAAATTAAGCTTAATAGTTAATATGTAATTGTTATAGCACACTCATGCCTATAGAAACATTTGTTGTCGGATATTTTCTTACAATGGGACGTAAACTATTCATTTGGGAAAAATCGGGAATACACAGCAAGCAAGATATCACAAATAGGTTCAACAAAATGAAAACTTATTGTAGGCCTAAATTAAAGCAATCGTCAAATAATTTTGCATTTGTGTTGTGAAGAAGTGCTACTACATCATAGCAGTACAGTAGTAGTCAGCCACGACCTTGGACACACTGCTAGAAAGTGTTCCAGATCCCGCCGTATCCAGGCTGTAGCAGTTCCGTTGTAACGGCACTCGTCGGTCCAGCTGTCACTCCGACAGTTGTGTTTTATACGTGTCATCCGCAATGTGTTAGGAAATGTTTTGGTCTTTCTGATAAAATTATGCTTGTGTATGTCTTACTTGGTGCAATAATAGTAAGACTGGGTTTTCATTTTATTTTTAATTGTGGCGCAGCAAGTTTCAATGCTTCAATTGGGTTTTAGAGTGGTTCCGCTCTTATAATCTTGTTCGAATCGCGTTTCCCCAGAAATGCTACCGTTGTATGGCTACAGTCGTTTGATTTACAACAGTAAAGCAATAATCTAAACTCACAATTAATCCTGGTTAAAAACGCTCTTCAAAGTAAGTAGTGGGAAAAAGCCACTTCTAAACCGGAAGTGACGTCAGCTGCCAGGGCAGCTGCAGGGGTCAGATGGTGTCAGTTGCCAGGGCAGCTGCAGGGTGCAGATGGCGAGAGCATATGCCCTGAATTTGAAGTAGAATTGGGCATGAATGAAGAGTTAGTTGAAAAGTAAAATTCAACTGTGTTAACTAAACTCTAAAAGTTGAACAAAAATTAAGAGTAAGATGAAAACTGAAATTCAACAGTTATAACTGGGGGCCTGGAAAGTATGTCAAGGTCATCCAGAGTAAGTTTTAAAAAAGCCTACCCAACTACCACCAGAAATAGTTCAAAGTTGAACTAGTTGGTGATAGTGGGATAATTAATTCATTCGTGCCATGGGAGAGGTGTTTATTGTTTGAAAGTTGGCGATCGAATGAGAAGCGCCGCCTAGGGAGAGGGCTTATAAAACGGCAACCTTCCCCCACCACCCTTTCCCCCACTCCTTTAGACCAATAACCGGTTGCCGACTCTATGTGGTGAAACTGAATTAAACATGGCGGCCGCCATGGATAATTCTAACCTCAAACTTTAGCTTAGCTGAAGAGAATAGAGGAGCATGAAGTAGGAATTGTGGTGACAGCGCTTATATGAGGAATAGTAGGGGTAAAATAAAAAAACTTGTTGAACACAGTCGATAGGTGTAACAAGTTCAAAGTTGTTGAATTGTAACATAGAATGCAAAATGTTGTAAATAACATTATCATCAACATTAACCTGCGAAGTCTTTGAGTATAATGGGTTAAAACTGTACTTCTTTCTAACTCTATTTAAATTAGTTTTACACTTTGAAATTGAAGGTTTAGAAGTACTTCGTAATATGTGTTGTGTTCGCAAAAGCTTTAATTTTAAACATTGTGCAGTCATCATAACCGATGTGTTAAGTTCAGAAGTTAAAATAAGACTAAGATATAAAATGAAGTGTAAAAGAAATTGAAACAGAAAGCCAGAGTAGTAATTTTATAGGTTAGAATTTACGAAGGCTATTCCATGGATAATTCTAACCTCAAACCTAGTAAGTGAAGTAGTCATAACATAAAACTAACGAGAGATGATGACCGAGCGGATGCGAGGCAATGAATGTTTGTAGCGCGATAAACTACCCACCTTTATAGAGGCAATAACTCCAGCCAGATGGCGGCAGATGGCAAGCAAATGACTGGTTGACCGACTTTCACCTGAGTAGTAAGAGAAGTAGGGTTCTGTGTCTATCCCTACTCCTTGGGGTCAATGACCGACCGGAAAGGTCAATGACCTCCCCCCCCCCTCCCCCCCCCTCCCCCCCCCTCCCCCCCCTCCCCTCCCCCCCCCGAAAAAATGGAGCCCCCCCCCCCTTCCCCCACTCCTTCCCCCACTCCTCCAGGTCAATGGCCGGTCACTACCGGTTGTTGACTTTATGTGGTGAAACCAGACTAAATATGGCAGCTGCCATGGATAATTCTAACCTCAAACCTGCTGCGCATGCAACGAGTTCTCCGGATCGGAATAGTGACTATGCTATTGCGCATGAGCCTAGTCCTGTATTACTCACTTTAGCGCTACTGCACATGGATAATTCTAACCTCAAACCTTGGTTTTGCGTTGCTGTGCATATGCTGCTCCCCACTCCTTCGCCTTCCTTTTACACTGCTGCGAATTGGACTGGATTGAACACTGTACTGGAGTGAAACAACTTCCCCCACTCCTTGAAAACCC
The DNA here is from genome assembly GCA_030545055.2 of Neoaliturus tenellus. NCBI lineage: Eukaryota > Metazoa > Arthropoda > Insecta > Hemiptera > Cicadellidae > Neoaliturus > Neoaliturus tenellus. Next base: position 331,850,274 of record CM061531.1, on the reverse strand, counting down.
GAGGAGCGATAGGAGCTATATCTTTGCTTCAGTCGCCAACAAACTTTCATAGCGAAAGGTTGTTGGCGACTCAGCAAGAGGTTTCAAATATATAGTAGGCCTATATATATTTGAACTTCTTCTACTATGTTGCGTTTTTTAATGCAATGTGGTATGTGTGTGTGTGTGTGTTTAGTTTTAAGGTGTATTTAATTTAAGAAATAATTTGCGCATTGCGATGTTAGTTATAAGTTGGGTTTAGCATTAAGGTGTATTAATTTTAAGAGGTGTTTAGCATTAAGGTGTATTAATTTTAAGAATAATGATGGTATTTGGTTGTGTTGAATTATTTGGTTTTTAATAATGATGTGTTGGTACTAATAATTTATGTTTGTTTTGTGCATTTGTTTTGCCTTACAGCTAGATGTTAGGGGGTAGATTAACTGTAAATTCAGAAGTTCAGTTGAACTTCACTTAGAAGGGGTGGGACATCCGCAAATTGCGGACTAGGTTTTTTGCATTTTGTTTAGGAATATGATGGGTGGGATTAGTTTGGGTGGGTGTTAGAGTTGCGTTTCTGCATTAGCTGTTCCAGTTTCCCTGAAATTAATGGTTACGCTTTGATGCGGACGGGACGTTACGCTTTGATGCGGACGGACCAGGGCCTCCCTGCTGTTCCAGTTTCCCTGAAATTAATGGTTACGCTTTGATGCGGACGGGACGTTACGCTTTGATGCGGACGGCCCAGGGACCTCCCTTGCAGAACGTAACTAGTGGGTTGGGAGTGGGAACCGCTAGGCAAACAGGGTGGTGGGAACAGTATTACTGTTCCCATCACCTTGGATCATTATAAATCTTGAATGACCTTGACCCACTTTCGGAAGGGTCAATGACCCCCCCCCCTCCCCCCCCCCTCGAAAAAATGGAGACGATTCCCCCCCCCCTCCCCCCCCTCCCCCCCCCCTCCCCCCCCCCCGAAAAAATGGAGTCGATTCCCCCCCCCCCCTTCCCCCACTCCTACCCCCACTCCTTCCCCCACTACGGGTGAACGACCGGTCATGACCTGAAAAATTAAAATGGCTATAACTTGATAACGGATTGACGGATTTGGACAAGCGATACATCATTGAAAAGGTCTATGTAAGACAAACATTTTGGTAAAAGAAGAATTTGGTTATCTTATTTTAGTCAAAAGTTATGCGAATTATTTTAAATAAATACCTTCTCTTTCCCCTTTTCCCCCACCTCCCAGGTCAATAATCAGTCTCGGCCAGCTGCTACCCCTCTCATTTGCATATTGTTATAAAAGACGCACCGACTGCGGCTAACATTTCATTCTGATTCCAGACGTTACGCTGCGAACTTGGAGCCACAACCATGTTATTTCTGCCAACTACAACTTCTACTTTAACTTCTACTTCGACTTCTATTTCTACTACGGCTGTTCCTGCACCTAAGAAAACTCTTCGCCTCAAAAACCTTCCTGATTGCTACAAGAATCGACTTGCATCTCAACCTTCAACTTCTGGAGCTATTCTTCCGCCAACTAACACTTCTAGACTTCGTAGTATTTTTTCACCGCCTTCGCCTTCAAAGGACTCCGCACCACCATCAACTACTATGCCGCCACCGCAGAAGCCAGTTCACCACCATCCTAATACCCCTTCCGTTGAAACCATTGTTCATCGTCTTAGCACACCCATTATCCCACTATCACCATTGCCTCCTACCCCACCACTTAGTACACCTAAAGATCATACCTATCACAAAACTGATTCCTCTCAATCTGCTACTAAATCATCTCCTAAATCAGCTCCTAAACCAGCTTCTAAACTTACTCCTAAACCTACTCCTAAACCCGCTCCTTCAGAGCAATTTCAATTATTACAAGAAGAGCGTCGTAGGGCATTTAGCCGTCCCACTACTTGCCCTGAAATGCTTACTAGGGGAATTAAGAAAGGATCACCTTGTGGGAGGAAATGTGTAAAAAACGAAAGTTTTTGCCGTGTACATGTCGTAAAACACATTTCTGAACCACAAGTGACAGAAACCCCCACTGTTGAATACCAATCCAAAATTATTGGTGTGAAAGGAAATAGGCTTAAGAGAGGTTGTGTCTATTTTTTTGAAAGTGTTATTGACAACGAACACATTTTGGCAACTTGTAACGGCTTAAGATATAATATTAAAGTGATTGAATCCTTGCGCAAAGAGAAATCAGTTTATGAGTTAGACTCTAAAGACTATCTCCTGAGACACAAACAGGATGGTATTACAAGGTGGGGGCGTAGCAAGTAAATTCACATAGCTTTTTCCAAATTATTGCTTAAAAAATACTGGGGGAGAAACACAACGCGTTATAGCGTTGTGTTTCTCCCCCATTATTTTTTAACACTCTAAGTCTCGTGACCTACTAACCTACTTCCATCCAAGTAGTAAGAAAAGTACTTCCCCCACTCCTTTGGGTCGATGACTGGTCATGGTCAGCACCTACCCCTCATTTGCATACTATTATAAAAGCGGAGCGAGCGTTGGTCACCCTTTCATTTTTCTTCTACACGCCGCTCTTGTCGTTTCGTCTCTGCTGTTTATAATATTTCTTGCTTTAAAATGCCTCCTCATCTGAATGAAAATTTTAATTTTTCTGAAATTTCTGATGTTTTTGAACAATCTGAAGACACTTTAAGTAACGACAGTGAAAGTGAAGATAATGAGGACGATGATGATTATACTGTTGAACTTAGTGAAGAACGTAAAGTCATAGCAATTGATCCACAATTTCCATTTGATACAATAGAAAAGTTTATGGCTGAAGCTAATAAATGGTTGGACTCAGGATGTTATGTACGAATTGACTCTTTTATATTGTATGGTGATAGTCATTCTTTCCTTGTCACACCAAATGACAGAGACCGCATGTTGCAGTGGGCACAATCTATGATGGAGTGCTACGAACAAGGTGTGGACACTGGCGGCTATTTTCTTGCACAACTAGTGTAATAACAAATTACCCTTCCCCCACGTAGTGAAGAAGGAAAAGAAATATTAGGAATCTAATTATAATACTTCCTTCCACATATAAAGAAGAAGGGGAACGGAGTGGGGATTATAAAGTGGTGGGGGAATGTGTATAAATGCAGGTTGTTTCAAGAGACTTTTATTATTATTGTGGCTTTAGCAGAAACAACATGGAGTTTAAATCTTCAGCAAAAATAAGGAATAATATAATAAAGAAAGAAATTCGCAAGAAAGAAAAGATTGAACTTATAAAATTACAACTTATAATACCTTCCATTGAAATTGGATGTAGCAAACTAAAGACTTTGGTGAAAACTAACGAATATTTGTTACAATTGCTAAAAACAATCGAAGAGTTGAAGAGAAAGAATGGACATTCTACATAGTAAAATTTGAACATTTTAATATAAATAAGTAAACTGTAAAAAGTAGATGTAGAATAGAGAGCGAGGAATAGATCACTTTGTGGTAATGGACTAACATGCCACTTAGTGCTCTATTCCTCGTTCTCGCGTTAAATTGGATTACCTTGACCTATTTGTTTGACTGTTAGAATTTGGTTAACACTGTTGAATTTCAGTTTTGAACTAATGTTTATTCTTGTTCAAATGTTAGAGTTTCTTAACACTGTCGAATTTTAGTTTTGAACTAACTTTTAATTTATGCGAATTTTTAATTCAACTCTAGTTAATTTATGTGCAAATTTAGTTCAACCAAGTGCCTGTGCTCTAGCCATTTCCACCCTAACATTTGTTCTTTCAACATCTGTCCCATAACATCTGTCCTAATAGATGTTTGGAGGGCAGGTGTTTGGTTTTAAAAGTAACTAAAATTAGTTGGGTGGGGGAAAGTTAGTTAAAGCTTGAATATAAAGAAGTATATACTAAAACTCCAATGGGAATAAAGAACACGAATGAACAATTAGTTTGTAGAAGGTTAATATTTTTATTTAATAAGTTTGATTTCCTTGTATAGTGAAGAAGATGAAATAGTGGTGGGGGGACCGTTATAAAAGGAGGAACGCGAGAGCCCATTTCATTTCTTGGCAAAATTTCGAAGAGTAAACATCTCAACATGTATCGTTGCGATAAATGTTCGGAATCGTTTCACGATGAAATTCTATTAGACTGTCATAAAGAACTAATTCACAACAACCCAGAAGAAAAACAAGAACAAGAACAACAAGAAGAACAAGAACAAGAACAAGAACAAGAACAACAAGAAGAACAAGATGAAATAACAGCAACATCTTCAACTACTTTACCGAATCTACAAGTATTTGCATTACCCGGTAAAGTAGTAATGCATCATAAGATTCAAAATGAAAACTTGAAGCTAGAAGAATTTATTAGAGAAGCAAAACCAATCGTAAGTAAAATTTTAAAAGAAGAATTGAAAAGATTAAATTTTCTTAAATTTGGTTTACTACTAGAAGCTATGTTTATAAATGTACAAGAAGAATTATCACCAAGAGGATTCATAACAAAAAACCGAACCATTATGGAAAGTTCAAACATTGATTCAATAATAGAAAATTGTATAGAAGAAATATTAACAAAAATTCAGGAACACGAAGGAAGAGGATCCGGATGGAGTCTTACAAGTATTGAAGTATTAGATATAAGAGTTCACAAACATGGATATGGACTAATGGGATCTAGTTACATTCCTTTACCAAAAAGAATTGAAAATACAAAATCTTGTGTTAATGTTAAAAATGAAGACAATGAATGTTTTCGTTATGCAATGACAGCTAAATTTGTACCACCACTTCATGTGAATAGACCTAACCAAGAATATGAAAATCAAAGATTTAGATACAATTTTCAAGGAATCACTTATCCTGTATCACTGAAAGATATATCAAAATTTGAGAAGAAAAATCCTGGTACGTCTATCAATGTTTTTGCATTAGATAGTTCAAACAAAGTGTATCCTTTACGTATTGCAAAAGAAGAGCTACCAGATCATACGGATTTACTACTACTAACGCGAGGAGATGTGTCTCACTATGTGTACATAAAGCAATTTGATCGTCTTGTTAATAAGCAGCTTTCTAAAGATCGACACAGAAAGTTAATTTGCAAGAGATGTTTCAATTTTAAACGAGATGGGCTACACTCAAGAGAATGGTTACAAGAGCACAAAAGATTATGTAACAATAATTATGAAGCAAAGATTATTTTACCTTCGGAAAGCAGAGCATTTGTTACATTTGAAAAGGTTCATCATCAGTACCGTATTCCTCTAGTTGTGTATGCGGACTTTGAATCAACACTTGTTCCTGTTGAAGATGAAAATTGTGAAGCTAGAAAAAGTGTCAAGTATCAAATGCACAAACCAAACAGTTTTTGTTTAATGGTTAAATCAACATTATCAGAAGAACATTTAAACAGATATGGATTAACTTCAGAACCTCTAATATATCGTGGTGAAAATGTAGAAAAAATATTTCTTGATCACTTATATTCAATAGCTGGAAATGCACAAAGATTATATACAAATATTGTACCAATGAAACCGATGGAGGAAGAAGAAGAAATTCAACATGAAAATGCAACTCGATGTTTCTTATGCAAAAATGATTTTACTATTGAGAATTATAAAGTTAAAGATCATGATCACCTCACAGGTTATTACAGGGGTGCTGCTTGTAATAAATGCAACTTAAGCTATCGTTTACCACTATTTATTCCTGTGGTTCTGCATAACCTCAGTGGGTACGATGCTCATTTTATAATACCTGAACTAGGAAGAGACGACGGTAAAATCGATGTGTTAGCTGAAACTTCAGAGAAGTTCATAAGTTTTTCCAAAGAAGTTGGAAACATGAAACTAAGATTCTTGGACTCCTACAGATTTATGCCGTCGAGTTTGTCCAAACTTTCAGAAAATTTAAGGAAACAAGATTTCATCGAAACAAAGAAGATTGTAAATAACGACAAACTGGATTTGGTACTTCGGAAAGGTGTGTTTCCATATGATTACATAGACAGTTTAGAAAGATTTAATGAAACATCACTTCCGGCTAAAGAAGAATTCAAAAGTAAACTTTATGACATGGACATATCTCAAGAGGACTATGATCATGCATGTAAAGTATGGAACGATTTAGGATTTAGAACATTGGGAGAATATTCAGATTTTTATGTTAAATTGGATGTAACTTTACTATGTGATATAATGGAAGAATTTAGAAATACATGTTTTGCAGCATATGGATTGGACCCTCTTCATTCGTACACTTCACCTGGATTAGCATGGCAAGCTATGTTGAAAGAAACAAATTGTAAAATACAACTTCTTACTGATATAGATATGGTTATGATGTTAGAGTCAGGAGTTCGAGGGGGATTGACGCAAAGCGTTACACGACATTTCAAGGCGAACAACAAGTATCTGCCCGATTATGATGCATCAAAACCAACAACATTCCTGGGTTATTTTGATGCAAATAACTTATATGGATGGGCAATGTCGAATCCCCTTCCATATGATAATTTTAAATGGATAGATCCAGAATCGATTGGAAACATAATGGATATACCGAAGCATGGTGAAACTGGTTACATTTTTGATGTTAATTTTGAATATCCTGAACATCTTCATGATCAACATTATGATTTACCACTTCTTCCTAAGACTGAAATTTCCCCTACTGGAAGATGGCCAAAATTAATGATGACTTTAACCGACAAGTCTCGATATGTTGGACACTACTGGATGATACAACAAGCTTTAGACTTAGGATTGAGAATTACAAAAATTAATCGAGTACTACAATTTTCTCAATCTTGTTGGTTAAAACCTTACATCGACAACAACACAAGAAGAAGAGCCACCGCTACATCAAGTTTTCAAAAAGATTTTTTCAAATTAATGAATAACGCAATATTTGGCAAAACTTTGGAAAACAAAAGGAAACATAAGGATATCAAATTGGTAACTGATCCAGTAAAATTACAGAAATTGGTGCAACAACCAAACTTTGGTTCATCTATAATTATTAATGAAAATCTAGTTGTTATTTCCATGAACAAGAAGTCAGTTACAATGGATCGTCCTTTGTATCTTGGAATGTCAATCTTGGATATTTCAAAAACACATATGTACGAGTTTCATTATAAGAAGATGGTTAACTATTATGGAAGAGAGAACATTGGTATTGCATATATGGACACGGATGCACTAATTTACTGGATTAAAACAAATGACATGTATGAAGATCTACGCACCTTTATATATAAAGATGATTTCGACTTTTCCGATTATCCTAAGGATCATCCAAATTACGACTATGACAGAAATAAGAAAGTATTGGGAAAATTTAAAGATGAAACAAATGGTGTGCCGATGATGGAAATTGTAGCATTAATGTCCAAACTGTATTCATTTCAACTGTACATAAACGAGAGGAACGAACATCAAGTCACGAAGAAGGCCAAAGGAATAAAAACTTCTTTCCTGAAGAAGAACGTACAGTTTGAACATTATAAAAGATGTTTGTTTGAAAATGTTGAAACAACTGCAACGTTCAACACTATTAGAAGTTATAATCATCAACTATTTAGTGTCAAACAAACAAAGTGGGCATTAAGCTACAAAGATGACAAGCGCCATATTTTAGAAGATAAAATTAATACTTTACCATTCGGCCACTACTCTCTAAACCCTATCGACCAGTAAACCTATTCTTCGTCCTCTACCTTCTTCCTTTTTCCTTTCCGTAAAGAAGAGGGGACATGGCAAGCCCAATGCCATGTTCCCTCTTTTTTACACTAATATCAATTGGCCTTGACCTATATTCAAACTATATAAATGAGAATAAACTATTCTATGGATCAGTATTTTTACATGCGGTGTACAAGCAACATCTGAAGATGGAAAGTGTGAAGGACAAGATTGTAAATGAACTACATAAACCAGCAAGAAGAAGATTTCCAAGAAGAAGTACAATCATTAAAGGGATGAATGATCTTTATCAAGCTGATCTCATTGAAATGATACCGCACAGTAAATTAAACAAAGGATTTAAATATATTTTAACAATTATAGACTGTTTTACTAAAATAGCTGACGCTTTACCATTGAAGGACAAGACTGGTAAAAGTGTTACAAAAGCTATGGAAACCACAATACAAAGAAATAAATTTAAAATTAAACATCTACAGACCGATGATGGAAAAGAATATTTTAATAAAGACTTTAGAGCTTTGATGAAGAAATATCAAATAAATCATTATTCTACAAATTCTGAAGTTAAAGCTTCAATAATTGAAAGATTCAATAGAACATTGAAAGGTGCGATGTATAAACAATTTTCAAAACGAGGATCATATGTGTGGTATGACATATTACCACAACTTATAAAACAGTATAACAACAAATATCATCGTACCATTGGAATGAAACCTATCCAGGTAAACAGTGCTAATGCGAAAATTGTATTACAACGCATTAAAAATAATACAACACCGAAATTAGAAAAATTGCAACCAAAGAAGTTCAAGGTCAACGATAAAGTTCGTATAAGCAAATACAAAGGTGTATTTAGTAAAAGATATCTACCAAATTGGACTAATGAAGTATTTACAATTTATAAAGTGCAACCAACTATACCTGAAACCTATTTATTAAAGGATAACAAGGGTGAATTACTTCAAGGTGGATTCTACGGACACGAATTGTTGAAATCAACAGTTGGTGATGTATATCTTGTCGAGAAGATTTTACAAAGGAAAAAGGATATGGTTAAAGTCCGGTGGTTAGGGTTTGATAAAAGTGAAGACTCTTGGATTCCTTCAAAAGACTTAGTATAGTTGTTTAATAGCTCATTGTGTGTTTAACCTTTATACAAGATGGAGATTGTACAACAAAAAGATCGATTTAATATCAATAACATTGATGAATTGACAGTTGACAATGATAAGTTAAATCATGGAAAACATGGTGAATTACTACCAAATACGATAAGATGTCTAATAACTGGTCCTTCAAATTGTGGAAAAACTAATGTTGTTTTTAACCTTATAACTAATCCTAAAGGATTGCGTTTTAATAATATATACATTTTTTCAAAATCATTGCAACAACCAAAATATCAATTATTGGATAAAGTACTTGCAAGTGTACCTGAAGTGAATTTTTACAAGTTTAATGCCAGTGAAACAATTATGCAACCGAATGAAGCAAAACCATTTTCTATTTTTATATTTGACGATGTTTCTTGTGAAAATCATGACACAATAAGGAATTATTTTGCTATGGGAAGACATCATAATATTGATAGCATTTATATTGGTCAAACATACAGTAAAATTCCAAAACAACTTATAAGAGACAATGCAAATATGTTGATCATCTTCAAGCAAGATGAAACAAATTTAAAGCATATATATAATGATCATGTAAATGCGGATATGCCATTTGAAAAATTTAAAGAGATGTGTGGCAAAGCATGGAATGAGAAATATAGCTTTCTCGTTATTATGAAGGAAGAAGATATTAAAAATGGTAGATATCGTATAGGGTTGGATAAATTTGTATTTATGCGTTGAACTACCGATGCTACATCTAGTTACATGTTGAACTTCACAGTGTAAACATGGTGAATCAAGAAAAACTATTGAAAGAAATAAAATCACTCAGTGATTCTATTAGGATGAAGAATCGTGCATTGAGGATGGGTTTAAGTGAAAGAGAAGAATTTCTAGAGACTACATTTAAACCTATTACGGAACCTTTAAAACAGATATCAGAAACTATTGGTAAACCTCATTATGAAGGAGATGTTTTACTACCAGTTTCTAAACAAGAAGTACAAGCATTAAAAAAAGAAGAAGATGATGATTCATATACAAGTGCTAGTGAGCAAGAAGAAACAAAAGAAGAAGAAGAACCAATTGTTGAAAAGGAAGAAGAACAGCCAATACCAGAAGCAGAACAATCTATTCCAAATTTAACTCAATTGAGTAGCGATATATTACAACATGGACCTCTTGGAAGAAAATATATAATGAAAATGCTACATGACATGAAATCAAACCCGAATTTGAGTAGATCACACGTATACGGAGCAAGAATTGATGGGAATGAATTGAAGATTGGCGATTCAAAGCTTGAAATAACACAAGACGATTACATCATTATTGGTGAGCATAGATATAAAGGAACAAAAGGATTATATGAATTAATTTTTAAAAACATACCACTAAGATATTCATCCAAAGATTTAAGTGTTTTTAAGGAGATTCTACAAAATACTAACGCTCATAAAAGAAACTACTTAAAGGATGCAATGATTAATCGTTCACGTGCAACAAAATATAACATCGTTATAAAAAAGTTGTTTCCTCCACGAAAATTGCCAACATTACGTACTGCGCCAGCGGTGAGACAACCACTGAAAAGAAAATCTTTATCACTTATGGATTTATCACTTCTTGAACAACATAGTAAAAAGAGTAAAGGAGATACTTCAACATCTGGCAAAGGATTGATGAAAAATCTATACAATACGAATGTGATTTACTACAACGACATCAATAAATTGGTTGATAGAATGAGACTATTGCATGAAGCCATGGAAGCCGGTCATACAGGTTTAAATAATGAATGGGTAGCTCTGATTGACGAACTCAGGAATCGCGGTATAATTGTATAATTGTCCGCGGATATATAAGAATTGCAGGCGTATAATGTGTCAGTTCTAACATGAGCGTCGACAAGTTCGGACGATACTCCGCGTTAGGAGTGCAAGTTGGAGAAAACAGAAAAAGAAGTGGATTACCGCAAACACCTGAAGGTGACTATAACATAAATAATAAACGTTTAAAGTTTGTTAGAGATCCAGAAGAAGATGGAGATGCAACAAATTTAAAAACAGTTAAGGAGGTAACATCTACAAGTTTAAAACTCGACGACAACCAACTGTATGATGCAAAATCTCACAGGGTTATTAACGTTGCAAAACCAGTCAATAATGGAGATGTTGTTAATAAAGGCTATTTTCTATCTGCGATGGAATACGCTTTACTGTTGGAAAAGACTAAAAGTGGAAAAAGGTACAATGCTTTAAATTATAAAATAACTAATGTGGCAGATCCAACCGAGGATACAGATACAATCAATAAGCGTTATTTGCACTCTGTAATACCAGAAAAGAAAAAAGATGGATTTTCCTTCTATAAATATACTATAAACGATATTGGATATCCTAAAGAAGAAAGTGATGGTGTTAATATAAAATACATTAAAGATAATTGTATTTTATATAATGGTGCTGTTATTGATTGTCATGGAAAAGTGTTGTCCAATCTGAAAGATGGTTCAACTCCATCGGATGCTGCTACCGTGAGACAAATGAATGAAAGCTTGAAGAAAGGAACATCCGCTTTTGTTAAACAAAATCAGGTGGTGTCAAAGAAAGGTGATGAGTTTATGCAAGGAAGTGAAAAGTTTACCTTACTACAACTACAAAATGACAAGTGGGATGGAAAAAATAAAAGATTGTCAAATATAAGTTTAGGCACGGAAGAACATGATGCTGTTATTTTAACACAAGTACCACAACTATCAGCTACTGGTGTTAATTTTATATGTAAAGGTAGACGATTAACCCAAGTTAAATCTGGTAAAGATGATCAGGATTGTGCTGTTGTAAAACAAACTATAATTTTAGATAAAATAAATAACGTATATGATGGAAAAAATAGAAGAATATCTAACATATCAGCAGGAATAGCTCCGAATGATGTTGCTACTATTAATCAAGTTATAGCGACCTCTAAAAAGGATCCATCGGTGTATACATGTAATGGTAAACGTATCACAAATCTTGATAATCCTACATATGACAAAGATGCTACTAATATCGAGTATGTAACGAATCTTGTAGGTAATGTAGTTATTGATATGCATAATCATTTGATTAATACATCGATGAAACACAATAAAATCGAAGATTCTCAGAGAAACCAATGGATTAAAGATGAAATCATTGATAAATACTAGTAAAACTTATGAATATTTAAGTATGGAATACACAAAAAAGGATTCATTATCATAAAGTATTTCATAGAGTGAAGACGTTGGTTACATAAAACAACATAATGAAGACCGTATCGCTCAGTCGTCGTCAAGACAGCGGCAAGAGAGGACGTGGTTTAACATCAGCTGCATTATCCCTGCTCAGACGGATTCCAATTGGTGCTGTTGTGAATCGAACGATAGACGCTTTACCATACGAATTACATCTGCCCGGAGGTTATCAATATTGTGGACCTGGAACTAAGTTGGCAAAACGTTTAGCAAGAGGAGATCCTGGAATTAATAAATTAGATCAAGCTTGCAAAGAACACGATATAGCATATTCAAAGTATAAAGATTCAACAAATAGATCAATAGCGGATAAAATTCTAGCGGAAAAAGCTTGGCAAAGAGTAAAATCAAGTGACGCAAATATTGCAGAAAAAGCAGCGGCTTGGGCAGTAACTACAGCCATGAAGACGAAAGCAAAGTTAGGTGCTGGAAGACGTCGCAGAGGAAGACCTGCAAAAAGAAGCGCTCCCAAAAGAGGTGGAAACATTAAAAAAGGACATCGTAGAACTCGTAAGGCAAATGTAAAGAAGACTTCTGTTTGGCAAATGGTAAAAAACGGAGCAGGTTTATATCTAAGACCATACCGTGTGTACTAAATAGAAAGAATCAATTGCTAATTCCAAATAAAGCCTTAACAAATCATCAGTTAAATGATTATGTAAAATGTTTGAAAATACCATTTTTTCGAGGAGTTTTTATGAAAGATGCATTACCAACTAAAATATGGGAAAATGAAACTGGAATAGTAAATTTGGATTCCACCTATGGTCCAGGCACTCATTGGGTATGCTATAAAAAGCTCGGACAAACCATTTACTACTTTGACAGTTTTGGCAATCTACCACCGCCGAAAGAACTGCAACATTATTTTCGAAACTCCAAAAACATTTTTTACAATTACAAAAGAGAACAACCTAACAATACTGAAATATGTGGGCATTTATGTTTGGAGTTTCTAGCGAAGAGTGTCAGTCAGCTTTAAGATGTCATCGTATACAGTGTCACTGAGTGGAAATTCATCCACATTGAAAAGTACGCTGTTCCCAGCATTGCGTCTATCCAAGGAAAGATTATGGGAAGCGGCATTACTTGATTTAACTACCTACAACTCAATTCCCAATGTTACGGAAGGAAAGAACAATTTACTACATTATTATGAAACTAAGGATGCTTCAGGAAAATACTCAGAATTGAAAATAATTACATTTCCTACTGGAGCTTATGAAATCGATGATATAAACCAATTACTACAAAAACAACTCGGAGAAGAAAAGATCACCGTTAAAGGAAACAATAATACTTTAAAAGCAGAAATAACTTCAAAATATTATATCGATGTCAGCTTGGAAAACTCCATTGGCAGTTTACTTGGATTTACAGATACAAAAAAGAAAATCTTAACTCCTGGAACTACTCATTCAGGTGATACAACTGTTACAATATTGAAAGTCAATAGTATCGATGTAACGTGTAATATTATACACGGATCGTATAGAGAAGGAGTGAATCAGCATATTTTACATACATTTTATCCAACTGTGGCTCCCGGTTTTAAAATTGTTGAGAAGCCACAAAACTTGATATACCTACCGTTAAACACCAGTTTCATTTCAGACATCGTACTGAACATATTGGATCAAGACGGTCATAGTGTTGACTTTAGAGGAGAAACAATTACTATACGGATACACATCAGAGCAGCAACATAAAAGTCAACATGGGATTATCATTTAAACCGCAACGGAAGAGTCGGGAGCTCAGTAGCTCCTCGACATTGGAAGAGTTAACATCGGAAAACATTCGTTTTCTACAGAAGATTGGATTAAAACTTAACAGCGATGGATATCCTGGATATATCTCAAGGACCAACGTTCGACGAAACACTATGGGAGAAGGAATATCACACGCACAACCCTTACACTTCATCAAAATTAAACAATAACGATGAAATAAGGATCCCCATTCAACAACAAGATATTTACACTTTACCGTGTGAAAGTTACTTGTACATTGAAGGACGGGTATTAAAATTGGATGGAAAAACTGCTTCAACAGTTCCTTTTATAAATAACCCGATGGCATATCTTTTTGATGAAATAAGATATGAAATATCAGGGGTGACGGTTGATTCAACAAAAAAGGTTGGTTTAACAACGACATTGAAAGGATTAACATCATTAACACCGCATGAGAAGAATTCAATAGTCACCGCCGGATGGGTTGCCCCCGATAAAGACACTATAACACCAGCTTCCAACGGTCACTTTGATTTTCATGTACCTTTACGATTGCTTTTGGGATTCGCTGAAGATTACAAACGGGTAATAATAAATGTCAAACAAGAATTAGTATTACTCAGATCTTCAACTAATAAGGACTTGATACTTGCAGACCCTGCAACTACGGAAGATAAACTGGAATGGCAACTACAGTTGGATAAAGTTGTTTGGAGAGTACCTCATGTAAGATTGGCTGATGAACATAGAATCCTATTATTGAGAAAGTTGAAATCTGACCGTGATATTGTGATGCCATTCCGAAGTTGGGAATTTCATGAATACCCTACACTACCTCAGACAGAACGACAAACATGGACCGTCAAGACATCAACTTACTTGGAACGAGCAAGGTACATAATACTCGGTTTTCAAACTAAGCGAAAAGATGTTATCACTGCAAATGCTGGTCAATTTGATCACTGTAAAATAAAGAATTGTAAAGTTTTCCTAAACTCTCAATTCTTTCCCTATGACAATTTGAATGTCATGTTCAGCAAAAAACGTTTTTCTATTTTATACGATATGTATGCAAGATTTCAATCGTCATATTATGGAAAGACTAATACACCACTATTATCACCTGACCAGTATTATTCCAAGGCTCCAATAATTGTAATCGATTGTTCAAAACAAAATGAATCGGTAAAATCATCAAGTGTGGATATAAAAATTGAAATGGAATTTGAAGAACCAGTAGCGGATGGAACTTCGGCATACTGTCTAATTCTACATGATAAAATAGTTACTTACACACCGCTGACCGGAATTGTGAAGAATGTACTTTAAGAAGAATTGTACAACAACTGCAAATTTTTGAGGTTAGAATTATCTGCTTTAATTTTTGAGGTTAGAATTTCATTTGTGAAAGACAAGTTCAAAACAAACAATTATGTAATTGTATAAATTTCAAGGATTTACGAAAAATATAAAAGCGAGAAAATAATTAGTAGAAACTTCATTCTATCTTCAACCGTCGTATGGGAAACATCATTCGCAAGATGAATTCTACTAACGGAGAAGAAAATACACCTCTAATGGATGATAATAGTTCAGATATAGAAAAACAAGTTGAACGAGAAATGGACGAGTTCCTAAAATTCAACAAACATAAGAAGAGAGAAGAAGAAAAAGCTGAAAAAGAAGTAAAAAGGAAGAAGGTTGAAGTTAACATTACAACCAATATTTTAACAGAAGTATTTCTTCGGATTATCTACCCAATTTCTTCATGCATGACAAAAAGTATATCAGTTGGAATTTTAAAATCAATGGATTATTCACCAATTGTTATTTTAAATCATGGAAACAAAATGGTTACTTTCAGTGAAATTACTTGGGAATCTCTCATGAAACATTTACATCTTTTGGAGTGCTATTTAAGTAACAACACATTTGGAAGAAGAACAAGATTAAGTTTATTGGAATCAAATATTGAAGTTGATATAGTAAAACATCGTGGAGGACAAATTGTTCGCTTCAGAGATTTAACTACACATAATGTTAAATTATATTTCACTAAAGAAGAATTTTATACTTTAAGTTGTACTACCGGTCCCGTCACCAGATATTTGAAACAACTAATATTTTCAAGTGCAATAATTAAAGACTATCTAATTGATACATTGGACAAAAAACCTTTTGTTCCAATTTTATACGGTCCCGTGGATACTTCAATCTTTAATAGAATACCTCAAGAAGTTGAAATGTGGAGACAATTAAACAACTATCACACCAATTTTAATATTGATGAAGTGGCACAAGAAGTGAAAGAAGAAGAACAATCCTGTCTGTTATAAACATCGGCTCATTCAATTTTTAAGTCAGTTGTTAGTAAGACTTCATCATGAATAAACGGGTTTCGTTTTCTAATGCGCCACATATAATGGAAGTTAAAAGAGGTATAATTGAATTTCAAGCTTTCCGAGGAAATGATGGTAATTTTATTATTAAAGAATTAGTAATCTTGGACATGAACACATCAGTAGTTTATCATTATTTGTTCAAACCTCCAGTACCATTTAATAGACTAACAACTAAAGCGAAAGTTACAAACAAATGGTTGAACAAACATTTTCACAACTTAAGATGGGATGAAGGTTTCATTAATTATAATATGATGCCGCACATTATGAATCATTATTGCAAAGAGTTTAAAATTATCTACACAAGGGGATTGGAAAAAGCAAATTGGATACAATCATTTACAAGCAACGAAGTGATTAATGCAATAATTGATAAAGATTTCCAATGCTACTTCAACGAACTTTGTATTTCATCAAAAAGTTTTAAACATCGAAGGTCGCAATGCGCTTTAAAGAATGCCTACCGCTTGAATAATTTCCTTCAACAAACTGGTGGGGGTAGTGTCAGTGGTGGGGGTAGTGTCGATTATAAAAGTGAGAGCGCTACCATGACACAGCATGAGTATTACTCAAACCTCCGAAGAGACAACATCTCCGACGGACATTCTTATTAACAAGAAGATTAACAACAACATCAATATGGCATCACAGAACTTACTTCAAAGTTTAGTTGATCAGTTCAACGCTCATTCTAAATCATCAATTCTACCTACGAAGAAATGTTCTGAACTAAAAGAAGAAAAACACTACATCATTCATACTATTAAGAAAATGGAAACTTCAGTAGGTGATGCTATAAATTGCACTTTGAGCGAGGCACCTTATACAATTGGTGATGAAGCAAAATTTCAGATCTTCTTACCAAAGCGCTTCATACAACTACTTCAAAATGAAGATCTTCGTATAATTCAACCCGGCGCACTCTATTTGGTATCACATGGACCCAGTGGAAACAACTCTACTGAACTTACAATTCATGTAACACCTACTACTGATTAATTTGTACATAACATTGTAAATATTTCTTTGTATTTTTTTTTCAATAAATATGATATAAAACAAAACAAAAAATAAAAATAAAAAAGCAACATATTGTAATGTCTTTGTACATTACAATATGTTGCTTTTTTTAAAAATTCCACAGGATGACCTTGACCCAATTTTGTATAATTATAAAAGGGGAAATGTACTTGCAAAATTCATCAGTCTACTGCTACCTTTCATACCGTACACATCTCGCTCTTAATCCCTGAATATAAAACTGCAACATGTCCCTAAAGGTTAAGTGTGCATCTTATGATACCAACACCATAACTACTTTTGAACAACTTGAAGATTTAACTAACGAAATGCGAGTTTTACTTACCGGTGGTTATCACTTAACTGTTGATGTTAGTGCTACTAATACAAGGATGTTCACTAAAACAAAATATTGCGATGATGAAATATTTATTTCTACACAACCTACAACTTCTTCATCGCCAACTGGTCAACATAACATCAAGTTCCAAAAGTATTACCAATGTTGAATAACTTTTGACAGACAAAGCTACAACTAAAGAATCACATGATCAATGTGAGTTAATAAAAAGGATGTGATACTTGTATAAATAATCATTCGCTTCTTAGCTCTCACCACGACAAGACCTATTTAAGAAAATGTTGTACAGAATGATGATTCAACTTGATGGAAAAATCTATGGAAAAGACTACAACACCATTGAACAAATGACCCAAGATTTAGATGTATTAACTAAAGAAGGATATCAAGCTAAATTAATTTTAAAATTTCCTGAAGTACATCCATTATCAACAGAAGAACTTATTGCTATGGCTAAGGCGGAGAGAGAGAAAAAGTCTGAAGAAAACAAAGAGAAACAAACTTCCTAAATTTTAATAATCCTTACACTTGTAAGGTATAATTTTTTAAAACTCCATTTGGATAACCTTGAAATTACCCCTACCACTTTTCACAGTACATAAAACTCACTATTGAACACTATACACTCTTATTCTTTCACTGGACTCCGCAGCGTCAACATGGAAGAGCAAAAATACAAGTACAAACCTCGTTACTGTTGTGAACAACAGTGTACAGATTTAGGACCAATGATGGTGGATGGGTTAGCTTGTACTAAATGTGAATTCTTCGGATCTTGTTATTGCAAATGCAAAACAAAACAACTACCACCACCGGAATTGCGAACTTTCAAATTTTACAAATCAAGATATTTTCATACATGTTGTCCTCAAAGATGTTTCAAATTTCACCCTCTAGATCTTGCTCATTGTCAACGCACCAATTCTCATCAAGATGATTTTTGTACACATATGATAAAAAGATGTAAATACAGATCAGATTGGTATTCCGATCCTGTAGAACCATCAAATGTGTAATTTCAGTTTTACACTCTTTTTTAAAACTTCATTTGGATGACCTTGAGATTTCCCCCACCACTAGTTCTAATTTTTATATAATATTAAATCATTCCACTTCCAACACTCTAACTAACAACATGGAAAACAAATTTATCAAATTTGAACATATAATAACTGACAGGGAGGAGATGGAAGAATTGTTTCAAAACTTACTTTCTGTCATTGACGAATATCCTATAAGATGGTTCAGAATTGTAGTTCAGTATTTAAATCCTGGTGAATTGTTTTCTTCATCAAGTGAAGAAGATGAAACAACTACTTCGGTTCAAATAATTGAATTAAAAGATGGAGAAGAAGAACTAAATGTTTTATTCAATCATAAGCTCAAGGTTCCCTATATAAAAGCCCCCTCCCTAGACAGCCCCCCTCCCTAGACGCCTGCTCAAGGTCACCATTATATAAGCCCCCTCCCTATGCGCCGATCCTCATTCCATCACCGACTCTCCAATAATGAACAACTCTCCATTGGCCCGAATGAATTCTAGTTTTGAAATAAACTCTAGGGAAGAGTTACAAGACATTTTTAATATTTTACAAGAACTTGTAGATAATTTTACAACCATCAAAATGAATTTGGAAATAACATACGATTGTCCTATTTGTGATAAGATTGAAAGTTCGGACGAAGACAGTTTACTAAATCTAACTCCTGCACCATCTGACACTACTGATGGTAATAATGAACAGCAAAATATTTCCCCCACCACTTCTTTGTAATTCTTCGTTCCCCCCACCACTTCTTTATTTAACTAACATTTCTCGCTTTCACTTCTCATTCCATCTTCAACTTTTGAACTATCAACATCACTTGTTTTAAAATTTCAAACACTACAAAATCATGATGGATATGATGGATGAAGTTCCCTTCATAACTAGAATGGAAGAGGATAAATTGAAATTGGAAATTAAACGATTGGAAATGGAACGGGAAAACCAACTCGAAATGTTACGTTTGTTCAAGCTTTTCAAATACATCATCTGGGGACTCTGCGTTTACCTTCTCATCGTCGTTGGTGTTTGCATTTACAACTCTGTAGTTCATCACAAAAGTTCGACTTGTTTAAACTCTGCTGTTGCACATTAATTGTATGTTCACAAATAAAATTCAAAAGTTACTTCAACCTATCCCACTATCACCAACTAGTTCAACTTTGAACTATTTCTGGTGGTAGTTGGATAGGCTTTTTTAAAACTTACTCTGGATGACCTTGACATACTTTCCAAGCCCCAGTTATAACTGTTAAATTTCAGTTTTGAATTAACTCTTAATTCATGCCCAATTCTACTTCAAATTCAGGGCATATGCTCTCGCCATCTGCACCCTGCAGCTGCCCTGGCAACTGACACCATCTGACCCCTGCAGCTGCCCTGGCAGCTGACGTCACTTCCGGTTTAGAAGTGGCTTTTTCCCACTACTAAAGTAGTTTGGAAACAATTTGTAGTTGCGTGCTTTAACCATAGAAATAAGAACATCTAGATCGCACACACGCAATGCAGCAAAAATGAGCCGTCACCCCCACCACCGTAAGGTTAATGTAATATAAAACCTTCGCCTTACATCGGGCCTCAAAAGGTCAAGCATTTAGAATATTATTGCATTTCAAGCGTTGAGATAAAATTTTGTTTTAATTCAAAGTTTGGCAGGCTGCCATTTTTGACCCTGGCAACATTTTAAATGGGGTTTGTGATGTTATTTTCTACTAGTTAAGACCTTTAATATGTATAAACCCATTAGCCGACCTAAGCTTTTCCTCTGACTCCACGTAACGTAGCCATCTCATAATTTTAGGCAAGTTCCCCTTGGGGATTTCAGAGGACTTTTCTGAAAGAGGCCAGGACATGATTTAAAACACTTTCAGCAAAATTTCCTGTATAATTTTTTTTTTCAAATTTTCAGCCAGTGTTTGGCTTAATTTTACTACATTATACCTTTTACAGTCATAGTTCAGTCTGGAGGCGCTGCCTCGTGCGACTGCTGACCTTGACAAGCCCTCGTGTCGCTGTCGCGCAATTCATTCATTGGCGCGACAAACATTTGGCCACCGCCGCCGCGCCGCCGCGCCGCCTGGTGATGAAATTTTGAAACAGAACACAAACAACCGGTGGACTCGGTGGCGTGATTTCCCTTTCTGCCAGACCAACCGACATAACTAAATTCCTAGGCTACCTTTCCGTTGATTTCATCCGTTAGCTTTGAGAAATAATACATTAGAGCCATTACTACACAGTGGACGAGTTTCAAAACTGGAGGCTTTATTTTTAAAACTACAGACTTTATTATCTTTTATACTGTATTAGTTTTAGTGACACATTTACTGTTCTCAATGAATAATGTAGACTAAATAAAGAATTATTGTCTATTGTCTAAATCCATTCATCATGATGTTTTTATGTACATAGCTACATTCGTGTAGGTGAATTTGTAGGTAGCAGGTTCTTAAGTTAAACAATTGCATCGGTGTTTGTACTGTAGGTAAAATTTGCAGGCTACGTGGATTTTTTAGGTAATGGATTCATCTTCAAAAGCGAATCTAAATCTAAATTAATAGAAATGGAATGATACTACACATTAATATAGGAGATTTTGAAAAATCCTAAACTATGGAGTTTAGTGAAAACCCCAAATTGTGGGCAAAGTAGCCTAATATAGGCCTACATAAACTTGTTCCGTTCCGTCTGTAAAATGGTCCGAGAAAGGCGTGCTCTGTAATACAGTGTAATGTTTCTTTCGTTATTTTCTCTTTGTAAAGAATCTATACTTTAAATTCGAAAATACAATAAATAGAAATAGCAAACCGAACATTGAGGTAGGCTAAGGAGTCAGAATACGCGAAATCTTCTATTAAATGGTCCCCTTTCACTCACAGACATCGTTCTAAACATTTTCGACCATTTGGACGAAACTATTCTCCATATAGAACGATGGTAGAGAAAGTAATCTGTTATACAATTGCCAGTCGCATAAGAGTTCATGTAGCCACTAAAACGGACATGGGAAAACCTGAAGTGAAACTAGCTAAACCTTGAACAATTTATTCTCTGGATCGGCCACTGGTTGTGCAGTAGGCTACTCAGATGGCCTAAGTAACTCGAGGTTGTAATCTAGAATACCTTGGCAACTGAAGAGGCATCATGCCTTGGAGTGGGCTTGTAAAACATTTACTTATCACGAGTAGTGTTGAATTCCTTCCCAAAATACTGAAAGTCTTCCGTACGTGTCAAGTTAGAAGAGAGAAGGAGCCAAGTTTTGCACTCAATATACGGTGAATTAGTTTCAGTTAATCTTAATGTATTTTAATGGGAGGAATACAATCAAGATTATAATTCCCAGGTTCTCACTTAAGATAACCCAGGACTGGCGAAAACTGCTGTAATGTAAAGTAATAGACATTAATTATTCT
Source organism: Neoaliturus tenellus (assembly GCA_030545055.2). Lineage (NCBI taxonomy): Eukaryota > Metazoa > Arthropoda > Insecta > Hemiptera > Cicadellidae > Neoaliturus > Neoaliturus tenellus. The sequence goes on along the minus strand of CM061531.1, from coordinate 331,828,200 downwards.
TTTGTTATGTTCTTCGCAGGCCTGAAGACAACCGCTAATGTTGATTCCTAACGAAAAATCAATGACTCTCAATACTGTTGTAGAAAAGCATTTTTTATGGAACTTTGTAGGAGATGGGGTATGATTGGTTATCATCTATTAAATGAGGCATTCGATGTGTATGTTAAGCCAGAAAGATGAGTGTGATGACTGCGTATCTTGTGTGGCTTTGTTTCTAACAGAAACAAGCTCATTCATTTGTCAAAACGATCCCCTGATTTCTATCCATTCATTAGAGAAACATCATCCCTTTTATCCCTTAATTTGACTTTAAAACTTAAGGTGTTACCGTAATTCTAAGCTAGAACCATTTTATAAGTGTGTATTTTTTCAATCCATTTATACCCAATCAGGAAGTAATACACCTAAACAGAATCTTGCAACGAATAAATAAGAGAAAGTACAGTACTAAAATTTGCTCGTCCCAAATTAGTCTTCTTGCGCTTACCAACAATGACAAACAGTTTCTTATCGTCACGGCCATTTATTACAAACCTAATGACCAACAATTACAACTCAAAGAGCCTCCCACATAAACGTCCAAAAGCTATTTTAGTCGAAAAATACGATATTATTTTTACATAAAAACGTCAATACCATCAGACTGTGTAGCGGATCAAGGGACCGTACACCGTACTCGACGCCGGATCGATGACCGTACCGAACGTCGAGCTGAGCGCTCTGGAGGCGGTTTTCTGGCAAAAACATCAAAGAAAAGGTCGGTCCTGTGTACGGTAGTGTGCCAGGATAAATAACTTTTGCTCCGTACGCCGTCCCGAGCGTCGCTCCGAGTTCGAACGCTTTCGATGATACTCCCTCCCCTATCCACCACATTTTCTAGCGCTCTCACCCCCCCCCCCCCAACCCCTCTCACTTAACTTACTTTACCTCTCTCGGTGAATTTGTCCGATACGATGCTCGGTCCGATGCATTGTCTGGGGAAATGTTCGTAGTAAATTTATCTCTCTGCACGGTGTAATGATCGGTGCACGATGTTCGGTCCGATGTACGGTCCGGAGCAAAGTCCGGTAGTGTTTCGTCGGGCCTTAGTTTTCAATTCCCAGAAACTACTGACACATTGTTGAGCTGAGCGAGTCTTTGACCTGGCAGTGACAGTGGCCACGACTCAAGAGTCAAGGACACTCGCGAGGTCAGTTCAGTTGTCGCGTGCAGCCAACTCCCTAGTAGTGAAGTGCTAGGTTACGCTTCGCTGTATGGTACCATTTAAGAGGGCGTTGGAGTCAATCCAAATTCCGCCTTTCCCCCATAAGAGCAATGTTAAACGGGATGTCAAATAACTCTTTTATTTATAATCAGAAAATAATGGCTTATAGCTCTAAATTTAAAGTGTTCATCAAGGCGGATTTGGTTTGCGAGGGGAATTTTTTTATAAAAATTAGTGTTTTTTACTAACTTGAAATAACAAAGCGAGTTTTTTACTACTTTTAAAATATTTTCTACAGAAGTTTATAAATTATTTACAAAGAATCGATCTCGCAAAAAGAATGGGGAATTTAATTGTGATTCAAACGCTATTTATGCTGAACCAACCAGACAAAAAATAAAGAAATTATATGACAAATGCCGGGGACAAGTTTAGCATTGCTCTTATGGGAAATAAATTCAACATGGCGGCACTTCAACGCCCTTTTAAGTCTATAGTTTAATACCTTTAATACCTTTATTGAAATGGCGACCTAACTCAATAGGTAGTTTAAAGCCAAGTATGAATGAGGGATGAGTGTAGGATGATTGTGGCGCGATCTTGTAGTCTTATTACTGACTAAGGCCGACATTCTCCTTAGACAGGACTGTTAATTCATAGCCCAACAGCCAATGGTATCTAGGGACCTACAGTTTAACGTGGGATCCGAACCACAATTTCAACCTCCCATATACGAATTGGTCTAATTATGAGGATGGTACTTATGGATGACCTTAAATAGCTTCAAACATTCTAGGACGCGGAAAGATCAATTTCACGGAGTTACATAACGGGCGCGTGCAATAAAATTTCAAAATAACGGGGCGTGCAACTCAGGAATTGGCGCTCTGGATTTTTTTTAACACCAACTCTGTATATAAATTGTGTTACTAACTGCGATATAAGGCATTACTGTAATTATTTTTGAACACAAATAATTGTTAATTTTCTTTTGTTCAGTAAATTTATGCAATAAAGTATGTGAAGGACTTTAAAATTTATGTCTATCCCCTGTTTTAATTTATTCCCTATATTTTTGGACAGTATCACCCAAAGTCCATAGGCTGAAACTAAAAATGTCAATTATTATACCTACGACAGTTCTAATGCTGTAACTTAAAGCCGCGTTTAAACTGGAGTTAACGTCTGCAACTTTTTGTTTGCAACATTTGTTTCCCACTCTCGGTAGAAAACAAAAATGTTGCAGACACCCCAATACCGTCTGAAATCCGTCTGCAACTTGTATTATTGCAGACAAAAATTAGAGGTGTTTTCATTTACGCAAAATACAGTTTCCGCGCGACGCGTAGAGGAGCGCGGTATTTTTAGCGAAAGCGAGAAAGACGCGCAATCCTACTAAATGTTTCCTACAACTGCAGTTATAATTTCCCAAACGAAAAATACAATTACAGTTACTCGCGCTCATTTTAGGTGAATGCGCCATTAATATTTTGAGGTTATAAACAAGTCGAGCTCAGTCGGAAGCGGAAGGGAGCGCAATGATCTGGCTAGCGTAATCACGTGGCGAGCGTTAGACTTTTACACGCTCGCTCCAAATATTTTTACCTTAACTCCTCAGTAAACAGCTGTTTTACGAATGGTTTTCTGTGCGTAAACTGACACTTTACGCTCGGTTGTTGGAAATAGATATTTGTGTAATAAGGGCGTAAAGTACGTCATTGCCACTCGAGAAGTGTAGATGGCCGCACGAAGCGTGAGCTGAGTGCGGCCAAACAATTCGAGAGCGGCAATGACTGTTTGCGCTCGTAATAGGCTACACACAAGATTTTTCCTACCAACATAATTGTTACATATTACATGTTTTATTTTATACTAGATGTCTTTTAGATTATTTTTGATTTGTTTCTGTTGGAACATAATGTTAACTATCAAACATAACCTCAAACTAAAAAAGAAGCAATTACTAAACGTCACCAATGAATAACAGCTATAGAATGGTTTGTAATAACAGCTGATTTAAAATTGCTGTTTGATCTAGCGTGCGGTAAAGAATCATTGCCGCTCTAGAGCGGGAAAGAAACGGAAACCGGAAATGAACTATTTTGCATAGGGGTTACAGGTGTGGTAATGCAATTATTTCCATGCAGTGGTAAGAAAACGAATATTTTGTCTGTAATCCTATGCGCCTCATCCGTGACGTGCTATAGCTATTTAGGCTTTTTCCTATCGTCAATACTAAATGGAATATTCGGCTATATACTTGATTCCGTCGCTACTTCGGCCGCTTTTCTACAATACGATCAATAGACGATGCTGTAATGTTCGATCCCATCCGGTTCGACTATTTGACGCGGTTTCAACGCTAAAGCGACTGATTTATCGTCAGGAACCGATCGTCATTGAGTCGTCACACTGGCGGATCGAGTAAACGTCAGTAATATCAGCTCCGGAAAACTCGACAAGTCCACGAGTCGAGTTTGCGGGGTTTTACTACAACAGTTGTTTCAATTTCATTGGTCGGACGTGTGACGTGTAACGGCGCCGGAAATGAAGGTAGTGCAGGGAGGGCGCGGCGCCGGCCGGTCTAGGACGCAGCACGCCATGCAGCCATCGGGGCCTGCTGTGATAACGTCTTATCGATCTCGGGCGGCGGCGCGGCGCCCACACACAGTACAGCAGGTCAGGGCGGCGCGGCTCAGAGGCAAAACTTCTGGAACATTTTGTACTTCCGAGTAACCAAGTGGGAGGTATTTTCTAAAGAGCCAGGAACCGCTCCGAATGTTATTGTTCAGAAATGCGCTGTCCCGAAAGAACTTGAAGATGTGCCTTTAATGTTCGGCGGCATGGGCATTGACTGAACACCCGTTCTACACTGTCAACATTGGGAAGTGTATTAACAATGATGTGTTGTATGACGGCCAGCTGCACCTTAGTAACATGCATAGCATTGGGGTGCATGGGCACCCCCTACTTTTAGAAATGTGTATAAAAATATAAAACTTCAGTACCGATAGTAAGCACAAAGAAAAAAACAAACAAACAAATTATGGTACACTTGTTTCTATCGTTTCGAGGATAAATTAGAAGCTTCAATTATTCACTCAAATGTTTATACCTTCACATTTGACAAAGCATTAACATGTTTTAATATTATAGCAGTCGTAGTTATAGTCTCCATATTAAAATTTTGGACAAATTAATTACATAAACTTAGGAGGGCGACGTTACAATTGCTCAAAGTCGGTAAAGAAATAAACTTTTTCAGTTAGTTACCAGAAGGCGCCGAAAGATCATGCTGGTATGATGATGTAAATTTTACAGTTAATAGATTTGAGCATTGGGTCGGTATTGTTGCAAAAGTGTATGGCATAGGCCTAAAGAGAGACTGGAAAAACCATTCAATGACGCATCTCAATCGAGAACCAAAACATGACTGTTTAGAACAGAGGTTCCCTCATAATTAACTCTCCATGCCCTAGTCCCAACCTAAAGTAATGTCTCTAAAACTAAGAAAATCTGACAAATCTAAATCAAACAATCATACAGTACTGTGTACCCATTACTTTTAGTTATTAACACCATAGTAAAATCTTAATTGGTTATTCTTTTACTTTAGTATTTATGTTACACGTAAGTTTATAAGTAAATATTCTCGTGTATTCGTGTGATGGTTCTCGAGTAATGCCAATCTGATAACAAATTAGGGATGCTGGAACTGACAAACCCTCTTGTTCAGAGATGCTGGAACTTTGTTGATGGAAAAGGGTGGAAGTAACCTTTTCCTAAAAAAGTTAAACCACTGGCCTCTGCCTTACTATTTATTTTCCAAACTACTGTACCATATTAGTCTTCTGGAGTGATTTATGGACATCATAATATACATTAATTAGTTAATCAAGCATTTCCGGTCTAGATCTGTTTATTTCCTTGTTGTAAAACTCGATTTAATTGTTATCATTATATAGTTGTAAACGACCGAGCATTGATAAGCTGACTGTGTCTTCTGGTAGACTTATCAGGGTCAAACAGTGACATATGCCATAACATTGATAACACCCACTTTGCCATTGATGCGCAGTTCTTTTCCACAATTTTTTGTGCCATCAATGAAAAGACAAATTAGTGACATATTCTTCTAATAGAACTTAACTGGTTAAATGGAGAAAGGGATACAAAGTGCCCTGATTTTCTTTTTTTCTGGTTACTGTAACCTATTTTTAGCATATACCTCAAAAAACATGTTTTAGTTTTAACTTCTTTATAAAATTTTAATTGTATTTTGAGATCCGTTTGATTTTGATTGTTCTGACAGACTATTCAAAGTTCTTACTTTTATTGTCAACAAAACTATTGATGAGGGATGATAGTTTAATACAGTTCGGTAATCCAAGAAATACAAAACTTACAAATCCCCAATCACCCAACTTTGTAAAATAAACTAGAAGTTTTTACTTCTCAAACAGTGATGTGATTTCCCTTCGAAGGAAAAAGTTTTAGTTGTGCATTTACTCCTATGTAAAAAAATAATTTACAAGCTTAGTCCCTTATAATCTATATTAAATTAGATAATTAATTACTGCATATAGCTATTGTAAGATGATTGAGAGATTATTATCCATCGCTTACATCTAGAAAGTAATATGACCTTAGGACGAAGAAGAATGGGTTAGAAACACATTATTCTGTTGATTATTGACTTACTTTGATAGCTATTATCTGATGGGATAATTTGTTTGTCTCACATTTGTTAACTATCTATAAATCATAGACTGAAGGATAGCCATGAGTGTAAAGTATAGTGTCAAATTTCATAGTGTGGATTTTTGTACCATATACTCTTTGTAAATCTTCTTGTAAACTTGCGATGGTTCTTGAGTAATGCCAGTTTGATAAGAAATTAGGGAGGCCGGAACTGACAAACCCTCTTGTTCAGGGATGCCGGAACTGACAAACCCTCTTGTTAAGGGAGGCGGGAACTGACAAACCCTCTTATTCAGGGATTCCGGAACTGACAAACCCTCTTGTTCAGGGATGCCGGAACTGACAAACCCTCTTGTTAAGGGATGCGGGAACTGACAAACCCTCTTGTTCAGGGATGCCGAAACTGACAAACCCTCTTGTTCAGGGATGCCGGAACTGACAAAACCCTCTTGTTCAGGGATGCCGAAACTGACAAACCCTCTTGTTCAGGGAGGCCGGAACTGACAAACCCTCTTGTTCAGGGATGCCGAAACTGACAAACCCTCTTGTTCAGGGATGCCGGAACTGACAAACCCTCTTGTTCAGGGATGCCGAAACTGGCAAACTCTCTTGTTCAGGGATGCCGGAACTGACAAACCCTCTTGTTCAGGGATGCCGAAACTGACAAACCCTCTTGTTCAGGGATGCCGGAACTGACAAACCCTCTTGTTCAGGGATGCCGAAACTGGCAAACCCTCTTGTTCAGGGATGCCGGAACTGACAAACCCTCTTGTTCAGGGATGCCGGAACTACTCTTGTTCAAAAGGCAGACAAAGAATGTATTCATTGTGGGAGTAAGGAGAAACTTCTTTAATTTGATGTATATAACATATACTTAGATTGATGCAATGGGCTTTCAGTGAAAATTATGGACAACACTTTAAGTTTTCACTTTTTAATGTGTTGGAGGAAAGGACAAAACTATTTGATATGAATTTATTTTAAGAGCGAGGCTATGAGGTTTTATATGTTTTTATGATTGGTTTTTCTTTGTATAAAAATTAATAGAGCAACAATAAGTTATTTGGAAATATTAGGTCGAAGAACTGAGAAAAGGTTGCAAAAATACTAAATAGTACATTTTGTTACTGTTAGATGTAATATTGTCAGCTCACTTTCATTGATGATGTCGTAAATTTCGTAGTAGTAGATGATGCCGCTAAACACTCAATTTCAAAGAAAAAAATTTGGGCATGAACATTCTAAACTATAGGGGACCAAGAGTGGTTCAATGTTCGGATAATCAAGGGCAAAACTTATTTTATAATAATAACCACTAAACAGTTAATTGATTTTTTCGACATAAAATACTTAGACTTCCCTAAATAATACATTAAAACAACAACAAAAATTGTTGCCAATTCTTTGCTCTTTAGACTTTTTTGTTATTTTTGCCATTTTGTAATAGGTTTTTTAAAATTCTAATGACTAAATTAGTTAGCCGTTCAGTGGTTCAGATAATCAACTATCTACAGAAATCAATTTTAAAACTTTCAGAAAAGAGAAAATTACAGATTTTGGCTGCAGGGAACTAGTAGACACCCTGTTATATTAGTTCCTCATTGTTTAACTAGTCTTTTTCTCCAATTAGGCTAATGACAGCAGAAACCTGATGATGCAGTGTCTACCGGACTGTAATTTGGACAGGCTAGTGGTGTATTAACGGTTTTCATTGTCTCACTCCTAACATTGGCTCGGTGTTGCAGGGCCATCGTTCGTTTTGTGCTGACACTCACACAGTTCTACAAGTGGAAGCTACTGGGAGGGGGAACGGCTCGCATCTTCTCCACTAATGTTCGCAGACACCCCAACAAGATCGCCTTCCGCTTCCAAGACCAGTCATGGACTTTTCAACAAGTAAATAAGTCTCATTATTGCAGGTTAATTGTACTGCTCCTGTGTCAGACATGGATTTATCAATTGACGGTTTGTAATTTTAAATATTTGAGCTTAGGAGAAAATTTCAGCTATATTTGTCTCTAAAAGAACTGTTAGATTTGGTGTGGTAAAACATTCATGTCCAAGTATATATTTGATTTTGGACAACTCTGATGTACCTAGTTTGTTCTTGCTATGAATTGCTAAAGAGTCTAGTATCGAACCTTTAAAAAGCTACTAGCTTTTCTTAAAATCAAACTGACGACCTTTAAATTCAACCATAAGAACTCAGCTACCCAGTCAGTTTATGGTGGAATGGGAAGTTTGTTATCACTGACTTGCAATGTTAATAATACCATAAAAAAAACCTTCTGTTGTTAGATTCAGTTGATGATTTTGGCTCTCAAATTAATTTTGGGCACTCAATTTTCATCTCTTGAATGAATTTGTCAACTTTATTTACATTAAAGATTTTCATCCTAGAACACAACTGATTGTAGTTCTTCTTCAAACGTAAAGAATATATAGAAAACATTCTCAAAACACTCACAAAAAGTGGTTAAAAACACAATCAGATATAAGCGATCATATCGCCTGATTAATAATCAGACTTTGACTAACCGTTCATTATGTATATTAACATTGGAGTGTTATGTATATTAACATAATCATAATTAACATGGAGTTTTGATTACGTAACGTTAATTACGTAATTACGCCTAATCCTAGGTGGAGGACACCACGAACCAGGTGGCCAACTATTTCCGCAGCGAGGGTGTTCGGCAGGGCGACCATGTTGGACTGCTGATGGAGAATCGGCCGCAGGTCGTGTTCTACTGGCTGGGGCTGACCAAGCTGGGCGCGGTGACCGCGCTGATCAACAACAACCAGCGGACGACGGTGCTGAGCCACTCCATCAGCGCTGGCGGGTTCACCAGGATCATCTGCGGCACTGAACTGCTGCATGGTAATAACAACATGTAGCGCAACCTGTAACGATGTGAGACGAGCTTTAACTTCAATATTTTATAACAGTAGAGCTACGTACGCACTATGGCGGCACTGAATGGGTGGTACGGCACGGCCTGCAGTTTTTAGAGGGGGTGCGCGCTCTAGTGGATATACGGCATTCCGCCATTCCGGACATTCTCCACTTCCATCAAAAGAGATCCGTTTTTGAGGAGAGTCGGTTAAATATGCATATGGCTGAGGAACTAGTGGTGATAAGTTTCATTTTTTAAGAGAAAAATAAGGAAAGAAGATTAAGATAAAAACAATACTTCTATAATTATATTATTTTCGACTATTGATGTATTGGGGATGTCTCATAATGTTCAACTTCTTGTACTTACCCATTACAACTGTCGACTTTAATAGGCCACATATATCGTTGTTAAGTGGATTTAACAACTAATTCTGCTGTTGCGAGCTGGGTAGAACGACGAAAATGCCATGCCGTCCAGAGGGGAGCGTGCACTAAGAAATCACGGCAGTTCAGAAATGTCCTGAGATTCCTTCTCCCGAATCTTTTGCAAAACAGCGGAAGGTGCGATTGTCCGGAAGTGTCCGTTCCGTGTCGTACTGTGTAGTGTGTGCATATCTTAAAAACCCACAAACTCAAGTGGTTTGAGGCACTGTTGAGTTTAGTGAACAAAGAACTTTTTGGAGCCGAAATTCCTCCCGCCATTTACTTGATAATGTCTTAAAATGACGATCGGACTGTGGAAAAGTAGTTGTGTACATTCAAGTTAAATAGCTGAAAAATTTATCGAGCATTATAATATTGTGTCAACGATATTCACATCGCAGATAAGCGAATGCTGTATCAGCGGCAACCAAATTGTGTTTAATTACTGTATTTCTGTGTAATATCGACGATTGGGCTTCTAAAAGTATACAATATTTCAACAGAACTGCCACGGTTTAAAAATCGAAAATTGCAAGTTTCAATGTATTGCACTTTGGCACAACACTTTCGCAATTTATTATTGCAATCTACAGTGGAACCTATATTAACCGTCACCCTCAGGACAGTGAATATGACGGTTAAGTGAATAACAGTGAAAGTGACGGATAACTAAAATGTCGTTACAAACCTGTACATTGGTAGTTTTAAAATTATTTGTTCGAAATTTAACCCAGTAAAAGTGAATAATAATACATAAATATATCAACTAATGGTCATTGACATTGTATTTAAACTCAATTTCACTTACTCTTTCTTCACTGTTTCATTTACGATACATTTATAGTAGCAGAATGTGTATTTACGCAGTGACGGTTGATCGAGGTTCTACTGTAACTGCCATTTGAAACTATTACAAAATCTACTAACCATAAACTGTAACAACATAATGAAGTGTGAGCCTGATTAAAAGGTTGGTTACATGATAATGTGATGTCCAAGCTGTTGGCATTAAGTTTGTGTAAGTTTTACTACGTGCTGTACCCACAGACACTGCTCTGTGGGCTGGAAAAAACCCAGGAAAGAATAATGAAAGAGAGGTGTAGTAGGAATCCTACCAAATGGTAAAAATAATCATCAATTTGGACATGTATCAACCAGTTATCTATTGATTTTCTGTTGCAACCGATTTTAATTTTACTCTCAGTTATAAATGTCCTGTTGTATACTTGATTATTCTTGTTCCTATCAAATTTTATTGTCTTTGTCTTTTATTTACTCGCCGATAGTACCTTGTGCTTGTGATGGTGTGTCTTCATCCATAAACATATCTCCAGAAAATATCCTGTCCGAAAACAGAAGCCAATCTTTGTTTCCAATACAGGGAGAATGGATATAAGTTAAATGAGAGATAGGCTGAGAAGTGTGGCAGGCATAGTTTTAAGCCACTGAGCATTGCCGTTACCATACCATGGGAGAGTGCAGAGAGGTTCAATAGTTAGGCACCCATGTTCTATGTGTCCTCTGCCCCTATATCACCTGAACTGAGTAAGGTTTTATAATTTTGCAACTATAAGTTTCTGTCTTCAAGTTGTTGGTCTCGTATGCTATTCTATCAATAATTTTTATAAATGATTGCTTCATAAAAATTTCAAAACAAAATTACTCAAGTGTACAACAATATATTTATATATTATGACAACTGTATAAAAATAGGTTCTAGTTTTTAATTAGGGTGATAGCGCTGTTTTAGAAGCTCTTGCTCTTTTCCAATTACTTAGATGAGAGCTAGATAGAATATGTCTAATTAGGACGGTCTAATGGATAGCTAGATATAGTGTAACAGAAATATTGTTGTCAATCATTCCTGTATTATATGCGTTTGCAGCTCTACAGGAGGTACTACCAGAGTGGCCCCAGTTGCGGGTGTACCTGACCGGCGCCCCTCCATCCTCTTCGCCCTCGCAGTGTGTCGCCCTCGACCCAAGCCTGGCCTCCGCCTCCGTGGCGCCCCTCCCGCGCAACACAGCCAAGGTCGACATGAACGACAGCTTCCTGCTCATCTACACATCTGGCACCACCGGCATGCCCAAAGCTGCAAAGATGACACACTCCAGGTGAGGGGTTTTGTAGTAACTAGCAATCGGTCAAACTTCTTTTAAACTATTTAAATAAAACATTTTAACAATTTTTGATTGTTTGGAGTTTGTACGTCTATGTGAATATCTTGAGAACTTTGCTAAGCACAAATTTTAACCCCTCCCCCCATTATTTTTGTTAACGAACTTATTAATGTGTTTATAGTACATCATGAATAATGCTTTGGTTTATTTCTGGACGCCAGTGGCAATTTTAAACGTTCTTTAGGGAACAGACTTTGTCAGAACCTTGGTCTTGATACTTTGATGATGCCGGATGGCATCTTTTATTAGTAACTCAATGGCAAATGTCAATTAGATCTATAACTGTCGAGGATGTTAGATGTTTTCTAAAGAATCTGTCAACCAGTGATTTGACTAAGCAAATGGCCATTTGAAATGTTTGTAAACATGAAATGTTAAAAACGGATTTGACTGTTTTATCGATATAAATTGGTGATGCGAATGAGTGTTACTTGTTTTACAATTTTGAATTTATATAATTTTCAATTTATAAATCTTAGGGGCTTGCTCACTATTTTTACTTCATGAAACTCATATCTCAGGGTCGCTCTAAATTGGGTGCGGCGTGGGTGCTCTCATCATATGAGTAAAAGATGACTCGTTTGAATTTGAAGCATGTAAATATATTCAATGAAAAATTTTTATACTACAACTTGAATTTAAACTAACTTATTTATGGGGAAGGGAAACATAGAGATTATCCTATTCTGACCTATTTAATATTTTAAGGAAGGGTTAACACAGAGGTTACATGATCTATTAAATAGAAATTGAGAGTTTTTGGTTTGCCCATTCAGTAGAAATTATAATCTTAACCGATCACAAACTTGTATTTAATCCCACGCTGGCGTCCTCACAGCTGCGACCACGAGGCATCTGATTATATCCATTAACCATCACTTATTTTCCAAAATATTCTCGAAAAAACCTTTTAAAAACATTCCCTACTTCACTGGTGAAACAAACACTTTGTTTATATTATTAAACTTATGAAGATGGAACAGATAATTCAAGATTTAAAAAATTATGTTTAGAGCCATTGTGAACTCCATCCGATCACTCGGATGGTTGAGATCAGAAGAAAGAAGAAAGATTTTTTCGATCTCTTTTGCTTTTATTTTTAGCGGAAACAAACTTACCAACCTTTAGTATTTTTCCCCATTAAATTTACCGATTGTGCCTTTTTCCCCGTACAACCTGCTGAGTGCCTGCCTTTTTTAAGTCTCTGGCAATTTAATTTTCCCATACAGTTGGCTGCACTTATTGTTTTCCCCTCTCTGATCTCTTTGATTAGTTTGAGGTTATGTCAATCTTAATTAATTAAATTTTATTTTCCTTTACAAAACCCATTTTTTATTGTTTATTGTGTTAAAATAATAAGATTTTATTCTTGGCTAAATTTGATTTTAAGTGATACTTTCCGAGTTATGATGCTAATTACGCGTGTCCTTTAACATGTGTCCCCTGTTCTACCAGAATTTATCGTTTTCTAATTTTCGTTTATTTATTTAATTGGTTTTAGTTATTACAGGTAAGTTTTATCATTAATTCCTGAGAGTATTCAATATTTGTGCTTTTCATCCATTTAATATATGTTTTTTCTGTCTTTAGGCCCTACTCTTATTTATTAGGTTAGGCCTATGGCCTAGCCTATAATTTTCATCAGTTGAGATGTCCTTAAAAATGTCCCAGTATGTTGCTCCTATTAGGCTACTATCGGTTTGATGCCTTATGTTCTGGGTGAATATGTTGTTTATTTCATTAGGCCATGATTAGTACACAATTTATATAGGCCTACAGGTTTCCGACCTTCTACAATACCCCCCCTTTGGCCTAATGAATATTTTTGTTATCAAAAGTATTCTTGAGCCAAAGATCTTATAAAAAAATTAGTTTCTCTTTAAATAAAATAGTTATTCTTTATTAGATTTATTACTTCATTGTTTATTAAGGGCAACCGTTATCCCTGCTCTAAAATTGTTTCCCTATTCTAATCCCTTTTACATGTCAAAATCAGAATTCCTTATATCTAAACATAGTTACATAATATACAAGTCAATTTCAAAACACGAATTTCAAGAAAAATTACAAAAATCAATCCTTAAATCTAAACACAAGTTTTTCTTAAATTTTACACAATCAAAATTCCTTATTAGTAACTATTCTCTCTTCATTCAGAGTCTATTGTTTTTGACTGCAGATGCACATTAGTGTGAAACTTATTCAGTTTTGTGGTGACTTTATAGCCTACAATGCAAATCACTATTCACAATGCATGCGTAGCTAGCCATTTTAATTCCATTTGTTAACCCTGTTTCAACTTCACTCAACCCTGTCTTACTTTCCCTTTTTCCTTAATTAGTTCATTTCAGTTAATATAAGTCCCACCTGCTGTGAACTTTTATTATAGAACTTCTTGCTATAACACCAACAGTTAAGATCCATTCCTATAAATGTTCATGGTTTACACACATTTCACTTTTTTGCAGGTTCAATTGTTTAATTAATTTAGTCCATTTGCTTTTCATCCAAATTTTCAGAAGATAAGATTTTACTAATTATTTGTAGTATAAAATAATGGTGCAATAAGAAATTTTCAGAGGATAGCACACTAACCTGGTCAGTCCTTCTAGTGTTTACCTCACTCTGTCGGTTGTTTCTCTCTTCTTCTCCACTGTCTGTCTATTTGGTCAGTACCAATGCTTACTTCTCGTACCTTTATTCTCATAAGTCATCATCTTCTTACTCATTTCCTTTTTTAGGCTCACACCACTCACCACATTTTCACTGTTCTTCATTTTACACTGCACTGCACTATTGGGCAACCTCCCTACCTTACCTCTAAATTTCTATACCCGTTTTACAATTTCAAACGTATTTAAACAATTTTTACAAAAGAAAATGCTTTTCAGAAATTCCTATTCTAACACCCTCCTAACACATTTAATTCAAATGAGTCATTTTGTTCTTTGTTTTGTTTCGGTAAAAATCAATTTAATTTAATTACTCTTTTTACCAATGAGTAATTATTGTGTTTGTCTTTAACATAACTTAGCTAAATTCATTACTCATTCATTTTTTATGTTTAACACTTGTTACAACAAGTGTCAATGCACTTTCCTATCTATTTGTCTCTCAAGAACCTATTCCACATCTTTCATTACTTAAAATTCTGTTTGTTTGTTATCCCCCATAACTAATGTATACCTTTTAGTATAATAATAATATAATGTATATAATGTAATTTTTTTTTTTTAACTTCTTCTTCTTAACCTAAATAGTGGCTAGTTTGTTTAACATGTCTTGCCCACTCTACCCTAGACAGAGGTGAAATTTTGACTCTACATAATTGGTGTCTAGCGGAATGCGTAGTCCATTGGTGTTCAGGCTTTTGAAAAATTTTGTGAAGGGTCATAGAACACCTTTAATTGGGGAACCGATCCACCTTGAACTACTCGAACATGGAGTTACCCCATCGACATGTGCATTGCCATCAAACTATGATGTCCATGCACATGCCACAAGGCCTCCTTACCAGTTCGGTAGGTCATGTGTGTCACAATTCAATATCATTTCTGTGTTTGTTTTGGTTGCCGAGACTTGGTTCGAACAACCGATTGCCTTAAAACTAAATATTCATTATAATCATTCATTCCAGTCCTCTCTCGCCAAGATGGATCGATATTTGTTGTGGTAAAATCCATTCATCACCATCCATCTGCTCACACTAACATTGTCAAGTCCAGGTATTTGAAAGAAATAATTTTATTATTTATAATTTCTTCTTCCAATTACCTCAAAAATATACAATTTTTTTTTTATCAGTATTACTGTCTTTAAAATTAAAATTCATGAGACCTATTAAAACTTTACACTTACTTTTTGTTATTTTTGTAATAAAATTATTTCTTGGTTTTTCGTCCTCCTTATGGTTCGCAAATATTTTTACTCCCCATAAGGTCTTATACCTCTGTTTAGCTTTGCTTAAAGGGCGCAAAGTAACAAGTATCTAACAATGAAAAACCCATAAATTTCTTAAGGCCTATTCTACCCCTTTTCTTTCTTCATGAAACCTTTTCAGTTGTGTTACATTGTAAGTCCCTACTATTCTTTCAGAATTAATTTCTTTAACTACATAAGCATTCTCCATCTTTATTTCTGTTACTACAAAAGGACCTGTGAATAATAGGAAAAACTTCTTAATCTTTTTGTCTAGCTTATTTGATAAATTATGAGTTTTTACTAATACTTTGTCACCTATGTTAAATTTAATTGGTCTTATGTTTTTATCAAATTTTTCTTTTCGCTTTTGAGCCTTGTTAAGAATTTTTTCTCTGACTAATCTGACACATTCTATTTCATTAAATTCCCTTTTGTTAGGAAACTCTATTACCTTTTCCAAAAAATGAGTATTTACTCTACCTAGCATAACCTCTGATGGTATATGTTCAGTTACTCCATGTACCGAGTTGTTCAGGCATTCCTCAATGAAAAGTAATGAATGTGGCCAATTAGTATGTTTCTTATGACAATAGATCCTAATCATTTTGTTGATCTCTTTATTGATCCTCTCAGTTGGGTTTGATTGTGGATGATACATTGATGTGTGAACTGGTTTAATACCTGCTTCACTTAATTTTGTGTACCATAGGTCACTAGTAAACTGACTGCCATGATCACTTAGAATTGACTCTATGTGCCCTACTTCTGGAATGTATTTTTCAAAAATCTTATTTAATAGAACTTTACTTGTTGCCCTTTTAATAGGGTACATTTTCACAAATTTTGAAAAAACATCTATTAGTACAAAGATATACTTTACTCCTCCAATTCCCGTTGGCAGCTCACCTATCAGATCAACGGCTATCAACTGCTTTATTCTTTCCGGAATGATCGGATTTAGGCTTCCAATAGCTTTTTCATTTATATGCTTAGCCTTTTGGCATAGCAGACAACATTTCAATTGACTCTTAATTCTTTTTTCCATATTTGGAAACACACAAAATTGTTTCATACATGAATATATTTTTCCACCCCCCATATGTCCATACTTTAAATGTGCCATTTCTACTAAGTTTTTTACGAGATTATCCGGTATACAGACTCTAAACTGGTTATGGTTATTTCTACTTTTTTGAAATAAAATTCCCTTGTGTAATTTAAAATTTTCTTTAATGTTCCCCATCCCCTCTGACTCTAGATTTTCAACAATATTTCTTAACCTATCATCTTCTTTTTGTTGTTTATCTAAATTCTTAAGTAATTTTTTCATTTCCCTATCCTCCACCCCTAGTTTCAAATTTGCTTTAAGTACTTGGATTGTATTCATTGTAGTTTTACTTACAAACTCTTCATCTGTCACTCTAGATAGAACATCAGCTGGTACATTATCTTTACCTCTTACATAGTCAATTTCCAGATTGTACTCTTGTAAAACTAGACTCCATCTTAATAGTCTACCATGAGTAAGTCTACAGGTTTTAAAAAATGATAACGCCCGGTGATCTGATTTCACTATTACTTTAAAATGCCCAATGATGTATGACCGGAATTTTTTACATGCAAATACTACAGCTAACAATTCTTTCTCTGTAGTTGAGTACCCTTTCTCTGCTTCAATTAGTGACCTACTCGCAAAGTTAACTACTTTCTCTTCCCCCTCATTATCAATTTGGTACAAAATTGCCGATACACTAACATCAGACGCGTCTGTATTTATATAGAAAGGTTCATCCCATTTAGGATGATGTAGGATTACTGATTCTAAAAACTTTTCTTTTATTTCTCTAAAAACTTCCCTTTCCATGTCTCCCCATTTCCATTGCTTTTTACTACTCATTAAATGATTAAATTTAGTTGTTAAATCTGAGTAATTCTTTTGAAATGCACGATAGTAGTTACACATCCCTAGGAAAGCTTGTAATTTCTTAAGGCAGTCTGGTTCAGGAAAATTTTGAATTTTTTCTATTTTCTCAGGGTCCATTTTGATTCCTTCGTCACTCAAAATGTACCCTAAAAACTTAACTTCCTTTTTCAAAAATTCTGTTTTCTTTAATTTGACTGTCGCCCCACATTCAGCTAACCTACTTAAAACTTTGTCAAGATGATTAATATGTTGGTCAAAAGTTTCTGAGGTAATTAAAATGTCATCAACATAGCAAGTTACAAAATCCGAAAATTCAGGACCAAAAATAGTATCCATCGCCTTAGTGAATAGTGCCGTACTGACATTTAACCCAAAAGGAAGTCGTTTGTATTGATAATTTTTTCCGCCAAACGTGAATGCAACATATTTCCTTGATTCTTCATCAAGCAGAACTTGATGAAAACCCATGGTCAAGTCTAGAGCAGTGAAATATTTGACATTCATAAATTTTTGTAAAATTTCCTCGGTTGTTTCTGTCGATTGTCTATCAGGGTGTAAATAAGTATTAATTTTCCTTGAGTCTAAACAGGTTCTGATTGACAGATCCTTTTTTACTACACATACTAATGGATTTGAATAACTACTGTGTGAGGTTTCAATAATGTCCATCTCTTTGAGTTTGTTTAGCTCCTCTTCCACAGCTTTTCGCTTGTGAAAAGGCACTGGGTATGATTTTCCTATGTACGGTGTGTCTACCTTCAAGTTTAATTTTGCTACATAATTTTTTATGCATCCCGGCCTGTCAGAAAATACTTTTTTATTTTTTGTTAGAACTTCATGTAATTTGTTTATTTTAATCTCACCCCCCACCCCCCATTCTTTTTCAATCCCCTATATTTTTGATTTTATCTGCTGATCTACACCCGTTTCAACACTTTGCTCTTTGCTGATTGCTGTTTTATTTTCAGTTAATTCAGTTAACTGTAATACTTTAATTTCTTTTAGGCTACTGTCAAACTCATCATCCGTTCCCGTTACACATTGACTAATAAAGTTAACCCTTACAATATTTACACTCCCAACACTGGTCTCTCTACTACCTTGTCTCAAGCTGATTCTATAATATTTGCTCAAATATACTATGTTTAATTTCTTTTCGTTAAAGTCTACCACTGCTTGATATCTTTGTAAAAAGTCGCAACCAATCAAGAAATCAACTTGAATCCCTTTTACCACTAAACAATCAATAGGTACCTTCAATTTTCCCATTTCCACTTCTAATTGTACTTGTTTTTCAACTCTTTTGCTTCTATTTCCGGTAATCCCCATTATCGTCGTGTTAGCTATTTTAAGTTCAGGAATAGTATAGTCTACATTATTATTTACATTCGTTAGAAATTGTTCTGATATCACTGTCGCCTGTGATCCAGTGTCAATGATACATTTGCTGTTTAGTTTCCCTATTTTTATTTCTATTTCAGGGAGCACTACGCTAATTGGTTTACAAATCCCATCATTGAAATTGTTCTCATCGGTTAGTTCATCACTTAAATTGTTCTCACAAAAGATCGAATTGCATTGTTTGTTTTCACAATTACTATCAATTATAGGATCAGTCACATCGAGTGCTATATTAATCAAGTCTCTTACTACTTCGAAACCTTTTGAATTTAAATGAATTAGGTCTTCGCGTTTCCCATATCTACTATGTATAACCTTTTCAAACAATCCCAACTTGCAACCAGTTTTATCTTCTTGGTTCAAAAATTCTTTATTAATGTCAATTACTTCAATCAAATCATCTTTGTTTAGGCTCCTAATAAAACTGTTCAACACTTCGAGTTCATCATAATGTTTACCGTCATTTATTGCAAGTTTAGGGATTGGAGGAAAAGTTAACACTACTATCCTTTCACATGTTTCTTTAAGTGTTTCAATAAGAACTTTAAAATCAATAATAATTGATCCTACAGGTCTTTTTTGTAATAAATCATTAGTCCCTATCCATACAATTACTTTTTTATCAATTTTATCTTTATTTGTTGAGACTAAGTTTGCTAAATCTGTAACTGTCTGACCACCTATTGATAACCCGATACACCATTTACCACATATTAAGGAGGCTTCTTTACCTAGAATATATTTGCTATATCTAACTGATTGGGAGTCCCCCAGTAATTCATATCCCCTTACTATTGGTTTATAAATACTTTTAATCCCGGTTTCCTCCCCAATATGTGGGCTGCCTTGTCAGTCGTTCCTGTCCCCATTTGGAAAAACTCTCCCAGAAAAATTACCCCTTCCCCTAAAATTACCCCTTCCCCTGAAATTACTCCATCCTCTGTTCCCATTCTCTACCCATCTCTTAGGTTCATTCTTGTCATTTTCCCTAATTCTATCCCTTTCACTTCCCCTTACCTCTACTACATTAGTTTTAATTTCCCTTGGTTTGTCTTTTTCATTCCTGTGTTCATCTCTCTTATAGTTAGGCCTATACTGGTCCCTTTCAAATTTAATAAATCTATTGTTAGGCAGGCTTTCCCTATCTCTTACTATCCCGATTTTTTTACACAGATTCTCCATGTCACTTTCACTACTTATTTCTTTAACTGACATCGCCGACTGGATAGCGGCGCCTAGACTCTCAGGTAGGTGTTTACATATGTAATTGAGAAACAATTCAATACTTAATGGCTTATCTAACATCTTATTGATCGAGTATTGGTTCATGACATAGGTTACTAAATCTACCCCACTGTTACCGAAGTTACCATTCCCAGTTAGGTCATGTTCAAACTGTCTTTGTCTGATTACCCCCCAGTACCTCTTTTTAAATTCGGTTTCGAACAATGAAAAATTGACAAACTTGTCCAAGTGCTGTCTCACCCAGATCTTTGGTTCACCCTCGAGAAACTTTATGATGTTTAAAAGCTGGGCTTCCCAATTTTCCCCAGATACATCTACAAATTTCCTAGCATACTTAAGAAATGTCATGGGATGCAGCCCATTTACCTGATTGTCAAATTTACTTAGAAATAATTCAGCATTGGCATTTATAGTGTTAATTGATTTTATTTCGGCACAACTACTAATGTTCAGTGAGTGTTTTAATTTCCCTTCTATTTTCTTAGAGATCGACTCAATATATTCAATCTCCTCAATAGGCCTACTTTTTTCGAGTGACTCTAGCCTATTACCTATCACTATGGCTTCATTGTCATATCTATTTTTAAATTGATCTAGCTTTGAGGAGCAGCTATTGATTGACTTTTCACATCTGTCTACTCTTTCTACATTCTTAATGTTTGTTTCCCTAACCTCATTATTTACTTCTTCTAGGCTAGCCTCTATCTCTCCTACTTTGATCCCTACTCTCTTGACTTCATTGTTGATCGCGCTAGTTTTATCATTAATTAATTTAACACATTTCTCATCATTTACGTTTACTGTTTTTTCAAGATTATCTACCCGGCAGTCTGTCTCCTGAAGTTTACTCTGAATCAAATCAACTCTACTGTCAGTCTTATTAAGGTCTATTCTAATCTCATTTACCCTATCATTTAGCTCTTGTTTAAATTCTTTAATGCCCTTATCTATTTTGTTACTTAGGTCCTCTATTTTGACATTCAGGTCCTGTCTTAAAATATTAAATTGTTGTAATAGTATGTTAAGCATGTCATTGTTTGTCTGTGTAGGTGTGGGTGTGTCTTTGTTTTGTTCAACTATGTCTATGTGTTTCTGATTGCTATCAATCTCATTAGTGTCATTGTTCATATTTGAATCTACAGCGTTTTCATCTTCATTAGGTTTGAGGGACTCTAAATCGTCACAAATAGAGTTCGAGGAATCACCTTCAAAGCCCCTGAACCCAGATTCCAAAGAGTCACCGTCAACACTCATTTTTTAGATGAGAGCCCCACGTTGTTGGTCGCCAATTGTTACTTGTTTTACAATTTTGAATTTATATAATTTTCAATTTATAAATCTTAGGGGCTTGCTCACTATTTTTACTTCATGAAACTCATATCTCAGGGTCGCTCTAAATTGGGTGCGGCGTGGGTGCTCTCATCATATGAGTAAAAGATGACTCGTTTGAATTTGAAGCATGTAAATATATTCAATGAAAAATTTTTATACTACAACTTGAATTTAAACTAACTTATTTATGGGGAAGGGAAACATAGAGATTATCCTATTCTGACCTATTTAATATTTTAAGGAAGGGTTAACACAGAGGTTACATGATCTATTAAATAGAAATTGAGAGTTTTTGGTTTGCCCATTCAGTAGAAATTATAATCTTAACCGATCACAAACTTGTATTTAATCCCACGCTGGCGTCCTCACAGCTGCGACCACGAGGCATCTGATTATATCCATTAACCATCACTTATTTTCCAAAATATTCTCGAAAAAACCTTTTAAAAACATTCCCTACTTCACTGGTGAAACAAACACTTTGTTTATATTATTAAACTTATGAAGATGGAACAGATAATTCAAGATTTAAAAAATTATGTTTAGAGCCATTGTGAACTCCATCCGATCACTCGGATGGTTGAGATCAGAAGAAAGAAGAAAGATTTTTTCGATCTCTTTTGCTTTTATTTTTAGCGGAAACAAACTTACCAACCTTTAGTATTTTTCCCCATTAAATTTACCGATTGTGCCTTTTTCCCCGTACAACCTGCTGAGTGCCTGCCTTTTTTAAGTCTCTGGCAATTTAATTTTCCCATACAGTTGGCTGCACTTATTGTTTTCCCC
The DNA here is from genome assembly GCA_030545055.2 of Neoaliturus tenellus. NCBI lineage: Eukaryota > Metazoa > Arthropoda > Insecta > Hemiptera > Cicadellidae > Neoaliturus > Neoaliturus tenellus. Next base: position 331,806,181 of record CM061531.1, on the reverse strand, counting down.
TCTCTGATCTCTTTGATTAGTTTGAGGTTATGTCAATCTTAATTAATTAAATTTTATTTTCCTTTACAAAACCCATTTTTTATTGTTTATTGTGTTAAAATAATAAGATTTTATTCTTGGCTAAATTTGATTTTAAGTGATACTTTCCGAGTTATGATGCTAATTACGCGTGTCCTTTAACATGTGTCCCCTGTTCTACCAGAATTTATCGTTTTCTAATTTTCGTTTATTTATTTAATTGGTTTTAGTTATTACAGGTAAGTTTTATCATTAATTCCTGAGAGTATTCAATATTTGTGCTTTTCATCCATTTAATATATGTTTTTTCTGTCTTTAGGCCCTACTCTTATTTATTAGGTTAGGCCTATGGCCTAGCCTATAATTTTCATCAGTTGAGATGTCCTTAAAAATGTCCCAGTATGTTGCTCCTATTAGGCTACTATCGGTTTGATGCCTTATGTTCTGGGTGAATATGTTGTTTATTTCATTAGGCCATGATTAGTACACAATTTATATAGGCCTACAGGTTTCCGACCCGCTACATGAGTGATGAGCAATCTCCATGATTTCCCGTCGGCGTAGTTATTGGCCAAGACCAGCTGAGTCATTTGTCAATATAAGTACAGTAATTATTAGTATAAATAACAAAGGTAGATTTATGACAATATAATCAACATTTCATCCAAAAAAGGGCACAGCATGATGGATAAAATGGCGTAATATACAATAGTAAAAGTTTTGGGTTGTGAAGTCAACATTTTCATACTTAGGTGATGATATTTATTTAATGTTACTCTTAATAAATTTGTAGACAATATCATTGATTGCTAAACAAATGGGATAAAAAGCATCCTAAGTCCGTCTCCTGGTTCTAAGATCCCTTTTCACCAATTTTCAGCCAAATCGGTTGAGCCGTTCTTGAGTTCTTGAGTAAATAGTTTAACTAACACGACTCTCTTTAATATATAGATAGGTTTGGTACTTCAATTAATAATAACATAATTTAATAAAATTGTTTTGATTTGATTTGAACTAAAACAATGCTATCCCGCGCAGGTTCTTCATGATGGCGCGCGGACTGTACAACATGATGTGGATGCGCGGCGATGACGTGGTGTACGACAGTTTGCCACTCTACCACACGGCTGGGGGCTGTCTTGGCGTTGGGCAAGCTGTGCTGAATGGTCTCACAGTCGTGATCCGGCCGAAATTCAGCGTTTCCAACTTCTGGACCGACTGCATCAAGTACAAATGCACTGTAAGTTGGCCATTGAAAGGAATTGCCCAGAGATCAGGGCTGGATAGATCACATGATCATGAGCTTTGCAGATGATGCGTTGCTAATGACGTCTTCTTTAAATTGTCAACAGTGTAATCTGATTACTAAACATTTCCAGTAATTTATACTGTTTTTCTCGATAAATACTGTTCATGAAAATGAAACCAAGAGTTTTTGACAAATCCTTGTGGAAACACCTTATCAAGGCCTGGTGAGATTGGAATTACTTGATGATTAATTGTAGTCTATTTTCAATTTTCTCCTTGTCAATTTAGGTTGATTTTAATTCTGATAACATTATATTATGTGGGTATCTAAAATGTAACTCCTTTTAGTGAAGAATCAATAATTATTTAGATTAATAGCATGGAAAATAATGGAAACCAAATGTAAAAATGACTTTGACCCTAGCAAAGAACGCTTATTCCTTTATGTGTTGTCAACTTTATGTATGTGTCCTTTGTGTAGAGACAGAATGTCAAAAACCTATTTATATCCCTCTATCAATTACTTTTCTAAGAGTTGTTTCAAATGATAAATAATTTTTACGTTTATTTATCCAAACAATTTGATTACCTTGAACCACCAAATTAGTTTGAATAATCGACTCTATTGTAATACGACCTTCACCTTACCAGTGCATCACCTAAGTCTTTTTGCTAACAAATTTTTCTATGGTTCAAAGGAACCATCTAAAAAATAATTTACCTGATAAGCTAAATTAGGACCGAAAGCCTGAATTAGGAATTAGGACTGATAAAGCCTGATAAGAGGACCAAGCTTGTTCTAAAAAAAATAAGCTCCATGAATGACTGACAGATACACCTTTCAACTCAGAGAGTGAAGTCCTCAACTAGAGAAATCGTCTATCAAACAGATTTTCTGCTCTTTTTTATCTAATCTCTAATATTACATGTACGAAAGATCGCCCGTGGCCTGACAGTTCGGTGATGTTTGCGGCAGGTGGCCCAGTACATCGGAGAGATGTGTCGGTTCCTGCTGGCCGCGCCAGAGGCCGAGGCGCAGCGGAGCCACGCGGTGAGGCTCATCGTCGGCAACGGACTGCGGCCACAGATCTGGCGCGAGTTTGTCGATCGGTTCGCCATCCGGGAGGTCGGAGAGTTCTACGGCTCCACGGAAGGCAACTGCAATATGGGTGAGTGAACGCATGTGACGTTTTACAACTGTTAGCACTCGACATGAGCCATTCTGAATACATTACAATCTTGTTTATTTAACTCTGAGAGATCCGAAATCTGCTTCATCTGAACAAATGATCCGGATTTGTCTTAAACAACTGTTAAATTAATTTTTACGTTTCAGCACCTTCAATCCAGTATTTGTTATGCCCGCAGTACATGATCATATTGCATTTTACATTGTCAGGCGCTTCTCTATAATCTGCATCTTTTGTTGTGATTGACAATGCAGTTAAGTCTCACCATTGCACCTTTGTTATTTGGAACAGAAAGAATTCTTAAATTGTTTTCTGGTTATCACAACTATATCTAATTTATTTTTTAGTACTGTTCTATGACATCATGTTTTAGTAAGTAAATTGTATTTAATATCTTGAATTTGAAGCTTTATTCCTGAAATGTTTCACTTCTTTATGTTAACTCATGTGTATTAAAAGTTTCAATGTCTTATTTTCAAAAGATGTCTTGTCATCATCAACAAAAGTAAATAGGCTTATAAGCATAATTGGTTGTCGAAACATTAAAAACGATGACTCACTGCTAAATCCGCTTCATCTGAATTTTCTAACATCCAAACCAGCCATCCGCCACATTATTTCCGATAAATGATACCATGCGCAGACTGGTTCTTGTCACTGCTACTAGTCGTTCTTCCTTCTTCCTTCAATAACGACTGTTATTGGAAAACAATTAATGGAACATTGGTTTAGAAAAGTCAGCCTCTAAAATCTGGAAACTTTTAAATTGTTATTTCTTTCATTGTAAATATTGAAATCATTTAAGCTATGCACTTTTCTTAAGAGCTAGGGAATCATCTGTTATCCTTATTCATTTTATTAAACAGATTTTTTTTGTATTGAAAAATTATTGAAAAAGTATAAATTTTCAAGTTTTTTCTTCAGATTTCATTAGACAACTTTAAAACTTCCAGAACGTCCATTCCCATTTTCTGTAAAAGGGTTATTCTACAAACAGTGTACATTTTCACAAGCACAAAATAAAAAAAATTAATTTTTTTTTTCAAAGTAAAATGTTCAATGGTTTTAAAAAACCTTTACCATTATAGGAAAAATAATGGTCAAGCTTAAACAAATTTCTTTTGCCTAGAAAAAAATTACAAAGTTTTATGGTGTCCACAGAAGTGACTCAATCATATTATTTTTTTTATAATAAAGACTTGTATGGAGATTTTTAAAATACCTGGTATACTAATTTATATCAGCAATATATTTATGACCTATTAGTTATGTTTTTTTTCTTTTATGTCATTCCTTCATGATCTAAATACAACAACATAGCGTGTCCACTGAAGTGACCGAGTTGTCCACAGAAGTGATGAAATTAATTCCAACATTAACCAAATGCCTAAAAGCCTATTAATTGTGTTTCTACCCTTTTCATATACCTACTTCATAGTTAGTCCATCTATTGGTGTATTATTACCATAAATTTTAGAATTAAAATTAAATAATCAGAACCGAAGGTGTATTTCAATCACTTCTGTGGACACCTATTGTCCACAGAAGTGATGTCCACGGAAGTGATGATATGTCTTTTCATTGAGCCTACACACAACAATTTTAAGGTTAGAAAATAGATATCTCCAAATTAAAATGCATTCTGAAGAAGCTTCGAGAAACTTATCTAAAATTTATCAAATTGTACATACTTGAAATTTTATATTGGTAACAGAAGTGATCTTGTATGCTTGACGTATATAATTTCTTATCAAACAATTTACATTAAACTTTAAACTACTAACTCATTCTAAGCAGCAGTTAGCTCAGTATGGAGACGTCCTCTTTCCCTCCAAAATTAATGAAGTAATCAGTGGATGCTTGCATTAGACATTTTTTTCCCTCAGATATTGGCGTGTCCACAGAAGTGAGCAGTCAACTTGGTTCACTTTTTATTTGAAAAATAGCATGGTAATGAATGTGTTATTTTTAATTTTTATTACATGCTATATGAGAACTATTCTTAACTTATCCATATCAAATGTATGCAGTAATTGTATAGTTTTGGTATAATTTTAACAGTTAAGTATTTTCATGAAACCCGAGAGGTATCAGTCCACGGAAGTGATTTGTCACCTTCTGTGGACACATTTTTCTAAAGAAAATTGTTAATAATATAGTTAAAAGTCCTAGAACTGTTTGAGTTAATGTTTATTTTTTGTTATAGAAGTTTAAAAAAATACAAATGACCTTAAAATAAATAATTTTTGACCTGTAACCGCAAAATGTACACTTTCTGTAGAATGACCCAAAAATACTTTTCTAAACAAAGGGTTGTTTAGCCTTATCAATTTGACAAGAAAATTAAGAAATACATCGTTGTAAAAAATAAATAAATAAAAGAAAGACATTTATACATAAACATTTTTTAAGCTGATCACAAAATTAAAAATAAATAATGATTTCTTACCAACACATAACACTCATACTCTTTGAGGTTTTCCAAGTTACAGTAACAAGTTTGGTTTACACAGAAGTGCTTTCTAACTAATAAAAAAGTTGTTGCTCAAGTTCAAAAGTCAAAGTGGTTAATGAAGGAAACATCCAACATATTAGGTTGATCATTATGTATGATTCATTAATAATTGATTGACAATCTTTGATTTTATGACAAAATTTGGGGAAGATAAATATTAGTTTGTTTACTTTTTAAGCCACAACCAGTGTTCAACAGTATTTTACCCTTTTCCATTTTTCTCTTTCTGCCCTTCAGTCAACACGGAGAACCAGGTTGGAGCCGTGGGTTACCTGCCGTGGTTTGCGACTCTGTTCAACCCGTACTACCTGATCAAAGCTGACCCGGAGACCAACGAGCCAATCAGGACGGAGGACGGGTTCTGCATCCGCTGTGACGACGGTCAGTGAGCCCCCTCTACAGCATTATTCATGAATAATAACTTATTTCAACGGAAATGATGCATGAAGTGTTCAAATAAAAAAAGGTTTTCAAGAAGTACGCTTTTAACACAAATTGTTAGATTCTATTAAAATATTTCCATTATTTTGTTTTTCAGCTGTTTCTCAGGATTTCTTATTAAATTATCCTTAATTTCAATCTTGGGACAACCTTTTTTCATATCTAAGAGAATTTTTTACTGTTTATTCGCAATTAGTTCTTGTAGTCGTCAGGATTATTTTCCTTCAACTGCTTTAATAGTTTCATATTACCATACTTCTGCTTTTCGATTAGCCACGTTTTACAAAAGTATTTTCTTACGTTTCGGTTCATCTTCTTCAAGCACCGCATCCATTAAAATTTAAGCAACGGCTTGTTTTTGTCATTAAGGCCTAGGCCTAACTGAAAACACAACAAAACTCTGAACAATCCGCGGGTCTGCAGCCTGGAGTAAAACTGGAGAGCTCGTTCGTGAGTAGGCAGCGTCCATCCCCGAGCCAGATCCACTGAACTTGACCTGTGAGCCTGGCTCGTACGTGAGTAGGCCGCTAAATACTCTATTTCTTCACCCAATTCAGTAAAAATCAAATTTTTAGAATTAATTTTTTGACCAATCACCCTTGAGGATGGGCCTTGGCGATAGCTAACTAGCCTTGCCTACTGACTACCCTTGATCATCCTTATTTATTTATTTATCAATGGCAATCGCGATATTTACATATAATGCTCAGAACAATCACTGTACAAAATGGATTACAAAATTTAACAGTGTATCGTGCCAAGCAAATATTTAGAATATACTTACAAGGCAGTACTATAGTAATAGCAAAGATTGTGGAAACTATCTTTGTTATTTAAACTGTCCATTGGATTAACCATTCAATAAGTTATTTAGGTAATATGATGTCTGAATATTTTTCTACTAGAATATGTTCAGGTTACAATTTGTTTTAAATATATTAACTCTTGAAACTCTACAAAGCTTAACTGTTTTTCAGGAGTTTTCAGTATTTCGTTTTTTCAGTTGTGTACTTATGAAGTGTTTCACATAATTTCAGTTTGTTTGAAGTTTTTCTTCCTTGGGCAGCTTTATCAAAACACGTTTTAATAATTTTATTTTAAATAGAAGGAAACTTTGCTCACAAGTAAGTTCAAGTTCAAACTGGCTCAAAGATAGCTCCCCTCTACAATTTATGTTTACAATTTTGAGAAACCGCAAACTCACATTTATTTATTCATTATTATTGACATTTTGCAAGTAAATTAATTCATTGTGTTTTTTGTTTTAATTGACATATAGTAATCCGGCCCAGTTACATGGAGGCTCGATTAAGAGTACGTAACTAATTTACTGAATATTACTCTGATTGATGTTCAGTTTTTTCATATATCTCTTGGTTTTCATACAAGCTACATTTCTGTTCACAGGTGAACCTGGTATCCTGGTAGGTGGAGTGAAGAAGTCCCATCCCTTCAGTCAGTTCACAGGGTATGCTGATAAAAAAGCCACGGAGAAGAAAATTCTAAGAAATGTCTTCAAAGCGGGAGACGAATACTTCAATTCAGGTAAAACTTCATAATACACTCAAATTGAATAACTATAATACAAAATAGAGTGGTTGCCTCAAAGCTAACTAACTCAATACATAAAATTAAACTGCAAATTTTCTCTTCAGGTCCTTGAGTGAGTAATGAGAATTTATGTATGTGACCCATTCTATGTATTGGAGATCATAATACACAAAATTCAAGTTTTGTAATCCACAACAATGACACCATGTTTATGTTTTTAGGTGACATTTTGATGCGGGACGAGTTTGGTTATTTCTACTTCAGAGATAGAACAGGAGATACCTTCAGGTGAGCAGACTGTCTTTGGGTTCATATATTTTTTAAATTTCCATTTAATATAGTGATTGCTAAAATCTTTGAGAACTTGTTATGTTAGGCATGAAACTAAGATGCCTTAAAGGGGAGAAGGACAAGTAGATGACACAAGACATAGTGATGTGGTTATTCTGACATAGTGACATTTTTAGTCAATCCATTTGTGGACCTTTCTCAATTAAAGAGAAGAGAAAAACCAAGATCTTTCTTTCCTGAGTAGTGCTCCCAAATGGACCAAAATATTGGAAACACTGTCCTACCTTGTTTTTTGTTGCCTATTTGGCCTCTCTCATTTGAAGGAAATAAATTTGTGCTCTTTTCTAACCCAAAAAAATGTTACGAGCCTTTGCTCTTTTCTTAAAAAACTAACAGTGAGAGTGCCAACGTTTTTACAAAACTGTAATTTATATTGATTTATAAAGTACAGTACACTCTCGTTCATCTGACTCGGCGACATCGGAACTCCGCTTCATCGGAACTGAAAATCTGGATATTATTAATTTTTTTTTTCTTACAAAATAAATAATTTTTCCGTTTTTGCGCCTTCAATTTCCACTCGTTCTATCCGCACAACAGTGAAGTATCACATTTTGCATCTAACGTCATCAGGCGTTTTCCATAATCTGTACGTATCGATGTGATTTACAAGGCCGTGGAGTATTCGCACAAAAATAGAAAGAGGAAAGGGGCAGGAAGTGAACCTCCGTTTCGACCGCTTCCCAAACTGTCATTCAGTCTGTCTCGCGTCGCGACTGCACCTGTGTTACGTGGAAGTCAGTTGACTGCTGGAATATGAGTGGAATATAAATATGGAATATGAGAATAACGATTTTGGATCTTTATTTCCTGCGTTGTTTTTATTCCCTATTGGTTCATTTGTTACCATGTTCAAAGTTTGAGTGCCTTATTTTCATAAAATCTCTAGTGTTGCCTTAAAAACAAGAGTGAATACAATCACGATAGGTCACCGTACGGGCGGAAATGATGACTCACGACGGCCTCCGCTTCATCGGAATTTTTTGACATCCGAATCGGCCGTCCGCCACATTAGTTCCGATGAACGAGATTGTACTGTATTACCCTTTAAGTACATCTTGTTGATAAAATTAATAATTTCTTGTTTATTCTTTTACATGTTGTCGTGAGTTATGTTTTTACTCATTAATAAAATTTACTTAACTATATTGATCGTGCTTTTTTGATTTATTATTACAGTAGATTTGTGTATTTATATCTTCTTCAAATTGTAGTAGTCCAAGATGCTGGACCAGTGTATTGTGTGAATGATATTGATAAATGATTTATTTTGCAGGTGGAGGGGAGAGAACGTTGCTACATCAGAAGTTGAAGCCGTCATCAGCAATGTGGTCGAACTGAAGGACGCTATAGTTTACGGTGTAGAGGTGAGTGATATTAATACCTCATGAGAGAGTTTCAAAATGGCGAATCTCTGAGGTTTAAGACATAGTTAACTGAGTGAAAATTTCTATTTCATCGTTTCACATAAAAGTACACTTAATACGAGACTCAAAAACACAAATATACTATCAAATCATACGAGTTGTTAACCTAAAATTATGGAAAACAATAGCAAGTGTTTCTTGTTACGTAGAGGCATAGGTGTATCGTTGGGGAGACACGTACCTCCCCCTCAACTTAAAAAAAGTTGTATTCGAAAATTTTAAACTTCTACTGATAATACTTTACAGTATGATTGTTCTGCCACCAAAAATGTTAGTCACGCTATGCCTATGTTTAGAGGTGTTTGATGTACACCTATATTAGTGCATGTCAAAAAGTCAATAACTGTACGCATACTGGTAAAGATGGTTGGGAAAATTTTGCTCGTAATTCTTGCTTCTCTTATGGTTAAAAATCTCAATACATTTTGTTATTTAAATCATAGACGATTCATCAAATTTGATTTTAGATTAAAGACTTTTAGTAGATAAATACAATTTTCTTTGTTGTTGAAGCCAATACAAGTATTGTGAAGCCTGTGCAAAAAAGTGTAATTTGTCATCTTACGTTTACTACTTACTTACTTACTGGAGTTGCCACTCGTACCCCAGTCGGTACTTAGCCTCATCAACACAGCCTCTCCAGTGGGTCCTGTCAGCAGCATTCTCCTCACTTAACCCCATCTTCCTCATGTCTCTTCGGACCTAGTTCCACCATCTTGTTTTGGGCCTTCCAGCTGGTCTTTTGCCTACGGGATTATTTCTCAACACACTGTTTGTTATTGAGTCGTTTCCTCTCCTCAGTATGTATCCAGTCCACCGTAACCTTCGACTTTTAATGCCCACATGTCTGGATCATTGAATAGTTGGTGGATTTCATGATTGTGTTTGATCCTCCAGACCCCATTTTCTAGTGTTGGGCCAAAGATCTTTCTAAGTACATTGTTTTCAAAAACAAGTACTTTTCTCTCTTCCTTTTTGTTGAAGATCCAGGTTTCTGATTATACAGCAGTACTGGTCTAATGATTGTTTTGTATAGTCTTATCTTTGATGTATGTGAGAGGAGTCTTGAGCTAAGCAACTTATTACATGCATAAAAACTGTTATTTGCTGATCTTATCCTATTGGTAACTTCAAATTCTTTAGAGTTATTGTGTGTAAGTGTCACTCCTAGGTATGTAAAAAATTCTAATTTTTCAAAATTGTAGTTCTTACATTTTAAATTGTGGTTACAGTGTCTGTTTGTGTTTTGATATCTACTTTGTGTTTTGATATCTACTTATCTGCATAAATTCCGCTTTCTTTTCATTTATCCTGAGTTCTACATATTCAGTTTCTTCAATCAAAATATTTGTCACATATACTTAGTCTTCCTTTTTCTCAGCTAATACGACAATGTCGTCTACAAAAGCCAGTATATTTATATTTACCCCAATCTTGATTCCTTTCTTGGAGTTTTTGACCCTTTGCAAGGGTTTCTTCAATGGCTATGTCAAAACCATATGCGTGACACTCCATCTCCTTGACGTACTCCGGTGTTTACTTCAAACTACTGGTGATTTTTCCATTTACTTTAACCTTACATCTTGAATTTATAGTACTCAGCTTAGCTAGTCTTATTAATTTACTCGGTATTCCAAAAAGTCTAAAGTTTACTTATGAAAAATAAATAAAGTAATAATCATCCAATATCAAAATTAGTACCAGATATAATTGCAAGTACATCAAGACCAAAGTTGAAAAACATACACTTAGTAAAAATTAGTCAAGAATAGCTATTTGTGTATTAAGAGCGCAAATATCGTCATTGCCGCTCGAGAATGTAGTTGGCCGCACTCAGCTGACGCTTCGTGTCAGCTTCGTGCGGCCAAACATTTCGAGAGCGGCAATGACTATTTGTGCTCGTAATACACACAATATTTTTCCTACCACCATAATTACAACCGATTAAATGTATTTAATAAACGTACACAATTATATCAACTTTAAATTTAACTTCATTAACTTTCATTAACTTAATAACTGTAATAAATCGTAATCACTTGCATAGATGTGTAACCGGAAGTTAGTGTTATCAAAATACTGACCGTGAAATCAGCTGATTCAGAGCAAAGCAACTACAATTAATTTGTAATAATTATGGTGATTGTCATGTGGTTTCTGACCAATAGAAACTAGTCTGTGTTTTGACGTCACCTTCTTTACCGTTCTAACCTATTGTAGATTTAAAATAACCTTGATTTAGCGTGCGCCAATGTTCCATTACCGCTCTAGAGCAGAAAAGGACCGGAAAACGGAAATGAACTGTTTTGCGTAGGATTACAGCTGTGGCAATGTGATTATTTCCATGCAGTGCTAGGAAAACTAAATTATAGAAACATTTTGAATCACCACAGCTAACTACATAAATTGAGTTACTAGTCTGATGAAATGTACGTGAGGCACCAGTTCCACAAGACCGCTGAGGTTCACCGTCCGTGTGTGTCCACAGATCCCTGGGGTGGAGGGCCGCGCAGGCATGGCCGCCGTTGTGGACCCTGACCACTCGCTGCAGCTGCCCGCGCTCGCCGACGGAGTGAGGAAGGCGCTACCCGCGTACGCTCGCCCGCTGTTCCTGCGAGTCATGCAGTCCGCGCCGCTCACAGGTACCGTACAAGGCCTGTCATAACAGTTTCTGAGAAGCCACTTGGTTTTTTTTAAAGGTCATTTGATTTATGTTGATTTAAGGAGGAAAGGCAGTGTTAGAAACATCTTTGTTTTTATTAATAAAGATAAAAGCATCAAAGCAGAGTTTTTAGTTATAGGACACAAAATGCTAAAAGCAGCTTTACATCAAAATAAGTTCTTTGTATAGAACAATGTCAAAACCCCGACTCCAAATGGATAACCTGTTCAAAAATTACATGCAATCAAACTTAGCTCCTAATATCACCCATACAAAAATTTAAAATGCAATAAATTATGAATGTTTAAATTTTTTTGTCAAGTTTGTGAGAAATTGCTTTGAATTAAAAGATCTTTAAAATGATATACAGTAGACTCTTAGTTATCCGGCGTGGTCATCAGGAATAACAATAAAAATTTTAACTATTAAAAACAATGTTTTATAGCTAAAGCTTTCCATTTTTTGCCTTCAATAGTTGTATACTATACCCACAGTACTGTCACATTTATCGCTCCATTTGCTCAGGAGACCCAATTTTTACAATAATGTACTGTGCTAAACAGCGCCGGCTGACAGCTGATCACTGATGGGAGCACACTATCTTGCCCAGTTGGCGGCATAACACACCAGGCTCTTTGTGTTTTTTGACATAAACAACGGTGGGAACTGTCAGTTGCTCTGGTTCACTAAATAGACATTGTTGTAGTGTGGTGTGTGCAGGGTATCATGCTCTGTATTACATAATTCCTTTATTACATAAAACCAGTTCTTAAAAGTACTTTAGGGTAAATTGCATGACACATTTTACAGTACTGCACTGCATATATAAGTTTGAATAAATTGTGAAATGTTTTTTACCCGAGACTTAAAATTTTTATCATCTTTAGATTTTGTCGTAGTTCATATACCACACACTGAGTTTTTATGAATAAATAGTTAGTTACAAAGCTTTACATGGTGTTTTACAGAAATATAATCATGCATTAATGTTTAATGGGCATTGATATTTCTATTTTACATCAGAGATATTAAAATGACATCATAACTCGGCCTCCGGCTTATCCGGCTTTTTGTAGAGACAGTCCGGCCGTCCGCCTAAGCAGCTAATAGCTGACAGCTAGATAGCTGAGAGTCTACTGTATGGCTTACACCAACAAAACTTTCCCCAAGACTCCCTTTAACAACAACAAGTAAGGGGTATTATAGTAGAGAAGTCCCTTAAAGGAAGTCAGATAGTTTAGTTCTTGGACATACTAGATGTCCAGCTATCCTGTGAAGATTTTAGACCAACCGACTTCCTCCCAAATGCTTTATATTAGACTCGGCTTTTTAGTCACCATGGACGCGGGTAACGCCTTGCATTGTTATTCATCTACAGGGTTTTAAACGCTTTGTTTCTTAAAAAATTTCATTGTTACTTAGTGTTTACGAGAGTTTCCTTTACTAATGTTTATTGCTTATTTTTTTAATGTGTTTAATTTCTTTTTTTTAATTTGAAGTTTTGGATTGTTCATACTTTTATGCATTTGATTTAAAAGCCCAACCATCAAACTTTAAGGTACAAACTATCCTGGCCCATTGCAACTCAAATAAAACTTTAAAGAATTTAATTAATAATGATAAATTATAATTTTTTTATAACTTTACTAATGTGTTTGCCTCTGCATTCCAGGTACCTTCAAACTTAAGAAAGTTGATCTGCAAAATGAAGGGTACAACCCCTCTTCCTTGAAAGACCCCCTCTACTTCTTCAACGGCACTTCCTTTGAGCCACTGACTGAAAAGCTGTACGAAGAAATAGTGAGTGGGAAAATGAAGTTATAATGTAAGCGAATAAACATAAACTTGCCTCAACGACTAGCCAGCCTGTGATAATTTGGTTTAGGGAAGAAGAAACTTTTTAGTTGCAGTTTTGGCCGGACTGCGACCAGTTGGAACGGTTCTGACTGTGGAACGGTGATGTCTGTAGTAAAAACGGTTTTCAGTTCATGACAATATTAAGTCAGCCATATAAGGCAGTTTTATGTCTTATTTGGATTTAATTTTTTGGTTCATCAGACACTGTTCATCAAGCACTGTTTTGTGGTCAGACTTAGTCTGGTTTTGGCTGTAACATATATAGTCGATCTACTTATTTTAGGTGTTTTGTATGGTTAAGCATTGTTTATAATTTGATTTCTACACCGCAATTCCAGAGTGCAATTTGTAAACCAAATTTGTAAAGTTGTTTTTGTTTAGTTATATTATTAGAGGAGGGCGAGGTATTAAAGGAAAATAGCTGATTTCTTTGAGTTTCTTTTAAACTGTAGAGAATTTTCGAACTAACAATATTTGTAACGGCAGTTCAAAAATCGGTGGCATTTATCTTGCATACATTCCATAGTCTTTTTAGAAGTGTTTATATTTTTTGAATTAAACTATTTACAAATTATTATTCCATATTTTCAACTAGTATTTGTCATACATTATATTTGCCAAATTTAGATTATTTTTAATTTTTTACTTAGAAAAGACATTATTTTAATTAGAAAATTTGTAATTTTGTGTACTCAAGGTCTTCTTAAAGTTTTAATTTAGTCACATTGTAACAAAATTTTTGTGTTTGTTCTGTCCTTAAAGTAATTAAGAAGACAATCTGTAATGAATATTATCAATGATTTCACAAAAGATTTATGAGAGCCTGTAGTTAAGTTTTCTAACAGTTTATGTTAGTTTTAGAACACAGGCAAAGAGTTCAAGATTATTGACTGTAGAAAATTAAATATCATAAAGTTTAGATTAAAAGATTTTATGGCTGAGTTTCAAAATTAAAACAACACATTCAATTGGAAATGTATTCCCCAAATGCCATTTTGTTGATAAGCAATAAATAGACCTTAGAGAATTGCATATTAATTAATTGGTTATCATGACATGAGTTGATCACTTTAAATAACCTTTTTTAATAATTAGAACAAATTAAAGAGAACAATAAGCTGAGTGTAAATAAAATTTTAACTCAATTATGTTTTTTGACACAAAAAATTAAATTTCTAAGCTGTTCACCAATACGTAACTTAGTGATTCATAATAAAGTGTTTACTTTTTAATCCAAACTTGCCTGTTAGTTTGGGCTTCCATTGTTGACCCTACCTTTTACAATAGCATATTATACTCAACTTAAACACATCTCAAGATTAAGAGTTTTTAAATGCCACAGTTGCAAAATATAATAGTGCCATTCAAAGTTAAAATTTTCCAATTTAATATCTATTTTGCTTACTGTGTTGAGCCAGTCTTGTAAAGCCTTTATTGCATTGCAACATGTTTTTCTCGTCATGCAATTGTTTTGCCAGTTTACTGTAAGCTATAAGTGTTTTATTTTGTTATTTTTGTTCAAACACTTTTGTAACTTGTTAATAAATGTATTTGAGTAAAAAGTCTTAATTTTTGAATCACTATCCTTATATTAACTTTAAAAAATATAAAGAAAATTGCGACGTAACAAAAACTATTGAATAGTAATAATTTTATTTCAGTAGTAAATAAATACTAGCAAACCAAGATTAGTACAGTGTGGCTGAGATTGATGAGTTGATTTATTAATTTTTATCCTTCGCCTTCACATACAGACAGGTGTGTGAGCCAATGGATTCGTCAAGAACATCGTTTGCATTTCGTCCTATGATAGTTTACTTTTCCCTTAAAAAGTTAGTTAACAAGAACAAACATAAACATTATCGTATTATCATTAAAACATAGTAATTAGCTAAAATGTTATTTTTCATTAACTGTTATAACCATTACTGTTACTTTTCATTAATGTTTTATTTTAACTGATATTTTGTAACAGTTAGGAACATTGTTCTCAAAGAATGTTTCTCTTTAGTCGTTATCCAATAACAGTTCTGGCTATCCGTTCATTTATAACTGTAAATGCGAACCGTTCCTAAAACTTGTTATCAAGTAAATGATTATGATGGAACAATCAACTTCCCTATGAAGGAACGATTTATTAACTCATTTCAGAAGAACATAAAGATGTTATGTTTATGGTTATTTAAGATTTAAGAGGATATTAAAGCAAAAAAATTTTGACGGCCTGCGAGACTTGCGGTAGTAAGCAGAACTACCAGGCGCAGCACGACGAAAATAGTGTGCCGTAGTACTACATCTTCTGTTATCACTCTTAAATAGGGAGAAGGGGGTTGGTTTGCTTGGCACCAGATGTCTTATCATATACACTATATGGGCTTCCAGGCCATGGTAATGTGGAAGAATTCACACTGTCATTTTATTCAAAGCAGGTAAACGGCTCGGGTGGCAGCAGCCACTCACATTGGGGTGTTCAAAATATATTAAAACTTAAAATAAAAAATTAAAAAAACTGTTAAAATGCCTAGGTATCTAAAAATTCTGGAACTGGAACGTGACCGACACAGATGGTGTTTTAATGGCACTATATACTCTCACTATTTATTGCAAATCGTAGTGAAACATGTTGGTTTATTTATTTTTATATGAGCTGATTTTTTTGTAAAATTTTAGCTAAGAAATGTTTTTAAGGCCAACATGTCCATTTTGAAGGGGTTTTAGGCAGAAACAAAATTTTTCCCAAAATTTTGATCAGCTCTAATCTAACCCTGGAAGCCAAAAATAGGTTATTAGTATAAAAAAGTAACATAAATGCTTAGAAGAAAAAAAGAATTTGCTTGTGCAAATATTGTTTGTTTTAATAGATGAATGGATCAAAGAGGAGCGAAATCCTCATCCATGACTGCCTCACATTATTTACTTACTTACTTCTGACTTCTGAAGAGTCGTCCCGATTGACCACGTAGTGGCGTGAGACCAGTCAAGTTTCAAGGATGGGAAAAGAGAATGTAAGGATAAATTTATGAATTTGTAGAATCAAAACTCCAAATCAAAGGTCCTCGATCTTATAAAGACATCTTTCAACGAGGAAAGATTTGAGCCTACGCCTAAAGATGTTTTTATTCTCAACTGATTTGAGTTCAACTGGCAGTTTATGGAAAAACTTTGCCCCAGCATAACCTGGTTTGGATTCAAAAAGTTTTAAGTTGTGCATTACAGCAGTTCTTACATTTCTAATATTCCTCTGTGTATTAATGAAAAACTATTTCAGGGCCCAACGATTACTTCCGAAGGAAGTTTCGGATCAACTTCAAACTTTCGAGGTAGATTTTATTGGGACAAAGGAACATCGCACCAGTTCTAGTTGCTATAAAAACAAAGAAAAACTGCACCAGAACTGGGAGCGGTCGCCATGACACCATGAAAGTCTGCACCTGCCATGGTTCCCATTTCCATCTTTATCCTCTCCTATCGCTCCCGCTTGCCGGTTCATAAAGGCCAAAATTTATCGCGGACGACTGAGGTTTTTGGTTTGTTGAACTTAAAATTTTCTATTAAAATTTAGGCCTAAATGCTTCTTCTTAGTAAGTTACAGTTGTTTCCTCATAAATTACATTATATATTTTTCTGCAAGGTAAAAACTGTACAAAATCACAACTACAGGTTTTTCACAGTTTAAATACCTCACCTTATGTTCCTCACACAAACATTACATTATTATTATTCCACATATTGTTCAAAAACATTTTCCTTTTACTGGAACTTATTTTTAAGTAAATAACTGCTGCATCAGGATGTTATCTAGAAATTTAGTACGAAAAACCACCCTTTCACTAAGTATAAAATATACTTTGACCTATCTTATAAAAAAAAACTTAAACATTTTATTAGAATCTTTCATGAAAAGTTAATGTACCTGAAGGAACGAGTGGCCACGCGTAATTTAAAAATGGGGAGTAGACCCGAGTGACCACCGACAGATACATCCCTCCATAGATCAACCTTGGTCCGAGGAATGTTCAGGTTATCAGCAAAGCCGAAAGGTGAACCATGTCCTGAGCTGAGAGTAGTGGCGAGAGAGTTAGCTAGGGGAAAGTAAATGAGATGACGGGTAAGACCGCGCTGTGGGGGGATACTACCTGTACCCACTACAAAATCACTGGTGCGGAGTTTCATGGTGGCATTAATAATGCTTTGATGATTTTTGGCACTACTTAAAATAAAAAACTTGGGGGCAGGGAGCATTTGTTTGGTTAACTAAAACAGTTCTTTCTAGTCTTAGTGTAAAAATATCAGTCAGACTGTACGCTAAAATGTGTTTTTGGCTTCTGGGGATCTCATGAAAAACCAAAAAGTAACTAGGTCCTGGGCTTAGGTCTTACCGTGGCTTCTACCGTAATAGTGTATTTCGTATAGGGTAATTCACTAATCCCAATAAATAGCCTATCCCTTGTACAGTAAGTAATTTTAATAGCTTATAAAGCTATTTATTCTTATAGTACTTACACGGATTAATCAAATGAGCAGTGTCCTAATGCGAGTTGAAAACAAAGTATTTATTTAAAATAAGAGCCGCTTCCTCAAACACGTTAAACTGTGTTTAAGTTAAACGTAGTTTAGTTCAATAATAAACACATAGTCAACTATGGTTTAAACTCAGTTTAAGCTCAAACTGATTATGGGAAAGCGCTCCTCAGAATAAGTCGCTGAGAACTGTAAGTTATTACAAACTAAGGGTTCAAAATAGCATATGAAATTGGCAGCTTCCTTAAATACATTTAGATTTTATATTTTTGGAGTATGAATATGATTGTTGAGCATCTCTAGTTTCCATGACATTTTTTACTCTACTAATTACAGTTAACTTGGCTAAAATTAACTCTATCCGGTAACCAAATACTAAATTTAACCATGAAGATATAGCAATTTTTAAATTCTCATCACTAAGAAAGAAAGTATGTCAAATCATAGTTTTAGAGAGGGATTGGAAAGTGGAAGAGAAATGGGTAGTGAGAATAAACCGGATATAACTTTAAAACAAAATGAACAAATTCATCAGACTGTGAAGTCCATTTCTAGTTCAAATGTTCTGAAGCCAGAGGAAAAATCTTCGATCTCGATAAATCTTAGTCAGGAAAAACTAGCTTGCTCATGCAAAAAGAGTCAAAGGAATTCCAGGAGAGATGCTGTTGAAAATTTTCCTCTGTTAAAACTCGTTGTCAAGTCTTTTATATCACAAAGCAATTTGACAGACTCGCAAAGCAACCGAAAACTTTGTGAAATATATCCTAACCCAGATGAACTTTGTGAAGATTGCCGTTGGTTGGTTAAAGCAACAAAATCCTCAGAATCAATGAAATCTTCTTCTGAAGACGAAGAATATATTTCAAAATGGATTGAGGCAAATAAGAGTGTCAAATTGAATAAGAGTAACAAAATTTGCAGCAGAATTTCAACAGACCCCTCTAAAGATTATGGGAAGGAAGTCTCTGACCTATTGACTGAGGTACATACCAGACTATTGGAGTGTAACATCCTTTTGACAACTCAAAAAATCCAAAAGAAACTACGAAACCCTCAAAAGACTGGGGTAGGGATCAGCGAAACGTCCTTGGATGATGATTGGTTCGACCAAAGTCAGGTAGAGGAAGATTCCAAAGAAGCAGCCTCCAAACTGTGCCTAATACTTGAACGACTTGTCTCTAAGTACTTAAAGTGTAGTGATAGATGAACATAAATATATTTCATGATGAAAAACTAAATTAAATTTACTATCTAAATTTATTAATGTACTCTTTTGCCAATCACTGGTTCATATCATAAGTTGGTCGAAGTTAATGTATTTTTATGGAACTAATAATTATTATCATGAGAATTGTTGATGCAAAACTATCAAACCATTTTTTAAAGAACATGCAACACTCATACTCTTAAACCTCTGTTCATTGGAGCTATTCGTTATTCATAGAGTAAAGTTGTGCTTTTCATAATATAATGAATTTTTTATCTTTAAATTTTTTCTTTTATAAAAATCTTAAGTTACTATTTTTATAGCCCACTTATGAATTTAATTAACTTTGTGTTTCTCTATCAGAATATTTTTTTATGAAAACACTTTGTTAGTACTGTATTACTTTTTTTATATTTGCCAAAATCTTAAAGTGTAAACGTTTTTCCTGATTTCTTATAATTTTTTGCTATTGTTGCTAGTCTATTGCCAGCATGAGCAGTTAATTAAATTCACCCACACGACTTCGGAGCTTAAATTATGCATAATGTGCTCTTGAACTTGTGCTTAAATTTGAGCAATGAATGGTGAGACACGTTATTGTTAAGCACTCTCATCTTTTATCTGCAGTTAATCAATTATTTTTTATGCTCATGGGTTTTGCACCGTTTATTTGATGTTTTCAGAAATATATATATATTTTTGTTTTACCGTTAAAGTAGAGAGCATGTAAAAATTTAAATAACCTCATTTAAATTTAACTCTGAAACATTACCCCTTTCAAAATTCCAAACCGGCAATTACAACGTAAACTTACATCAGAACATTACATCATTTTCGCGACTGATTTGCACACCGAGAAATCAATATTTTGTCTCATTATGGTTGTTCCATTGTTAAATCATGAACACTGATGTAATCTTGGACCAAGCTACCTTATCAACACATCATATTGTTGTAGTCAACACATGTGATAGAGGAGGCGGTGGTAGCGGTTGTTGGCAAGGCGGTGGTGGTTCTATTTATGTTCAATCTGTGAAACGATTGTTGCACCTTGAACAGGCCGTTTTATCAGTCTAGTGACAGTTAACGTATGTGCGTGTTCAGTCATGAATATTGTTTCCTGACAGTGAATGGAATAGCTTTATTGGATACAATATGAGACCGGTAAGTATTTTTGTTAATACATAATAATTTTGTTTTCAAAATAAAAATCAAACTTTAAAAATTTTACCCAAAGGGATTTTAAATTTAAAATATACCATACAATGATAATTTTTCCTACACAGCATTTACATATATATGTATATGTAAATGAACGAATGGTGTTTTTGGCTTCTGGGGACCTCAAAATGAAAAAGTAACATGGTCCCGGTCTTAGGTCTTACCATGGCTACTACCGTAATAGTGTATTCATTCCCTATAGGGAAATTCGCTAAAAATTAACATTCACAAAATCTTAACAAAACATTGTAATTTTAATTTCACAAGTGTGTTACACACTTAAACATAGTATAAAATATATTTATTTATGTACAAATTGTGCAATTGAATCTATGGCAAGTACCACTTGTATGAAAATAATTTACAATAGGAGTACAATAAAATCCTATCACTTTACAGGCTTAACTTTACAAAAATTAATCATGTTCAAAATTAATTTTTGGTCGAAAGACATTATTTTATTTCCCACCCGTGAATTCCTCTTTTTATTCATATTCAGCTGTTATTTTAACTACACCCTTGAAGTTCAGAGTAGATAACAGCCACAATGGTTGTGTTACGTCCCCTCATTGTTATTGCAAGCACTTTTAAATCCTAAACTAAGTGACATGGTAAATTAAACAACTGGAATAATGTTCTGTGATATATTGGATTCTTGGCAGAGAGGTAAGGGAAAATTAGAGGAATTGAAATCCACAATTCGACCTCACATTAATTTTTAACGGAATTTAGTGTAGAAGCTACATAAAGACCTAATCTCGGAACCATAATAACATTTTGTTTTGAAGTTACTAAATGCCTAAAAAATAATAATTTTTTTGGTGGGCATATGTCAATGCAATAACTTTTTGATTAGATGTTTGAATCTCAGGGTGATAGGATGATGGTGACAGAGATTTATGGGGTTTTAAAACTAATTTATTTATTAGAGACTTTAGAGAGAGACTTCATTTGAAACACCGACGCACTTTGGCGTATTTTAAGGTGAGTATGACTGAAGGGGTGAGTGTGATGATTGTGATGGATCAGATGAGGTGTAGCTTTGTTACTGACAAATATCAGCTGTTTTTATTTGTCAGGATCATTAATTAATAGCCCAATGACCAAAGGCAGCTGGGTCCAGTATCGAACCATCAAAAAGCACTAACTTTTCTCAGGATCGAACCGGCTACCTTCAGATTCAAAGGCGAGCTCTTTAACCACTCAGCTACCCAGCCAGTTGTTTCCTAATATTAATAAATTAAAACCTAATAGGGTTATCTATTTATAATATTATCACTAGAGTTTTCTATTAAGTATTGAATTTTTAGGCTATGCCGTTGGGAAATAAATACAATACATAAAAATATTTATTTAAATCTTCAAAATGTATTTTTACCATGCCAAGAAAATTATTAGATTTACAACAAAGTTTCTGTGCAGACCATTCCAAAATGTAAATAGATTAATATTATTATTTAATTTTTCATTATTATCATTATTGTAACTTAGGTTGCGCTGTTGCAGAGGATAATAAAAATAAACAGTAAAATAGGAAATAAATAAACCTTATGTCCATCTCTAATTAGTAGCCTTAGCTAAATCTTGCTTAAACTTTGTATGTACACTTATTTGGTAGTGGTTAACCATTATTTGCGTTTACGGACTGAGTTCCATGATATTCTCATAGTAAAATAATCTCAAAATTCAATAGCAATCTGTTAAGTGCAAAGGTCTGCTGCAACGGGGCAAAAGTAGGAGTAGACAATAACCATGAAGGGAGTGATCTATGGTTACCACAGTGACATGTGTTTCATGTAAAAATCTAAATTTAACTATCCCTTGGGGAATGACATATTTTTCCTGCAATGATAAAAACAGCATTATATAAATGTTAACATATTAGCGCTTAACACATACGCTGCGGGTGGGTCACCGGTGACGCACGGCGCGCCGTAGCAAGAGGCGCGTGCGTCTCCGGGGACGCAGCGCGCCATGTTTCATTTACGGAGCCAGCATGGTTCAGCCACTCGTCGAGGACGGTCGAGACGCGCTAGCATTGCGTCTCAGATACCAGTCTGCCGTGTAGTGTGTTTCGTTCGTTCGCCCGGGGTACTGCGTGCGTCTCCCGTGACGCACAACTTTTTTGTTGTTAATCGTGTTTTCTGCTGTATATATTAGCGTTTATATATGAATTATTTTAGTGTTTAGCTATTGTTTTTATTACAATGGATCATACAAAAGCCGGTAAATCGAACTTTACCACTCTGGAGAACGTGCTTTACGGCGGCCTTGCTGGCGGTGAACTTGGACTTGCGTCGCGCAATGCTGCTGCGTCACCGGTGACCCATGACTTTCGGAGGTCCAGGAACCAGGATGCTGTCGTCCAAATATGGTTTTTAAGCCATTTTATGGTCTTTCAATTGCTAAAGGAAAGATTCCATGCAATAACTATTTTTAGCTTCTTAGGTAGTTATCGACATTTTTGGCAGCAGCGAATGTGTTAAAAGAGAGAGAAAATTCAAACTGGACCCATCTGCCTTTGATCATTGGATTATTAATTAATGATCTAGACAAATGACAACTGGTTACTGGTTACAAGTTACAACTGGTGACAACTGGTAGCTTTGTTACTGGAGTAACAAAGCTAATAAGCTACTCAGGCAAACTGTCATCACACAGTCATATTTCACGCATACTTGGCTTAAAATGCACCTAGTAAACAATATAATTTCAAGCAATCAATATAAAGAATTATGTGTATAATAAGTCAATGTAAAAAAAATAAAATTTACCAATGAAGCAATATAACTTTTTGAGGTGACATCATCAAGGAAGTCTATTGATAAAATTTGATATACATGGGAATATAAGGAAAAGTTTGTGCTAGATTAGTTCTGTGCAAGGAATCTCCTTGGTTTTGTGTAGGATTTTATCTATTGCAACACCAAAGTTTAGTTAAAACAGAGAGTGTGGCACATTTTAAAATCAAAGTGACAGTTTTACAGTTTAGGAGTAAAAGCTCTATTATCGTTTCTAGATTAATTCCTCTGACGTGTAAAAACAAAACACTGATGATGGGTTCATTTCGTAAAACTTCACAAGGTGATTTCGCATTCCAACTTCTTGAGTTTGACCCAGTAAGTTTTTGTGTTAGAATGTGCATGGGTGGAGAAAGATTTTTGAAAGCCTTTTGAAGACAAGGAATGTGTTTCTTGAAATTACTTTAAATTGTTTACACAGAAGTTGTCAACACTTATACTGAAAATTAAATTTCATTGTAAGGCATTTAAAAAAATCATAATAGAAACAATTTTTCCTGCTTAATGAATCATATCATAATCACAATGTTAAAGAAGAAATGCCCCTGTACACAAAAATTACATAAATTAGACAAATGTGTGATTGGTTTCTATATTTTCCCCGATATTTATAACAATTAAAAGCATTGAAAGTATATGTACAATGTTAGGAATAATGATACTAATTGGCTTCAACTTATTACAGTTTTCCACTTAACCCCTTACAAAAATTAACTATGTGTTTAGCATACCTAGCAGCACTGAAAAACATTTTTAAATATGGTACTTTAAACATGATAATTTAACAAGACATACTTCGTTGTCTTTTCATTTTAGTATTTTACACAAGTAAACTCTCAAAAACTGCTCACTAAAGGTAGAGTATTCTGCTAAAAACCTGGTTAGAAATTACAATGAAATTCTTGCCAGGTTATCTTCAGTTTTGGCATGAATGTGCATTTGGCAGGGAAACAGAGGAAGAAACGTGGAGCTAAACAATGACTAAAGACGCATGGAGAGACGGCAAAGCCAACGAGCAGAGTGTGTCCGTCGTCCACAAACTCTGTTATAAAACCTCCCACACATGCCGAGCATTAGTTCAACCGTGGACATTTGCAAAAATAGACTGACATCTATTTATAGAAATATTCACGCAACTGTCATTCTTGGAAAAGAATAGAGTTTTTTTGAGTTTTTCAATTAATATTGCATGGTTTGTGATTACGTCCATGAATAATTATGTTTTTAGTAAATCATCCAATGTCACTATTCAATTTAAATGTAAATGCATTCATATTTTTAAATTTTAGTTCCCCTTAATGATGCGGTCAAGGTTACTCAAAAAAGGTCTTTTTACGGAAGTAAATTTTCTGATAGCTAAGCACTGTTTTTTATTGTGCAAATGTTACAAAAAGTTAAATATTTCAATTCACAGCTCAGAGTGTAGAAGGTTATAAGTTATTTCATTTGTTTGCTTCCATCCATTACAACTTAAATATAACGCAAATTAAAAATACATGTAAGATTTTTTCTAAAAATAAATCAAGCAGTACAAATTAATAAACTTGTACTAGTTGGTTTAACAAATCTACGTTAGGTACCCGCATTAATATGGTTTTAATTTAAGTTAATTTTTTTTAGTTAGATTTCAAAATATATTTATTCCATAATTAATATAAGTTTGAAAGAAGTTAGAAAAATAAGTCTTAGTCTAAAATCCAAATAACCAAAGGTTATTCAGGGGATTAACAAATATTTTTCTTTGTAAAATGTGAAGACATTCACAACATAAAAAAAAAAAACTGGTTTGCTTTTATTTGGAAATTCATATTGATTGATGAACAAGATAATTTAGTTAAATGTGAAACATACAGAATATTCTCCTGAAAATCATAGCAGATAAACATTTCCCAATTTCTTGGAAATAACAACTCTTTTTCTTTCAGTCTTATCAATGTTACGTATCAGAGGATATAATTTGAGTCGTAATTGTTGACATAATGGCCATGTTGATAAACAGTTGACAATATCATTCTGTACTAATGACGAAAGACAAAATAATTGCTTCACACTGATATTCAGTTGTGTTTGTTTATTCATTGTTTGATGCCTTAAGAACTGTTTTATAGACTTTTTATTTCATAAAATTTGACAATTTGAATTTAATTAAAAAAAAATGTAATACAATACAGTGTATATAACTTAGTATTCAGATAATTAACTTAAATTTGCTAATGTTACTTAAAAATTTAGATTTTTTATAGACTAATTATATGTGTACATACCTTCAGTCAACAATATTAAAACCAGTAGAAAAAATCCTACATGTTACGTATATTACACAGGGTTCATTAAAAATGTCATTAATTAAATCTTTTGATATTGTCATAATTTAAAATAATAATAATTAAGGGGGCGGTCTACCCCAGCCAAAACAACAACAATGCCGAATGCCGCCTCGCGGCCGTAGCGCTAGGCGCTGCAGAGGTTTACGGGGATCGTGTTTTAAAAATAACCAATTAAGATAGAAATTGGCTGTTAACTTTTTCTAAAAGTAGAAAAGATTATCTAGTCAGCTATCTTTTTAGAATTTTTAAATAAAATTTCTAATTTCAGTAATAACTGTCTAAAATCATCTGTTTTTAGTTTTGTAAATGCAGAGGTTTACGGGGATCGTGTTTTAAAACTAACCGCTTAAGATAGAGATTGCCTGTTAACTTTTTTTTAAAGTAGAAAAAAGGATCTAGTCGGCTATCTTTTTAGAATTCTAAAATAAAATTTCTAATTTCAGCTATAACTGTCTAAAATCATCTGTTTTTATAGATTTTTAACTGAAATTTTCTATTGGTTTTAATGAACTAATTACAAAAGTGTAACAGAGGAAAATTAGTACCGTTATTCTTCTTTAATAAGACACCTTATTTATAGCTCTAGGCTTCATTTGGCAGAAGATAACACGATTATAAAAACCCCTTGCATTTGGGTGCGCGCCAGGGGTAGACCGCCCCCTTAAAAAAAATTAACGTTAGAACATACACAGACACACACAGTACATTTAGACATGAAATGTTTGGCCGGCCGATGATTCTTAAACTTGCTAATCTACAGGAGTCTTTTAAATTATGGCAATATCAAGGACTTAATGAATACAATTTTTTAATCAACCCTGATGATGGTTCTGAAACTTATATAAGATTTTTCTACTGGTTTAACTGTTGACTGAACTGTATATTAATTAGTTGTGATTGGCTTATGACTTCAATTTTAACAATTTTTTATATTAAATTACATTGATAGCTTATTTAATTTTTGCAATAAAATACAAACAATGAAATTTTCAATAGTGTTAGATCTTACAATTCATGATACTGTATAGTAATTACCAGCAATGAAATATTTTTATCCTGGCTTTAGGGTATTATACCTAATACGTTTCCTAATAACTATCGGTATAATATAATTTCAAAAACGTCCCCTAAAAAAATTATATAAAAAATATGTTTGTTGCTTTTTAGGCACAGGTAATTTGCAGGTAGTTTTGTGTACCTCTACGTTTATGACACATAAAATGTCTCTCAAAAAATAATGAAACATTATAAAATGTCTTTGTTGGTGGAAACCACTCTTTTGATCAAGTCCTAGTGAAAAATTATTAAAGCGTTTCGAAAATTTGCTCATTACATTTTTATTCATTAATAACTCGAGGATGGATTGCAGCAATGCATAAGTAATAAAAGATTATGTTAATGTAAAATAATCTTCAGCTTATTTATAAAATATTCAGATATTATTATTACTAGGGATCGCCCGCTGATCTAAATTCAACCAATCATTTGATCTTGAGCAAGTTTTAAAATGTCTTAATACTAAAAAATTTATTGTTCCTGATTTGTTACCATTAATAATTGTTATTACAACTAGCTGTCTAATGATTTGATCAATTATACTTCTCCCATAAGATTAACACCAAAACTTTGAAATCCTGTAAGGCGTAACCCTGGGGGCCGATTAGAGTTAAAAAGGGATTATGTTCATCTAAAGGACACCACCTTTCTATCGGTATACACAGACTTCTCCTACGATGCACACAGAGAAAAAAAGGAGGAAATGAAACATGCTTGCCTATTAATATAGATTAATTGTTGCATAATAATTTGTTCATTAATAGTTTTGAGTTTTTTTGTACACATTTTATGGTATCCGCATCTTCGCAGTTATGGTACACAATATAAGGTAAAATTGGATTTACAAACCATTGAGGTTTAATAACCACATAATTGGTTATTGTATCTAATAATGTCATAAACTTGAATATATGACTCGTGTTATTGAAACTGCTTATTGTCCATTGAAACAAATCTACTCTAACACAAGAGAAGCGTTTTACAGTGAATGTGTTAATCTGGGAAAAGCTTGTTTTAAAAACCTACTCCTTTAATTTATTTAGTTGTAAAAACAATAGTAAATAGATTTTTGTCTTTGGATGATTTTTTTAAGCAAAATACACAAAAAAGTCAAGAAGACTACCCTTGTATCAAACTGTAGTAGCCACAGTTAAATATTGGCACATATTCGACACACAAAGATATCTTATTGTTACTAATTTTTTTCGCAAGCTAACAACTTTGTCATGGACATAGAGGTAAGACACGTAAGGAACGACCAGATTACCAATAACTGTGTGTTTTGTTGTTTGTTTTATCTCGAATAAAAACTAAACATCTGTTGAAGATAAGTAATTTTGATCAACTAAAATAGCACTAATATTTTTCCTAGAAATACTATAAACTAATTTATTTATCCTCTCAGAAAAATTACTCTCAAAACAAATCAAATTTTCAGGAGTTCCCTTCTTACAGTCCAAGATATTTGAACAGCATAAATTCTGCTTTATTCTTAACAAACACTGCTATATACAAACACTGAACACTCAAACAAAGCAATAGAAAATCAGTATGCTATCTAAGACAGTTCCCAATGTTCTAGGGGAAAGCAAAATATAACATATTAGTACATAGTTTTTTTTTATCTGTTGATTATTACTAGAGATCGCCCACTGGTCGAAATTCTACCAAAAAATTCAGTTTATCATGAGCCAATTAATTTTTAAATGTTTTATAGTTTCAACGTCTGTTTTTCCTGTGATTTGCAAGCATTTGTTATTACAACAGCTGTCTAATGACTCAATCAATTATCCTTCTCCAATAAGATTATCGGTGAAACTTTCAAAGCCTGTAGGGTGTAGTGATGGTGACCGATGTGAATTATAATGCGATTCTGCTCATCTACAGCACAATACCTTTCTAACGGTACATGCGGATTTCCCCTACAATGCACAAAATCTGAGAAAAAAATAGGAAAAGAAACATTCTTGCCTATTAATATATAGATTATGAATAATTGTTGTTTTTAAGTCAAAGAATATAACTTTTAAGTCCTCAAATGGTGTGACTAGATTTCCTCAAACTTTTTTAGGGACTAGATTTTTCTTCAACATTTTTACCAATATTGTCTAAAGTCGCGGCCACGAAATAAGGCGGGTGAATGATTTTGCAACGTTGTCAAATTTCCATTGCTTATTAATTCAATCATATGGTTTATATTTATGTCAATGTTTTTATCTGTTTTATTAGATATAGTCCGTTTTTTTAAACCTGATCCTTCTCTAGAAAACTGGGTTGGGGGAGGGATTTAAACTGTAAATAAAACATTTAAACTGTAAACAACACATTTAAACTCGTGACAAACGTGTATCGAGTATCAGATTTCCTCAAATAACATTTTAAGTAAGTTATAATATCTTTCAGTAACTCCTAGTCAGCTGATATATTTTCAAGCCAAACCTATTCCTTGTTAGAAAGTAACAGTTCTAAAGTAAACGGATTAAAAAACAACTGCTACCAATAATATTGTGAAACTGATACACATTATGTTGTGATGTATAATTACCAGCTGGTATGCCACAGTGAAATAAAACAAAAACAACAAAAAAACCAACAAAAAAACCAAAATGCTTCAGCCAATGGAATAGTAGCAAGTATAAACAAACCCCCTCCACCATCTCTCCCTTGAAGGATCAGGCTTAAAAAAACGGACTATAGTTATTTTGATCATTTTTATAGAATGTACATTCAACATACGGTCTAGGCAACGCTGGATGCTCAGTGTTGCCAGTTTATGCTTCAAAGTAAGCGATTTTCGTTAATCTCTTTCATATTTTGGTTCCATGTGACAACATCGCATTTTCAGTCAACCGCCTGATTTCGTGGCCGCTACTGTAATCTCTTCACTCTATAGGGTAGCCTATAAATTAACACGTTCGCTACCACAATGTTAAAAAAAAATCGTAACCACAGCCCGCCGTCGCAATTTTGCGGCGGGCGAGTTTTACTGAGAGCCCACCGCTGCATATCTGCGGCGGCTGGGCTCATTAAAATAGACTGCCGCCGCATATCTGCGGCGATGGTTCCATGATACTAAATACGAAATTTCTTCAGTGCGGTCTATTTTAATGGTCAGACAGTTTAGGCGCGGTCTACGGGATAGTCCGCCGCATATGTGCGGCGCTTGGTCTGTGGCTAAAACGATCACTGACGTCACTAAAATGTTTTACGTACATTTTTATTTAATGTATTTTTGAAAGTAACATTTTTTAACGTATTTGATATATCTTTACACAAATATTCATCAAATCTCTTATATGACACATTGAAAAAAGTTTGTTGTGTAGAAAAATGTATAAAAATTTGCATTTTGTAAACTTGTAAAACATCATAATTATACTACGTAAATGAATTGTAAACAACTCTTTTTGTAAACTAAATATTTCAATACAATGTTTTTATGTAAAAGCCGTATTTTATTTTTCGCTTTTCAAAGGTTATGACTAAAAATAAGGTTATATTAGTGCCGACGCTAACATGCCTCACTTAGTCTCTGACCATGCGCCGCAGATGTGCGGCACTCAAAAAATTACCAAAAATGGAGAGAAAATTGTATATATTTTTTTATTTAATGAAATTAAGATATTTTGAAGTGTGAAAACTAATTTTGGACGGTTTCTATTCGTGGTCTGTGGCATAAGTCACAACCACTAGGGCCGGTCTACAGGGAAGTCCATGATTAATTTGGTGGGCTGTGGGATTGGCCAGTCCGCCGCATATATGCGGCGGCTGGTAGCAAACGTGTTAAAATCTTAATCCAATTGCCATTATTGGACTCGATTGATTAAGTTTGCTTTCTAACAACAGGTGGATATGAGATTGTTACAAGACTAGAGTTTCAACAATTCCCGATTAAGATGTTCAGAATGCCACTGATATAGAAAGATGCATATAAACCAAAAAAACAAAAAAAAAAAAAAAACAAAGAATGAAAACAACAAAAAGTAACAAATATCACAATATTACCAAACCGACTAAATTACAACTAATTTAAAGAAAGACCTAAAAGGGAAAAAATATTGTGTTAAAATTTAATATCCGTTAAGTGTATTCTCATTTGATTTCTTTAAATTAAAAAATCAACAACAAAAAACACAGACTGTTTACTTATGAATTAAATTTGAAAACACTAAAACACAATTTTGAAATGTGTTTGGCAGCTCTCTCACAGGTCATGGCCTGGGCTTTCCCTGCCAACTTAAAGACATTTCAATGGCATTTATATCTTAGTGGTTAACATCTGTGAACCTCGTGTCTTCACATACTTTAGTTGAAGATTCTTAATAATGGTTGGGTGAAATTGTAATTTTTAATACTATAACCTCAAGAAAACTGCATTAATTTGATTTTATAAATAGTTAACTTATTACTTTATAAAATTTAGTCTTCACAATGAAATTTCAGCCAGTTAAGCATCCATAAAATAAAATCCCTCTGTTCAGTGTACAGTTTTGTTTAAAATAACATTTATTTTAATGCATTTTCCATACGTACAACATAAAAACTAATTATTGTCTTATTGAGTGAGAAAACTTTTTTCAGATTCCTCCTAAATTATTTTGTTAGAATTACCAATTAAAATGATTATATCTCTGAGTAATTATTTTTTATCAGTTCATCATCTATAAAAAGCACTTTATTAAATGATATTATCTAATTAGCATCTTAATTTACAATGCTGCACATTGCAAAAGTGTGTCAGAGTTGTTTGAAATGTTTGGACGAATTGATTGCCAATTATTCGTGGTCAAGGCAAATGGGACGCAGATGACTACATCTGTTGTCGCGCGCTTCCTCTCGTGTCCGCACGTGAATCGGAAATCGAGAAATTTTATCTTTTCCCATACTAAAGTTTAAACACTTACTCTTTCAAAATGATGTTCCTTAGGTCTTTTTTTAAGAATGAGATAGGGGTAAGTACAATTATATCATCATAAATTAATAAAATGTTAATTTAGCATAAAAAGGGGTATGAAAATGTCATTTTTAAATTTAAAATCTATAAATGTGTTTTTTTAAGCAAAAATAATTTTAACAATAATTAAAGTTTTCTCACGTGATGTTTTTTTCCGTTCGGAATACCTAATGCAAAAATTATATTTAATAGGAAACTTACTAGAGACATCCTAAAATTCAAAACCGAAGTCCTTGAGTTCATTAACCAAAATTAGGTCAAGATGATTCTTGTGTGCCTCTGCCAGGTGATTTTAACTCTTGGAAATAATTCAACTGGGTTGCCAGAGTTCTTATCTTGTCAATTTCAAAACATATGAATTGGTAAATATCTACTACTTCTAAAAATTTTGCATTGTTTGAGTACTTTTATCTATATAATACGCAAGCATGTTTCATTTCCTCCTTTTTTCTCAGCCGTGTGCATCGTAGGATAAATCCACGCATACCGTTAGAAAGGTATAGTCCTGTAGATGAGCAGAATCAAATTCTGATTCACATCGCTCTCCAGGGCTACGCCCCAAAGGCTTTCAAAGTTCCAATATTAATCCTATGGAAAAAGAAGAATTTAATGAATCATTAGACAGCTGTTGTAAAAACAACTGCTAGAAAATTAGAAAGAACAGATGATTTAGTTCTAAAATGTTTTTAAATCCTTGGGTCCAGATCAACTGAAATTTTGATCGAATTTCGATCAGGAGGCGATTCCTAGTTCTTATAACTATCTCTTAAGTTCCGTCACAAAATGTTTAAAATGAGTACAGTATATTATATGAACTTGAACTGTATTTAGAAACGATCTGAGGACAAGTACTTCAAACTGAAGTTACTACTATATAATTCCAAAAACTGCTATTCAAATGTTTTAATTCTTCATCATCCATTTGTTTCTCTACAATTATAAAAATTGTAAGCATGGTAATGATAAAAATACATTGGCTAACTTTGACAGCACAAATTTTAAAATTTAAAAGTTTAAAAATATGCAAAGGCTGTTGTTATTCAGAAACATTCCCGTCCATTATGCTCAAAACTTAGTCAAAACTCTGAATTTCATTCATTCAAAAGATTTCAAACTCAAAGAGTAGACAATAGTGTATTCTTGTAACAACGCGACACCATGTAATATGGAGCAAAGTTCATACACTTTTCATACCGTTGTAAACAATACTGAAAGGCGGCTGTACAATGCCGTTTGATTGTTGGTTTTCCATGCAACATTTGTTGTCGCCCGTTCCCGTGACATACAATGGTGTTGGAACCAATGGATTCTTGTGCTAATCCGTATTGCCGTGAGTGTGTTAATGTTACCGCAACCATGACAGTGGCCAACGGTGAAAACCCGGACCTGCATTCAGGTCTTGTGATGCATTTGACACTTTGATTGCTGTTGTTTTTGGTTTGGAATGCATGACGAGGTACAATTTAGTTTTATTCTTAGTTGATAGTTAACTTGTTATCTAAAGATTTCACTTGTATAAATTGTTTCTCAATTGGTAAGCTTGTAAGAGTTATATTTGTTTTTTCCGAAAATAAACAAAACAAGGGATATACAAAACTGTTTGAAAAATGGAAATACAAAATCAACAACTGTAATTAGTAACTTTTTAATTCATGGTGCCTAATAATGCTTTAAAGATGAGTACATTATAACTTATGCCTTAAAGTTTTACCCCACTAGTTTATCTGAAACAGTTGTTCTTTTTAATGAATTGGCTGATGAAAAAATGAAGCAAATGGAAAACTACCAATTAAATTGCATCATTAAGTTTCAACCAGTTTTACTTTTATAGAAAGTTTTGGGTGACAATACTAATTTTAGCAAAGCAATGATCTGCAAGCTGGTAAGAGAGAAGCCATGCGTCTACGAAGTAAACTATAGCATTTTTATAAATTTGTCCCACCTGAAATTCTGTGTTTTTCATAACAGTTCCTAAAGCACCACAAAAAACCTGTATATATTTATAAATATTTTTCAAAATGATTGGTCTTGTTGTTGTTACTGTTGTAACAGGATTTTAGGCTTCGCAAAATTCTTCGTTTAAGAGTACTGCCTATTTACCATTTTTCCGAAATTGAGTTTTTGGTATCCCAGCAAACCAATGTGATTACTAAGGCAATTGCGGCTGTAGTTCACTGAAAATCCAAGGGATAGCATTAGTTTAGCGATTTTCTAATACCCCTCTCCTTTGCAAAGATCATGCATGATTCTTGATGAAAATATTGCCAATCTGAGTGTGAATAAAGCCTAAGTGACAGAATATCACAATTGCTTTTAAGGTAATACCACCCAACTACTAGTGTTATCTGAATGAAAACAAAAAAAACTAAAGATCAGTACCATTTGAGTACATCCTCAGTGTAATTAAATAAATTCATAAGGTGATGTTAATACGTCATGAAATTAGCAATAAGACATTAAAATTGCATTTGTGAATATATATTTGTATATTAACTCTTTCAGTGCTATGGATCAATATATCGTTTATCGTCTTATTTCCCTGAAATACCAAGCAATGATGTATCGCGTCTCGCCTTTCATCCGAAAAGTGCGGAGGAACGATATATCAGCGCACCACCGATATCGATACGGCAGACTTAAATGGAAATATCGGTTGTCTTGATTGTTATTTCAAAACACCGATGATTTCATTCGATCCTCCGTACGATTGAGATACGAAATATTGTTCTCTAGCATACTCTTAGGACGAATTTTTTTTATCTCATGTACTCTCATGTGCTTGCCTCCATCCTCTTGGAAATCCTAGCACTTTTCGGAAGTCATATGAATAATTCCCCAGTGCTTTTCAAAAGTTATGTAATTTTTTCACTGAAGGGTTAAAGCATTTACCTTAGAGGTATAGTCAATGATTAAAGGTAACAAAACAGTTTTTCTTCTGTCTTGTAAAGTTTGTAATTTGTCAGATAGGCGGTATTGTTCCTTCAACAACAAATAATGAACCAGCAGTTCCAGTTATATATCACAATATTGCGTTAGTGCAAACCTCCCTCAATTTTTCCTCCTCTCATTTGTTATTATAACATGTACAAATCTGTTTGCAGGAAAAGAGTCTAGGACTGCAACCTCAGGAGGTGATCATAGCGAAAGTGAGCGGAGAGAGACGCAACACTGCGCTGTCAATCAGGTACACGATGATAAATTCACCAAATAATTCAAAGATATAAGTGATATAGAGAAATGAAGAATGATACTCCACATGATAAAATGTTGAGTAAGCACCAAGGATTAAAAAGTGTGTGCGCAGCCTCAGTGAAAGAGAAAAAATAGAAATTTAATTTTTCCAGTATTGCAGCAAGAGTGTTGTTCCTTTAAACATTGAACATAATTAGTATCAGTTGAAGATTTTTTTATATTAAAAAACAACATCAGTACTTTGGGTCATTTAAAATAAAAACTATTAGAGCTTCCCCCCACAACAGGCTTTCAAAGATTCCAATCTTAATGTTATAGGTTTATTTTACACAATTAAATAATTACAAAAATACAAAACAATTTATTAGACGAATGATTGGCAAATTTTACTACTTTTATACTGGTGCTAAAATCGGTTATTAACGATTTGTGAATGTGCATGAAAGAAAAGCTTATAGAAAAAAGAAATGTGTGTGCAACAGCAACCGGAGTGATTTACTTGGGCTTATCGATAGCTCTTCTGATATCGGGAGCTGCAAGAAAATCTCATAGCATTAGTGTTCTAGCTATTCGCCAAAAGTGCGAACGTCGGCAGAAATAGTACAGGCGGATCAAGGTCAAGTCTTTCAATAAGCTAGTTGATAGTTTTTCTCATTTAGCTTCACATTAAATTCATTGGCCTTGACCAGCCTGTTCTATTGCCGACTATAGTGACAAACCTAACTACATCATACCATCTGGCATTGCAGACACGTCTTTTACTTTTATAAGCCTAGATGAGAGAGGATCTTTGTTGGTGGGTAGCTATACAAAGTTCTAATATTAACAAATTTTTAATTGTCTAGCATACCATCTATGTAAGAATGCCTTATTACTTCAGGTGAACCTTTCTATCCATTTTTACTTTTAAGACTTAGGAGAGACCCGCTTTATTTATCTATTTTTTGTATAGTACCTTCTACATTGGAAAGATGCAAACAGAGTAACAATGAAAACTAGCAGTAAGAACACGTATAATAAGCTCTATTCAGTTTAAGCAAGTTCAAACTGCATCAAAGAGTTGTTTGGAAAACTGCTTTGAAAATAACATCGGCGAAGAATCCCATTATAATAATTTGTAGTTCAATGCTCGATCAAACGCAGAGTGGAAATTTTTGCTTTATTTATAGTTTTGCAAGATAGGTTAGGAACAATACTGGGGCAATGCCATCTGGCAGTCGAGGGACCAGCAGGTTTCAATGTACTTTCACTGACAGCGAGAGACTCAGCGTCTATCACAAGACACGACGGACCCCTTGTGCGCTGCCAGTGTTGTAATAATAGATGCGGCTTATGAACTTGATGAGTTGTTGAAGTAAATAATCTGCTTCATGATTGATTCATAGGGTTGGTTGTTGTTGTTGTTGTTGGAGTTGGTTGGTTGGATATTGGAGAGCGGAGTTGGTTGTTGTTGTTGTTGAAGTTGATTGGTTGGATGTTGGAGAGCGGAGTTGGTTGTGGTTGTTGTTGTTGAAGTTGATTGGTTGGATGTTGGAGAGCGGATTTGGTTGTTGTTGAGAATCACCTTTTATCTCCAGTTCTTGACATTTGTGTATACAATAGGCCTATACAGTATTACTTAAGATTGCGCCACAATCATCCTATACTCATTAGAAAAGACTTTAAAAGAATGCCTAACAAATCAGGATTTTTATTCTATTGAGAAATTTCCACTTCAATTCAAAAGTAGTTTTGTTTTATATTATCAATTTGTATTCCTCCGATAGGTATATTTGTGCATTAATAAAAATTGTGATCTCCTTAACCAGTTATTTTAGTTTTAGTTATTGTGTTTATTGATTCCACTAATTTTAATTTATAAATAAAATATTGACACAATTCTTTGTAATACAATTTACATGAAAATGAATAAAGAAATATGAGTATGAGTATTTCTCATTCATTCAGGTTAAAATACCCACTATGTGAGGTCCCCGTCTCAAAATAGTGATATAAATTACTGTGTTTTTTATTTTCAATTTCTAATAACAACAAAAAACATATTATATACTGTACTGTACTTCAAAAAATATTTTCCAAAGTTACTTGTTTTGTTCATACTGTAGTGTCAAAATGTTCATGTGTGTTTCGTGTATTGCACTTTTTTAACCCCATGATGACGACGTCTTATCAACCAACAATATTTATGATAGATTTGTCAAGAATGAATAGACATGCTAGCAACAAAATTGTTCCTTCCAATTAGACATACCTATTCTAAAATGCAAAGTTGGAATCAACATTCAACAAGGAAAATTGTTCACTGTTCTGCTAATTTTTAGGGTGGGTTTACACGTGAGAGTTTTTCACTCTCGGAGAGTGGTTCGTTACTCTCATAAAAATCTCAGACAGCTGTTGATAGTACTCGCAGAAAACTGTCTGGGATTAACAATCTTGGAAAATTCGCTTGTTGTGTAAACACCTCTGCGAGTACCTGCTGAGAGTACGAAACTCTCTGAAAGTGAAAAACTCTCACGTGTAAACCTACCTTTATACTTTACCGATTTTTCATTACAAAGATGATTGACATTTAATTTTCTATTTGCAGGACACATCTGGACCTGAATGACTCAGCGAGTCAAAATGCTTCAACAGCCGTTTTACTCAGCAAAGGCTCCAGTTCAGAGTGTATCGATGACGATCTGGGGGACTACGAACCGTTCAAACATCGGCGAATATCCAATCCTACTTCGTAAGCTATTCCTTAATTTTAATTTGTATCAAAATGGTTTCAAACTTGGCTGAAAAAATATATATGTCATTGCATGTAGTGGAATAATAATGTTATTATTATTTATTATTTTTTAGATGCATTTTTCATCATTTTTAATACCATGTATAAGCTGCTTTTCAATTTTTCTGCTAAACTCTACATTTGTTTTCATCATTGACTAGTTAGCAAAAATAAAAGTATAATGCTTTTTAATATTCAACTATTCTATTCTTTTTAAGATAAAACTTTGTATGATTATTAAGATTCAATACCCATCAAGTATCTTAGTAATAACAATAATTATTTTCTTATTTTTAAACTTTTTTTTATCATTCTACACTAAATTAGCCTGTTTTTTTGTTCTTTGAATAGTGGTTTTAAATTAACTTTCGTCACAGCTCTGATCTAAGTTGATTCTACAACTTGATGTTTCAATGTGTCGAGTTAAAGTTTAACTTTTTTTGTTTTGAGCTTGGAAAATGCAATGATTATTCTGAAGATTTTCAAAGAAATTAGGCTATTTAAATTTGTGTCAGTTTCAAATTGCGTCCAGATACAGATATAAACCAAATATATAAAAATGTTTACAGAATAGATTATTTTACTAGCTTTAGTTTTTTTCTCCTTAGCTGGTAACTGATAGACTAATAGTGGTTTTAAATTACCTTTCGTCACAGCTCTAATTTAAGTTGTTTCCACAACTTGGTGTTTGAATGCGTCCAGTTAAAGTTGACCTTTTTTGTTTTGAGCTTGCAAAATGCAAAGATTATTCTGAAGATTTTCAAAAATTTTAAAATACTAAAATGACTTCCGTCAACATTTATGTTAAGTGGCAAATTTTTTAAACAGAATTAACCAAAATCATGTCAGAGTTTTACCTACAATCTCCTGATGAACTCGAAATATATACAGTCCAAATAATGTTGGTTAATACAATGCAGTTCAGCATTACCAGCGTACTCGCCATCTTGAGACAGTAAAACTTGGTAACGGTCTGCATTGGGAGTTTTTCTTTAGTATGATTCATCACCCAAAGTAAAATGTTTTGACATATACCAATCCATTGCTCACACAACTTAAACACGGATTTCCCATTGCCTATTTTGTTGGCCATGCTGAATAAATATAAAGATTGAATCAATCATATTCCATCAAATATTATATCTGTATTACATATCTTTATAGTAAATAACATAAAATAATAATGAAAAATAAACATTAAATATAAGATAACACATTAATATTTGCTTAAACTAGTAAATTTTTGTCTTCCATAAGAAATGCATTGACCTAAAATCTTTGAAAGGTTGAGGGGTGAATTTAAAAGAGATTTTGCAAATCTCGACATTATACCCTTTAATTTGAGGCAAAAATCATGAAGATCTGTTCGGTAGTTACTGAGAACTCAGCGTTACAAAAGTGTACTAAGATATAAGATAGTTTCCCATAAGAAAAATGCACTGACCGAAAACTTTGAAGGGTTGCAGGGTGTAACTCTTAAATCAATCGTGCATTTAGAGGAGGTTCTATCAACATTAGTTTTTAACACTTTCAACAATTGCTTAAAATAAAATGGTTTTCATAGCAACGAAAAGCACTTTTGGCTGCTCTCTCCCAATAGTAGTAGCTGCTCCCTGTCTCCTTGTTTTTGCGCTTGAAAAGAGGTTCCAAACTTGACCCAGAGTTCTATTCCTCAACTCCAGTTTTCTTGGTAGAAACTCCTCAAATCCAGAGAAGAAAACCAAGTTTCAAGAGGCTTTGGGAAAGAGCTCTTCTTACAGTTTGAGGAGTTCATCCTTTCACTCAAGTCCAACACAGTAGGTGACCGAGTTTCCTCGACCGAGGGTTACTACTAGCGCTTGAGAACTTCAAGTTTGTGCTTCCTGAGCTTAAGGAAGAAGTTCAACAGAAGGTTCAGACTTCAAGAGCTTCTACAGAAAGTTCCAACTACAAGTTTGCGCTTCCCGAGCTCTAGGAAGAAGTTCTACAGGAGCTTCAGTCTACAAGAGCTTCTACAGCCTACAATCAAGTGGTTGATTGTCCTTCTCTTCAGCCCAACAGAGTCAGGTTTCT
This sequence comes from Neoaliturus tenellus, assembly GCA_030545055.2. Lineage (NCBI taxonomy): Eukaryota > Metazoa > Arthropoda > Insecta > Hemiptera > Cicadellidae > Neoaliturus > Neoaliturus tenellus. Next base: position 331,766,817 of record CM061531.1, on the reverse strand, counting down.
ACGACCAGTCTTAGTTTCTCACCAGAACTTCAACTTACAAGTTTCACCGCAACAATCTTTGTTGGTGGAGAACAAGCCATTGCTGTGTGGCCTCCTTGGGAGTATCGAAAATAGTTATATTTTCAATATTATTCATTCGACTGTGTTATACATGGAATTTTATAAATTATACAATGCAAAAAATAATTTACTTTGTTTATTTTTTTATTCTTGCTTCATAAAAAAAAAACTTGTTATTATTTCATACAATATAAGTTTCTTTTATCCGTAAGCTTTTTTTTATTTCTATGTAAAATTGCAAATTGTATTTCAAATGGTTTAACATTGGGCATGAAATATTTTTAAAATCTGATCTGTCGCATGGACGTTGGATAAAAAAAGCAACTGAAGCACCACTAAAACGGCCTCCAATACATTTCTTATGGGAAATTCAATTGCTGTTCATTAATATTACTTCACAGAATACCTTCAAAAACGAATTTAAAACTACAATTACTCATAAAATCTCCCTCCAAAGTTTGAAGTTGTTCTGAGGCTTCCTTAGGAAGCTATCGTCAGACATTGAAATCGGATTTTCTCAATACACTGAGGCACCAATAGTCCCGTACGAGGATTTCACTCCTCTTTGATCTGTTCATCCAAATTAACTTGGAAACTTGTTTCCAAGGCTTATAATAAGAGCCTCTGTTCTGTGTCCAGGGACATGGAGACCCTTATCCATCTGCTCAAGGCCAGTCTTGGGACGGGCATCCTGGCCATGCCGATGGCCTTCATGAACGCTGGACTCTTGTTCGGCCTCTTCTCAACATTCTTCATAGGCTTTGTTTGCACTTACTGCATTCACCTATGGGTAAGCTCAAAAAATCCTTCTTGTTTTTGCTCTCAAAATTTTATCATGAGAAATTTTCAACTAAGAATAAGCAATGTCTTGTCATTTGTCTTAAGTGATGGAGAGATCATTAATGTACACAGATACTGCAGAACCCCGAAAGTTTGAATTTCGATACTTCGACATCCTTATAGTTCGACATGGGCTGTGGCAATTTAACTTGTCGGTAACAACCGATAGTGTCCATGTTACAGACTGACAGAGGTGAAAATGTAAACAAAGAGGCGAATGATTTGAATTTTGGTCATGTTAAAGTTCAATCTACAATAGTTATGGTTTATTAAAATTAAGTGTTTCCTAAATTCAACTAATGATTTTTATACTCAATGTATTAACATTTCCCATATATACTCCCAATTAAATCAACATCTCAATAGTTAACACTCTTTAAGTCCACAAAGTGTCAAACTATCGAGGTTCTACTGTATTAGAGCTATGTGTATTTTTCTAGAAATTTTTTAATCAAGAAAATATCTCTACGGTTATCTTTGCTGAAGGTGTGCAGACTTTTTCTGTCAAATTTGTGGTATTTAATGTGATAAAGCCTTGTACTAGTGAATAAATACTATTGTGAATAGAGTTCTCATCCAATGCATTTTGTTTCATACCAAAATTTGGAAGCTTTGTGTTTGCCGCGCCAGTTGCGTTGCAATTAATTAATTAATTTTGTAATTATTTAGCTGGATTACAATGCTGCGAACTTATCCATGAGTCCGGGAGTTCTTTGTGAAACTTTTATTGTCTATTGACTGTAAAGCTCCAAATTGAATTTTTATAGGGCTAAATAAATAATTATTTTGTCTATTCATAAGTAGCCAACAGATTTCATGGGACTAGTTTCAATGAAAATGTCTATTTTCAGTTGAATTTCAGGTGAAATGTGCCCAGATTCTGTGCATCAGACGGAGGCTGCCCTCTATGGGGTTTTCAGACATTGCAGAGTTTGCATTCCTGACAGGTCCGATGCCTCTCAGGAAATATGCAGGGTTTGCAGGGTAAGAAATGTCCTATATTTAATATGTATAGTATCCTGATTTTGTAAGCTTGATGCTGTAAGACACTCATTGAGTACGGTACCATGATTAGACGAAGGAGCAAGGGTGTAAAATGTTTAAATTTTTTGCAAAGAATGTTATTTTAACGTATTTTGCTACAGGGAATACACTATTACGTAGTACTCACAGTAAGATATAAACTCAGGACCACGTTATTCTTATGTCTTGAGGTTCCTCTATTATGTCACATATCAATATGTTTAAATAAAAGACCAACTTATTTAACTTATTTGAAATATAAATGGAATATTTACTTACTCCCAATGAGGGCCATTTATATCGGAGGTGATATTTAGCCACCAACAAATCTTTGCCAGGTTATCCGGTCTTCAAAATCATTCTGTATTTTGGGGTTTTGTAATCAAAACTTTGATTTGTAGAGGTTCTTTGATTGAGCATCGGTGCTACAAAAGTTTAAAATATTGAGGTTTTTCCGGCTAATCTTTTGATATACTGAGGCAGAAAGAATATTTTATTGATAGGCAGGTTCAAGGGGAATGGGAAAACTTCATTACATCAAATCCTCCACTGTATACAATTTTATGGCTTTGAAAGTTCCTTACACAATTTTGTGCTGTGAAGGGTTCCACTGTACACAATTTTTCCTAAGTTTTCCAAACCTAAGAAAAGCAAAAACCAAAAAAAGAGGAAACAGGAGAGATAGGAAAAATTTTGAAATAAATTTAGTGTAATTTAGTTCTAGATTTTCTGTTAACTTATTCAAAATCTAAAAAATAAATGGAACTTGTTTTTCTTACAGATTGGAGAGTTTCTTTTTTTATATTGTAAAATTGCTATTTTACTTTACGTATAATAAATGCAATAATGTTACTATAACTCATTCAATAAATTCCACATATTTTGTTAAGATAGAGCATGTCTTTTAAAAGTGGAGGGAAATCAATGTAATAGCCTCTTTATCAAATTTTATGTTTTTTACAGTTTCCTGATCAACTTGGCAATTCTAATCGAAATGCTGGGAGTCTGTTGTGCCTACGTGGTTTTTGTTTCTAAAAGTATTAAACAGGTAAATATGTTGAAAAGTTTTTACATATGAATGCTCTTAAGTGTTTTTTGAACATACATTTTACACACGTATAAGTTTACCAATGATTTACAAAGATTTTTTTATTATTTCTTGACTCAACTTACTTTTAGGTAACTTCTTATCAGTTTTAAGCAAAAAAATTGTAACAGCCATATACCTCTGATTAAGATATATGTTAGTCACCTAGGTAGAATTTATTTCCTTTCAGTACACAAATAAAGCTCAAAACAAAACAAACACTGAAACCAAGGTATAGATGGATACAAGCCAACCCATCAGGTTCTGATTTATAGATCAATTTCACCTCACAATAAAACAATTCAAGAACCCTTCTATTTCAATGCCAAGACCGAATTGCTTGCATTTTTAAACAGACATAAGTTTTGTAATTGAAATCTAATGAGTAAGGTGAAGTTGGACCTGTGAAACATGTCTATTTGTAATCTGAAAATAGCTAATCAAGCTTGTCTAACTACTTTCAAACAAATTTAATCCAAGCCTCCTTGGACAGACCACTTTTATTAGGTTGAATTTTAATTTTAAACAACCTAGATTACTTTTAGATTTCTCTTGAAAATTTTTTCACTAACGTTACAATATCCTCATCATGGGCAAAAAATTGTGAGGTTTTTTTTTATTTCGGTTTCCGATAAAGCACCAGTTTTGGTGATGTAGTAATGTATGTGCTAATAAAGGACTTCAAACTTGTCCTTACCTTTCCTGTAGGTGGCGGAACACTACTGGGAGCAGGACTGGCCCATCCAAGTCTACATGGTGTTCCTCATCCCTCCCCTCATACTCATGAACCTCCTGCGCAGCCTCAAGTACCTCACTCCCTTCTCCATGATATCCAACTTCCTGTTCATCCTTGGAGTCGGGATCTCGTACTACTACATCTTCGACGACCTGCCACCCGTGTCTGAACGACCTTTCTTCTCCTCGTTCGAACAGCTTCCAATATTCTTCGGCACGACGATTTTCGCTCTTGAAGGTGTCGGTGTGGTAAGTAATGATGTAACACTAGAAGTAAAATTTGTAAGGAGAGGAATGTTAGTATTTTTAGGGTAACAAGGAGGCGGAAATCAGGATGGTTGTAGGAAGGCAGGATAATCTTTAATTGTGAGACAGTGATAACAGAGAAGCTCACGCAAGAATTTCACAAATGTTCTAAAAAGCTAAAAAACTAAAAATTCATAATGTTCAAAAATAAATTTGAAAATCGTAGTTAAAATAGTTTTTTGCCGGGAAGAAACGAGTTTAAATGATACACCTCAACTACATTTTGGTATGATTTCATGGTATGGTTTGTTATCATTGTCTTGCGTATTTTCCAAAACAATTTATCTGCTGTTCAATGTATACAAAATATTTATTACTCGGTACCACCTAAAACTCAGAAATTAATGTTGTAACTTAGAGAACCTGCCTGGGTAGTCGAGTCGTTATAATGCATACCAAGCAATCCCAAAGTAACAGTTCGATCGCAAAAAGGAGTCCATTCTGGAGTTACGCTATCTGATAACAGGTTAACTTTAGATGGTAACACGACCAGGGATTGAACATTTTCCAATGAAAACATTAAAACATGCTTCTAGCATAGAAAAACAAAGACATAAACAAAGCAGTTTATCTAACGATTCTAAAAACTATAACAACTCCTCTATAAAAACAGTTAAAAAATGCAGAGGTTAGTCAGTGCCGTGAATATATCGTGATATATTGTGATATGTTTACAGGTGATGCCTCTGGAGAACAACATGAAGACTCCAGAGCACTTCATCGGGTGTCCGGGAGTTCTGAACACTGGAATGGTGCTGATTGTTACGCTGTATGCCATGACAGGGTTCTTCGGGTATCTCAAGTACGGGAATTCCACAGAAGCCAGCGTCACTCTGAATCTTCCAGTTGAGCAGCTGTGAGTACACGTTTTTTAAGAAATTTTATGAACAAGCTCAGTGAAAAGGCTTCCATTGCAGGGCCATATTTCTTAAATAGACTGAAGAGGCTGGAGCCTATAACGGCAAAATGTTTGGGGCTGTACAAAAACTTCTTTAGGCCCATCTTTCTGATTTACAGTGAATTAATTTGAGGAAATAGAAATATGTTTTTTTTTCAAACAAATTTACTCCAAATAATCTTGTAACACATTTTTCATGTAGGGTAATCATTGTAACGAAACTCACAGTTTGTATAAGCCCCAGAAAGAGGGAACTATACTAGCGCTCTCAGTGTTTATGTTCGCAACTAGTTATTTCCTTTTTAAATCATGTTAATGAATTTATGAATAGATTGACCACAAAATAACTACAACAAATGTATGGTTTTAATTTTATAATAACGTTAGAGCTTCGCGACTGTATGATGATGTTAGACTGTGACCCTATCACAAGAAATCTTCTAAACTTCTCTTTTTTTGTTTCAGTAAAATAATTGTCAATTAGTGATGACAGGGCAGCTCTAGGATGAAACTATTGGTTAGGCAACTATCTGGGGTGTTAATTTATTTTGAATAAAGTTTTATTTTAAGAAATTTAAGTCGTTATACTGGAGCCCCGATTTTCCAAGACAGTCTTTGGTACTGAGTTTAATATTCCAGTGTTACCTCCTTAAAAAACTCTTAGAAAGAGAGTATATCAGCATGCTAAATTTCTAGGGTTTCTGAAAAATATTAAAACTTAAAAAATTACCCATAATTTTAATCCAGCTGTTTCTTACTGACTATCACTTAGTGAAATATTATAGTATATCTCAAGAACGAAGCAGAAACTATGAGTATATTAAAATAACTTCATTTTACTATCTCTTCAATCATCTCAAAATTTGGCATTAATAGAACAGGCAAGTCAAGATCAAGTCTTGGAAAAGCCAGTTGGAAATATTTGGAAGATAAATAAATAAACCTTGACTTTGAGCCCCCCATACTATTGACATAATAATACCATTGACTATTTACACTAATGTGAATAGACCACTCATCAAATGCATTTAGTTTGAAGAAAAAATTTGGAAGTTTCGTGTACGCTGCCTGAGTCACTGCCATTGATGTTATTATTATTTAGCAGAACTTACAGTGCTGCAAAAACCTTTCATCACAACATAAACAAAAACCTCCATTATAAAATGCTTAATCCTTGATTGAGAAGAGTGGTAGTACTGATTTGCCTATCATATGACTCTTGTACTTCCATGGGCGCACGAGATCGCACACCGTCAATACGTTTCAAACACGCCTATGCTATGAGAAGTCTACTCACGTTAGTGTACATAGTCAATGATAATAGTAATATATGCAACCTTGCAGTTCTGTCAAAAATACTTTCTTACTCTTATATTATCTTCTAGTCTCGGCCAGGTGCTAAAGATGATGGTTGCTCTCGGCATATTCCTCACGTATTCTCTTCTGTTCTACGCTGCCGTTGACATCCTGTGGCCAAAGTTCAGGGATAACTTCACCAGACCTCTCGTGGCAGAGTATATCTTCAGAGTCCTGCTGGTGTTGTTTACAGGTAAGCTTGAGTTTTCAGCAAGTGAAAAAGTATAATTGGTGAAGGCAAATTGACAAGAACTAGTTGTACGAAGAATTATTGTTTTGTCTCCTGGTAATGGTAACAGAAATGAGACCAATATAGTGATGGAATCCGTCTGCTGACCGTAACTTCCATGTAAATTTGACAATCGGGCTGCAAAAATGCCGCTAATAAAGATCACGCTATTTTATTTTAAGAAAAACAGATGTAGAAACAGATGTTGTATAAGAGCACAACATTTCAGAAGACGTCTGAAACTGAATTGTCAGTAAATCTGTTAGTGAAATAAAATATTTTAGTGATTGTATTTGGAAACCAGGTACTTGTGTATATTTCCACTGTGGGAAATGTTCGCAGCTGAATGTTTTATTTCCGGAGGACCTCTGCCGGATTATCCGGTGGCCGAACCATCTGAGGTCAGACTTGAGGGCTTCTACTGTAGATTATTATTTGTAACTATTAGGTTAATTTATTTTTCAATTTGTACATCTATAAATTAAAGAAAAATGCATTTCTGTGCTTTTATCAACTTCCCAAACCATATGTTTTCTGGTCTTTTTTAATGTAGACTAATGATTCAAAAACATTTTGAATGGATAAAACAATAAAAATGTTTCAATGTGCATCTCCCAATGATGCATCACTGATCCACATAAATCTCACACCGTTGCAGTGATCGTGGCGGCCATTTTCCCCAACCTGGGTCCGCTGCTGTCGCTGATCGGTGCTCTCTCGCTGAGCATGGTCGGCCTCGTGTTCCCGGCCGTGGTGGAAACCCTCGTCTACTGGGACCACCCCGGCCTCGGCCACCGCAACTGGCGGCTGTGGAAGAATGTTGCCATCGGAACCTTCGGTCTCGTCGGCCTCGTAACCGGCACCATGACCAGCCTACGCGAGTTCGGCCACTGACTGTGATACACCAAGACATAGAGTAAGCTAGCCTAGAGAGAGTTGAGATTTATCAGTCTGTGATTTCTGAAATTGTTGTTAAGGTTTGGTGGAAATTCTTGGAGTTTGTTTACGGAATTCAGAGATTTAAATATCTTAACTGGTTCAATTTATGAAATTGTTGAGGGTAGTTTCACAACAAGGGTCTTTTTCAAAAATTGATTTTTGAAGAGTCAAACGCTTAGCATTAATGATGTAAAAGATTAAAATTACCTTCGACTTTCTCCTTTTTAAATTTTTCATCGAACTATTAGAACTAGGCCTAAGGAAATAGGACTTTGTGAGCTATTTTTAATTGGTTGGCAATGGTCCAGTCAATTGTGTAAGAACAATTTGGAAAGAGACTTTTGTTCTAAAACTAACCATCTCAAAATATATTTTATGGTTGACAGTGCATTAATATTTTAATTTCTATGGTGTCTAAACCTAAATTTATAAATAAGGAAATTTAATTTTTCATCCATGTTTCATAATCTGACACATTTAATACATTTTTTTTACCTTTGTAACTTAACTGCAATTTATTTGTGTCATAACGTTTCTGCTAATTTATGTTTGGTTACAAAAAGGAATGTATTAAATAGAAAATTATTGTTAACAAAAAATAAGCAGTAAGTTTTTTTTACGAAAATGAAAATCCTTTACATTTTTATAAGACATATTCACAACCTATTGTAAAAAATTACAGAAGAACCTCCGTTATCCGATCTTTCGATAACCGAATCCTCCCGATATCTGACCATCTATCTATGATTGGGCTCCTGTCATTGATGAGACAATCGAAACGTGAAAGACTTATTCTACACACTACAATTACTTATTTTTTTCTTTAGTTATTATACATATCTTGATGTTTAAGTTTATGTGTTATAGGTACGATAAAGTTGTATTACAATACTGGATGGCGGTTTTTATGTCCAGGAATTATATTTCATTTGCTCCTCCTGATATCTGACTTTTTGGCCGTTCCGACCATGGTCCAGTCCTGTCATGGTCGGATATGGGAGGTTCTACTGTATAATAACCTACATTTGAAATACGAGGCATGTTTTAAAAGTAAGTACAGTTTTTAAATACCGCCACTGCTGCGATGCGGTCGTTATTTTTCGCTTGCGCGCTGTGTACCTATGTGTACAAATTCTGTGATTTGATCAGAGAATTTGGTAGGGAACAACTTGATCATCCTTTCTACAGTCCCGATCTAGCACCAAGTGACTACCATGTTCATTTAAAGAAAGGCCTAAGCGGTGTGCGCCACGACAATGATGACGATGTCAAAACGGCTGTATTGAAGAGTTTCTCATGGCAGGCGGCAAAATTTTATGACGACAAAATTTTAAATCTAATTGTACGATATGACAAGTGCCTTAATAATTGCAGAAATCACGTGGAAAAGTAGATTAAAGTACAGGCTTTCATGTAAAAATAAAATTATTAAATAATATCTCCTAGTTTATTTTTTATTTCAAAACAGTACTTACTTTTAAAATATGCCTCGTATTTAAAAGTATAGTATATGTAAATCAAGAATGTTTAGCTATAGTTATTTAAAAGATATATTACTTTTAAATCACACTATGTAATCACAAAGACAACTTTCAACAGCAAGAAAAGGAATCCTCCTTAACTTTTACACTTAAGTGTAGTTTTAAGGCAATACAATTACTTATCGATAAACAAGATTATGGTATTAAAATTAGCTATTATGAAATAAAACTATCTGTGATTTTCTGATTTTGTCAGAGTACTTAAAAGCAGAAAAGATCCTTTATAAATGTATAGAAGTTAAATGTTTACCCTATATCTACATTTATATAACCTTTAAGAATACGTATAGGAAAGTAGTACAATTCTGTAGACATGTATCTACAAAATGAATAAAAATAATAATAAATCAACATAGCCTCTAAGTTTAAGGATAACAGCTAAACTATATATTTAGTTACTAAAAATATAGTTTAAAATAATATTTATCAAGACAATCATATCAATGTGAACTGCCCTTAATTGATAAAATTTTATATAATCATATTTGTACTTTTTGTTAATCACATATTGGTTTTACACTTAAAGTTGGGCAGTACCAAAACAAACTATTATTACTTTACACCATAAATTGACGAGATAAAATGTAATGAGATCTGTACAACATAACTTAAGTATTATTGTTGAAGTATTTTATGGAATGAAGTATTTCAGTATTTACTCTGTAAGTACAATGTACCTGAATGACTACTGTGTAGTAGCGAGTGTAAAACGCTTCATTTTGAATACAGTATTCTAATGTTTATTGCCTTTTTTTAACCCTTAATGACATCTTATACCTTTAACCTTTACGGAAATGGCGACCTAACTAAATAGGTAGTTTAAGCCAAGTATGAATGAGAGATTAGAGTAGGATGATTGTGGCACAATATTGTAGTCTTGTTACTAATGCCGACCCTTAGATAAGACTGTTAATTACAGCCCAACAGCCAATAGTATCCCTACATACTGAAGAAACTGTATTGCTCTATGTCCCACTATGATACATAGTTTGGAATGTGTTGAATTCAAAGGTATGCCACAAAGACAATCTAAAAAACCGAGTATCCCAGAAGTCATTCCATTTCAGTTTTGATCAGATGCTAAAATCATAAAGTTTGTTTGTCGGCCAGTTTTCCCCCTTGTCCATTCAAGGTCTGGTTCACTATATCGCTATATCACTAGCGTGAGACAAGGACCTCACATAGTGGGTATTTTAACTTGAATATGAATGAGAGATGAGTGTAGGATGATTGTGGCGCGATCTTGTAGTCTTTTTACTGACTAAGGCCAACATTCTCTTTAGACAGGACTGTTAATTAATAGCCCAACAGCCAATGGAATCTAGGGACCTACAGTTGAACGTGGGATCCGAACCACAATTTCGACCTCATATATACATATTGGTCTAATTATGAGGAGGGTCTTTATGGATGAACTAGTTTTCACTAGTGCAGACGTTAATCCCCACCAAGGAACATCGCATCCACAAGCCGTCGCTTATAACTATCTACAATTTGTGACCTCCAAGTAGCTGGATTAGAGGACGACGCCAATGTCCCAGGAAGTCTTCGTACAGTTGTGGTATCTATTATAACTAGGGGTGTACTATGTATTGAAAAACCATGAAATTTCAATCCACTTTGATTCATTGAAATTCCGATGCAACGATCTAGTCTCGATGCACTTGAACTTTTAGATTCACAAGATTCTGATACGACATGGTTATTCCTACCATTCACTAAGATAATTGCTAACGATGCACATTTGATGGTGAGAGCTGTTTAACCGTACCATATCCATTGTTTTCACATAAATTTCAATTATAGATCGATCAGATAGGAACATAAAAAGCCTAATATTGCACTTAATCTTTTTTTATTCTTTTTCGCATCGACACATAAATTGAAAAAATTGCTGTGCCGAATCCCAATTATATCAAGTCTAATACTTTTAACAATTAGTATTTATGGTTTTGACATATATCATTTAATTAAAGTAGAGTCCCACTATGCACTGAAGTCTTATTTATTTTATAAGTTAAATGGAAGTAATTTAGAAAATAATTCTTGCTTTGGAGTAAATTTTGTTGGATTTGTTATGGACCCATCAAGACATTGACAACAGAAAAATTAATTGGATTTTTGGATTCAAATATAAGTCGGTTGTTAAACTATTCCAGTGATCAAATTAGAAACATGATTTTGAGTTAGGGCCTTCTGTTTAACATTATTATGGGGTTAAATTTAAAATGGGACTTTAAAATGGGTTAAAATTTGGTTAAAGCAGTGGTATAGTGAGTTGGGGAAGCTCAATATTTTTTTTAATTGAGCAGTGCCAACTGCATGTCTAAAACGGTATATGTCTTTTCATCAACAGCAAAATCTTTGTCTTCTTGAAACGCCAAAATCTTTTTATTAATAGAGAAAATATAGGTCTACAAGATTTTTTAAAGGATAATATTTTTAAATTGTTGCTTGGATACCAATTTAAAACTCTTGAAAATATCATACGAGTATACAAGTCAGAATAATTTAATTCATGTTATGTAAATTTATCTAATAGTGAAGAAATGGATTGCTTGGGCCCAGCATCGTACTTAAATATTGGTAAGCAAATAGGTTAATTTGGAAAATAATTTTAGGAACATTTTACATCCTACTCAATTCTTGAATTACTTAACTGCGGTTGAATGAAGAAAAGCACATATTTTACAAGAATACAAGCGCTCACAGTAAAATATTAGTTGTATATAAACTAAAATACTTGTAAAATATCAAACTGAGAAGATCATATTAGCATGTGTATAATCATTGTGCTGATTCTACAATTATACTGATTGTACATGATAGATTGTACATTCCTATCAAGCATCTTTGATTCTTGTATCACCATTGTTCAAACTTGGATAGGAAGCTTCCATATATTAACCTACCAAATGGAAAAGAAGGCCAAGAAGAAGAGCCCAAAACAATTTAACATTTTATTTAGATAGAACAGCCTAGCCTAATATTACACAGATATATAAATAGAACCTCGGAGGTCGTTCACTTTTTCTCTGGCTCGTTGATGGGGACGTCTTGCACGGCTGGGACGTCTCTGAAGTTGGGGAACTGTTCCCACGGTGACGACAGCTCGAACTTGCGGAACTCTTGAGCGAGCTCTAGCGGCTCGACAACCACTCGCTTCTTCTCGTCATCATACCTCACCTAAGGATAGAGAATATTCAATGAGCTAAAATATTTGCTACCAAATAATTTATGGGTCATAGTGCAGACTTCAACTGTTGTCTGGTTCATACTTTTGTTTCTCACTCCTAAACCTCAATTTCATTCCTTAACCTAAAGCGGCGTTTACACTAGCATGTAGCGCTTATGTAATTTGGACATGTAAGTCGATGCAAACTGTACTTGCATACAAGTTACACTACACACCCACCACTGCAAGGGGAACTTGCTTAAAGTTTAGTCTGTCTCGTCAATTGTTTACTAGTAGGACTTGTCTGCAAGCAACATGTTTACACAGTAAAGTACAGCTAAGTGCAAGTGGAGCTTTCGTAAAAGTTGTTAGTTGTGCAAGTAATTTGTGTCAAAACAGATATTAATTACGAATGCATGCAAGTCCGCGTTGCAAGTTAAAATTTTGTGCATTTCAGCGTTTACATTTGAAAGTTTTCCTGCAAGTTGGATGCAAATAAAACTTACGCAATCACCACATGCTATTGTAAACGTCGCTAAACCTTTTTTGTATACTTTATCTTCTATTCAATCTCTTAATTGTGTTGACATTTTTTCAAAGATCTTACAACTCTTTCATACATTCCATTTAATCCCTTTCAAACACAAGACAACGAGACTTACTTAAACACATCACAGATATTAAAAGTGCCCAGTGCTTTGTGTAGTTTGAGGGTAATAAACACACTAGCATGAACAAACTATAGGATACTACGAAAACATACACATACAAAAAATCCTGTACAGAAAATAATACCCCCGTTGCAGCAGACCTGCGTACTCAGCGAATTTCCGATGGAATTTCAGATTATTTACTTTCCCCATAAAAACACCATAGGATGGAGTATGTAGGTTTGCTGCCATGGGTGTTGTTAGAAAATCTAAGTTAATCAATAATTGTTGAATGTAAACACAAAATTGTATGAAGCTCTGGCAATTTTTATTTTCCCCATAACCCCATGGGGGTGAGTATGTAGGTTTGCCGCCATATAGGTTTTGTAAGCAATTATAAGTTAAACCCTATCTAGATAATGTACGTACCAAATTTGATTAAGTTATGTCAATAAATAAGCAAGATATAGGGTTTTCTTGATTTCCCATAAGAATAACATGGAAAACACATTTTTGGATTTTCCCCGTAACCAGTTATGCTAAGATAAAAATTCAAAATACCAAATTGTTTGTTTTTTTAAGCTCTTTTAAATGGATTCAGTTAAAATTGGTGAATTTTGAAAATTGAGGTCAAAAAATGCCAAAAACCCATTTTTGACCCATTTGAAACCCCATAAAACCCCGTTCCCATAACCCGACAATGCTGGTTCGCGAACTCATGAAAATAGACCTGGTCTTACACCTTCATACCAAATTTCATCAAAATCGGAGGTTCCCTTCAAAAGTTATCGGTACCACGGACACATATATATATAGATAGATAGATAGATAGATAGATAGATAGATATATACATATATATATGAAAATGAACGAATGTTGTTTTTGGCTTCTGGGGACCTCAAAATGAAAAAGTAAAGTGGTCCCGGGCTTAGGTCTTACCATGGCTACTACCGTAATAGCGTATTCCCTATAGGGAAATTCGCTAAAAATGTGTCAGACTCATTCACCTAGTAACGGCTATTTAATGCATGTGCTTCATTCCTCAGTATTGTGCGTAATTTTATACTGTAATTGTAAAAATTTTTCAAATCTTTATACAAATTGTACTGTTATCTATATATTAATAGGCAAGCATGTTTCTTTTCCTCCTTTTTTCTCAGCTCGTGAGCATCGTAGGGGAAATCCGTGCATACCGTTAGAAAGGTATAGTCCTGTAGATGAGCAGAATCCCATTCTAATTCAAATCGGCCCCCAGGTCAACGCCCTACAGGCTTTCAAAGATTCAATGTTAATCTTATGGGAGAAGGATAATTGATTGAATCATAAGACAGCCGTTGTAAAAACAAATTCTAACAAGAACAGATGTTTTAGTGATAAACATTCTAAAGCTAACTGGCAAAAGATCAACTGAATCTTTGGTCGAATTTCGACCAGTTGGCGATCTCTAGTAATTTTTTAATTTGCCTTGGATAACCGGAACTCAGATAATCAGACTTCTACTGTCTCAAGTTTACCATCAGCTACCATAAATTTGACAAGTAATAGGTAAGTACAAGACAAGGGCTTAAGGTATCAACTAGTCTACTTAGTACCAGCACGTATTTTTACTACATATTTTGTTGACAGGACAAGATAGGTTATGTTGTTTTCTGCCATCATAAAAAACATAAGGCTGAGCACATCAGTTGTCTATAAAATTTGGGGAATGGCCCACAGGTGTTAGAGGAAAATCTCAAATGTAGACTAGGTTGAAATGTGCATCAAATCAAAGGTCAAACTTAGCAGAGTACAATGTCTAAAATGAGTTCTGGAAGCAAAAATAACAAGCAGTCAAACTTTGGATTAAATAAAGACGTGTCCGCACTGGCCGAACATTCGTGGCGAACTTGTTCGGCGAATACAAAAAATCAACAAACATTCCTAACAAACAATTACTGCCGATATGATTTACATTCTAAAGGAAGTAACGAACAAACAAAATTTTGGAAGAACTTTGTTTGGCAAATATTTTTGGCCAGTGTGGACGCGAATTAAAATTAACAAAGCTGTACAATGCAATAATTGCTTCTGAGGAGCTCGAAATTTTAAGGTCCGATTTGTGGGGCATGGTGCTCAGAATTTCAAAGGCAATAGCTATAACAATAGCTTACATTTTATCTAAGGTTTCCAACATGGGACGTCTCCAAGTTATGCTTAGAAGAAACTCTATTTTGGTCTATATCCCAATCATAGATAATTTTTAATGTGTCGAATTCAAAGGTATGCCACAGAGACAATCTCAAAAAATCGAATATCCCAGAAGTATTCATCTTCGAAGTCCAGAAGATTTCATTTTAAGTTTTGATCAGGTGCTAAAATCATAAAGTTTGTTTGACGGCCAATTTTTCCCCTTATCTAATTTAGGTCTGCTTTGTAACTTTCTAGTTGCTACCTCATCCCCCAACGAGCTATCCAGGACTTCTATCACAAAGCCACATCGCAGGACTTCCAAGCGTTCAACCACAGGACTGTCTAAGACATATACTGTACTTTGAACGTACATTCTGTACAATTTCCTGACTGAAGTCTTGAGTTTTTTGAGCGTGGCCAACCTTTAGTGTGGGACTCCTACAAAAAAATCCAGTACTAGTAAAGTACCAACTAAAAAAACTTCCCTTTTACTTTCAAACAATAGCCTACGATTGCTTATCGTCACATTACATCAGAACTAGGCCTACTTTGGCTTTTGTCCTTTATTGCTCACTCCAAGTCCAGCTGTTTATTATTCCCAATATTTGGACAGCAATGCTACATAAATCAGTCTTCTCGGATCGGTGGACTTTCTAGACGAAATGCGACAGGCAATCCCAGTTGTCCTCACCCTCCAGCAAGTCCATACTGAGCAAGTGCATACTGAGTCCGTCAACAGCACTCAAGAAGTTTTGATGTAGGGCAAGAGTGTTTGTAAATCACAGATCGGAGTGCTAAAAATGGTGCAAGCCCAGTAAGCATAATGTTGGTTCCCAATTTAGTTTATCTTGTTCTAAGACTATTAATTGTTGAACAAAATAGAAAATCTGCCATCACTCACCTCAACATAACCACTGAGAGGAAAGTCCTTACGGAAGGGATGGCCTTCGAACCCGTAGTCAGTGAGAATGCGCCTCAGGTCTGGGTGGTTCTGAAAAATAACGTTTTCATTTAAAACATATCTTTCATGTTTGATTTAAAAATAACCAACAAATGCCTCTATTTCAGGACTGTATCACCGCCAATTGTAGCATTAAGTCAATTTTTAACAAAAAGGCATTGTATTCAGATCTGTAAATCTTACATATATTCAATCAGTTACCTGGTCTGTACCTGGTTGTATATACATGGTGTCGAGATGTCAGACTACATTAACCTATTATTTATTCTAATGATTGTTCTTTCCTCACCTGGAAGAAAACGCCGAACATGTCCCAGATTTCTCGTTCGTACCAGTTGGCGCCCTTGAACACCTCGCAGGCGGACTCAAGTGGCGTCAACTCGTCTGTGTAGGTCTTGACTCGGATACGTGAATTGTACCGTAGCGATAGCAAGTTGTAGATAATCTGGAACAAAAAGTTTGTGAATTTTAGACAGGTTGGTGTGCAACATTTTATGAAACTCAGTTGATACAAGTTTCAGCCTCATTGGGTGAAGTATATAATACAGGAATTAGTGGACACATTGACTACATACACTATGTTAATAGAATGCTTATTCAGTGCATTTGTTTGAAGCTGAAATATGGATCAGGTTAATGAGCGTTTGCACTAGAGCCGCCACAGCAAATAAGATAAATTTACGCTTGTTTTGCACTATAAAAAACTCTCAGCTGGTTTTACAATATAAAAAAATTCCAGATGGTTTTACACTAGAAAAAAACTTTCAGCTGGTTCACACTGTAAAAAATTTGTATCTGTTTTTTTACACTGTAAAAAGAAAAAACACATCTTCACAACATTAACAGATTTCAATTATCATTTTGTCTATGATCTGGTTAATTCTCCTTATTAAGAAGAGTGGTATAATTGAGTGACCTCTTTTGTGGTATTTGTAGTTCATGCACACTGCAGGAGACCTCATCTCGAAGTAACTCGATTTCATACAAGATTTCAATGAAAAGTCCATTCTGTTAAATGTGACACAACACTACTGTACAGTATTATCTTTTATACAGACACAATTTTTACTTAAATGCAGCAGTCAAGCATTTTCATTAAAAAACATAACATCACCTTGAGAATTATCGGCATACCAAAATTCCCATATAATATTTATTGTAAAACTAAAAGTGTTAACTACTAGATATGTAAACTATTGTAAGTTGTATATATAATTGGTAAACGATATATTGTGTTATTTTGTAAACTGTTTGTGTTTCGCCAATCTTGTTTGTATTCAATTGTGCTGTATTTCAGTATCTTAGATGAATAAAGTATTATTATTAGAGAATTATTATTATAAGTACTATAAGTAAAATGCCAATAATGACAACTATCCGACATTAAACGTCTTAACGGACAAATAAAGTAGTGAAACCGCATTAATTGGCTCACCTCGAACCTATACTGGCGAGATGGAATGTCCATCCCAGCGATGTCGACAATGTTGGTGAACTGAGCGTTGTGATGGTCCTTGAGGAAACTCAGCACCGGAATGACTCCCTCCGGAGCCACCAGGAGCTCCAGTTCATCTCCCGAGGTCAACTGGACCCTCTGGATATATTTGGGCAAACATTCGGCCACATACTTGCCAAAGTCACTCAGCTGCGACTTGGTCACCGGGTCGACAGGCTTGCGTATAGTTGCTGCAACATTGATAGATTAGAATGACAACTGATAAATAGTGTATGTACATCAACATTGACAAGCAGGGTAAGGTTGTGTTGGTATTTAGAAAAAATTTTGCCCAAACTTAACATGCTAACTAGGCCTAGTTACAACAACCCAATACGCCGATACAATAAAGATTCGCCACAAAACTCTTATGGTAATATTAAGCTTAGTTTCTGACATTTACACGTCTTGGTAGGCTATTTAAATTCATTAAGAGGCATTAAAATAAAAAAACCTTATTTTTTGAGCTCAAACAGAATCCAGATTGTCTTAATGAACATACAGTATACTTGTGTACTTACGTCTGGTTTCTTCCTTGAGGGCCGCTTCGGTCTGCTTAGTTCTAACAAAGACTGGACGAGCAGCTTTGGTGAAAGAGGATGGTTTGATCAAACCTGTAATAATAATCAAGAAACAAAAGAATATAAGTTAATGCTAGGCAAAAGTAAATTTACATTGGTAGTATATTTTTTAGTAGGAACCCCTCATCATGAGAATAATGATTAGATTTTTAGTTAAATACCAGCAGGATTTGTAAGTAGATACTATTTAGATGTAGATATAAAAATAACAAATTAATATTATTTCATGAAAATGTTATTTTACACGAAAATTTTATTTTACATGACAGAATGTGGGCCGATCTTGCTCTAAGTTACTGCAAGTGCTAAGTTACTGCATACCGTATCCGTTCAAAATATTATTATTATTATTTTTTTATTATTCCGTTCAAAATATTAACATGCATCACTTATTTTGTCGTCACATGACAAGATATCTAGGCTATTTAAAACCTTTAACAGCCTTAAGGTACATCTTCACCCATGTAAAAACACTAAAAACATGCATAAATCCGCATTAGGCCAACCCTCTTTCGGAGGGTGTTTTAAAAAAATATTTATTATGAACAAATATGTGTTCTTGTAGATTAATGTTGGATCTACGGTATGTCTTTCAAACCTTATATATCAATAACAAATAAATTGTACTTATTAGGGCTTAGATGAAAAATATTAATAGTAAGGAAAAATGAGTTACTTTTAAACATCACTAAGAGTTATATTTTTACATTTTTTAAAGTTTAAGAAATGAGAGTTCTAATGTAACTAGCGCTATTCAAATAAATGATTACCAAGTTACTAAACATCGGTTGAAAAACAAAGTCTGAAACAGCGGAAGACAAAACCATGTTTAGCCCAAAAGCCGTATAAGTTAGTTTACATTACCAACCGCAACTACCCCAAAGATGAAAATGACTTAAGTAATAGTCTACTTAAATAAAATAATGGTATTATTAACCACAAGTGAAAAACAAAACAATCACTAAGTTATTATAGATAAGCTATATGTTATCATATTGTTATCAAAACTGAAATTGTCATTTCTGGGACATTCTGGGCTCTCGTTGGTGGGCATTAGTTACTAATCATGTTCGCAAGATACAACATACAACCATTGTGTTTGTGTTGTGTCATTCATTGCTATGATTCATTATTATGATTAAGTATTTATGAAATTGAGCATTACAGTAATGTGAAGAGTACTGAGTACAGAAAATTTGTTTGAGACAAAACTCCATGGAAGGGTTTAAATAAACAACTTATAATGTTACAATTGACTGATATTCTTCTATGCCATGCAAAAATGTAAGTTATATAATCACAGCAAACCTATATTAAATATCATATTTAATATTTAATAATTTATTCCTCAATGGATAGGCCTAAAGGGTAATCATCATGAAACCTCCATATATCGAAGACGGCCAAAAATCACTTTGTTAAAATGATCGCCGGAATAAGTTATTGATGACCTTGATATTATGAAGTTTCCACATTCCCATTCACGTTCGATACAGCCTATCGAGGTTCCACTGTACAATATTGATATGCAATTAATATTCAAAGAATTAAGCTGCTGTGAATAAAAATTTCGGTCTCTGGGTTGATGTTGGTTGCAATGCCTTGGTCTGGTGTGTGAGTTTCGAGTACTAGGCTTGGTCTGCTGGGAACTTCCGGCGATTCGGATTCCCAACCGTTGGTAGACAACGTGTTAACACTATCGAGAGGTCAAGCAGAGAACACCTGCGGAAGTCAGGCTTCACATTCTTTCTAAAACATGCTTCAGAAATGTCCTGATAGAAATAAGGTTTAGGCAGTGAGCATGACAATTGTCCTATTTTATGGCCAGTCAAAATCATTTAATTTAATGCTTGTAAGAATATAAACTGAAAACATAAATATTTGTGTAAAGTCCCTACCTAGTGAGTTTAAGCTATTGCTAGGTATACACATAGAGAGCTAGAAATATAAAATCATCAAACCTGCATTTCTCTGTAGGGATTTAGAAACAATATTTCTAAGCAGCGAGACACTCATTTTAAATTAAACAGTGATCACTAATAAACATAAAATACTTTACACTTAACCTCTACTAATAAAAAATAGGACAATAAAGAATTTTCACTAATTTTAACTTTTTTTCTTTCTCTGCAGACGAAATAACTATTTCATGCAGTGTTGCCATCAACAGAACTGAAAAATGCTCAGAGTTTTTTCACTTTATTATTTTAATTAATTACTTTTATCACACGTAATTAAAAATGTATAATTATTCACTACTAGAGTCGGTTCTGTTAGTGTCTTACGTTGATTGTTCGACTGGCGACTTGTTTAGGTTGTATGATAAAGGTATGATAAAGTTTGTAAATTATTGAAAAAACATATTAATATATTATAATAAGAACTTTATTTACAAGAAAATAAAAAAATATAATTAGAGGATCAATTCAAAAATGTAACTCTGACATTCATTTATTATTACAGAGGTGTTAATTGCTATAAGACTAATATGTATGTAATATGTCCCTTTAGCATAATTACTTATAATGCTGAGAAATTTACTGTGATTTGATCTATTTCTTATTCGTTTTCAAATCGTTTTATTAATGATAAAATTACTGTGATCAATCATTGCATTATAAATTATTTAGTAACTGCAGTTAGTAGTGGACTTTGTTAGAAAACTCAGTGGATTGGCAATGCTCAAAAGTCCATTATGAAGAAAGATATGCAAAATTTAGAAAGAGTCAAACTACCACCAATTAATTCTAGGAAGTCTTGTCCTAGAAGTAAGAACTTTTGTTACCATACTCCTACCATAATCTTCCCTTAGAAAATTCTTCCCTTAAACAAAAACTACACAATAATTAAATAAAGCAAGTGTCTTTATTATAGTAAGATGCACGAAAATAGTCCGATGGAAATTTAAACAGCTGAGTCCCCCCTCACCCCCTCTCGCCCTGCAATGTTGCCATTTGTGGTCATGTTTACCATGTGTTATACAGTATAAAATAGTGTTTCAGAATAAATTTTGCAACAATGTATCAACTCTCATCGGACTATTTTCGTGAATCCTACTATATTAATATACTTGTTCTTGTAATCACTTTTATAAACACAAATTGAATCAAACACAATAGTCAGTAACAAAGTTTAAAAACCACCAAGTTGCATAGAAATATCAAGCCTGCCTTCGATGAAAAAAAACTAAAATCAACAAAAGATAACCTCAAAACTAACTAGCTAAGCTCTAACTCTTACTGTAAGCTTCAAGCTATCAGAACAGAAATCAGACACATCAGTGCAGGCCGCAGGGTGCAGGCATTGAATTGTTGGGTTCTGTTTGTATTTAAGTGTAGATTGATATTGTTCACTTAAACTTTTGTTACATCACTGCTGGAAATAAGATTTGTTGTTGATTTTACTAGTGATAATGGAGGAACTACAGAAAAAACTTCAAGCAGAACTTGACAATTTAAAGACAGCTCAGAAAGGTATGCTTTGAACATGGTAGAGATCTAGCCTAGGTACTTAGGAAAAAAGAGTAAATGTCGACCTAGTTGCAACTTAATTTTAGTTAAGTAAGTTAGGTCTTTACTATAGATAACAAGCAAGGGGATAAGGGGGTAATTTCTGGCTTTCCGTGTTATTCTGTGTTTCAGTTAAAAACATTCCGTGTTATTAACTGAGAAGTTGTTCATTGTGGAGGAATTCTGGTATCAGTTTTATTTCATGCGGTAGGAATAATTCAACATATTGGATTTAGCATCACTGCATAGGCCTACTCAGTCATTAAGTAAATATGGCGGCGTTATTTCATAACTTACTGTGTGGTAGGCCTACAATGTTTGAACTTACTGTAACTTAAATTATAATTATTTTGTTTCTTGATGAAACTTGTCCTTAAGAGAGAATCGCTCAGTGTTAGGTTTAAACAGCGTCTTGGAATCCTCTTTACAAGTACTGGTAGTGCTTTTGAACTGACTTCATTGGCTAACCAGGTTATGAGTTAATGTAGGGTGGTTGTCTTGGTATAAGTTAGTTTGAACGCACCCAGCAAAAAGTCAGCAGAATAAAGATTACCGAATTTCAATAGATTATAGTTGTATTTTTATATTGCGTTGAAGTTTTACTTTTATTTAAAAGTTTAAGGCAATCACGATTAAATGACCATTACCTTAGACTTAAGAAGATTTCTACATTTAAATAAATATTTTTTATAACTTAACTTACCCTCTTGAAGATGGTTAGACTGATGATGGTAAATTTTTGTTTTCAGAGTATCACAAAGCCCTAAGCCAACGCCAGCAACTAGATGGCCAGCTCAACGAGAACATGGTTGTTAAAACTGTGAGTTAAACCGAACACATACATTAATCTTAACCCTTTTGGTTCTATGGTACGTTATATCGTTCCATGTCTATTTCCTGCAGATTGCTCTGAAACAATATATATAGTTCCATGTCTTTTTCTCACAGAGTGCTCAGGAACAATATATTGTTCCGCCGCCGCTCTGACATAAATAGAAATTTCGGTTGACTTGATGATTATCACGAAACACCGTCGATGATTCCATTCGATTCTCTTATGATCAAGATCCAAAATATTGTCGTCTAAAAAAGTTTTGGGTAGAAAATTGATTTTTTTTACAGATTTTTCCTTGAGAGCCACCCCTCCCTTGGATACCCTAGCAGTCTACAGGAATTACATGTAGCCTATTGTATATTTAGTGTTTTAGGCTATTTTATTTTATTTTTTGCACTGAAAGGGGTAAGGTGTGCTAAATGTAATAGCCTACATTTGATCACTAGCCTAAGTTTATTAAAGATCAAGGAATAGTAAACTTAGTTGCATAACTTTTAAATATAATATGAGAGCCATAATTTAATTATTTTAAAGAGAGGAAACCTTTGCTAACCGTCCTTATTACTGGTAAGGCTATGGTATGATATCTTTTTTTAAAAATCTAAAATCCAAATAACTAAAAAGTAGATGATTTCTTTCAATTTAAAATTATCTGTTAAAATTCTGTTTTAAGTTAGGCCTATAGATTTTTTTCTAGTAAAACCCAGTTTAAAATTCCTGAAATTCAAAATTAGTTTAGCCTAAAATTTTAGGCTTAGTTTGAAATTTTTCAGTTCCTAGAACATAAAACACACTTTTTAAAGGTATATTAAGTTAGGTCTAGTCAGTTAACAAATATTGATATAACTTAGAAAAAATTAAAATTAATTGATAAGGTTAAAATTGGTCAAAGCACGCCTGTCCAAGCTGTCTGCGCAAGTAATCTTAGGCCCATTCTCCACTAGCGTTTCTGTCGGTTGGAACCTTGGTGAGTCATCCATGGGTGCGTCTCCACTGGTGTTTTGGACGCCGCGACAGCCGACGTGGGCGACTTGGTGTTTCTGTCGTCAATGGACCTGTCAAAAAGCGATGACATCGATGTAATCCACTCTCCACTTGGCTAATTACCCGAGACTGTCGCCTGGTTGTACGCCTGACCATTTTAATTACTATACACACACCTGGGTGTAATTACCACATTCCTTGGTAATTTTACGCTCTGCTAGTATCTTGTACGAAATATATGTTTGGTTTTCATTATTATTTTGATATTTTTTACATAGATCTAAAATCACATTATAATGTTTTTTTTATTCTTATATAGTAAAGACTGGTTATTTTGCAGATTGAGAAAAATTTTGATATTACGAACGTGTAGAGAGGTTTAATAATGTTTAACCTGTTCAACTTCTGGTGTAGGTGTTATTGTTAAATGTTAATGAGAAGTTGGACTGGAGATTATTAGTTACTAACCCTTACTACTAAGTTTTTAAGTTTAGTTGCCATTTACTTTAACATTCGTGAAAGTTGGTTTTTAGTAGGCCTACATTGTTACATTATCTGTACTTATCGGTACCGTACTGTAATAACATTGATTGTTTTCAAACAATACCTTGTTTTAGTATAAATATTCCTAATTAGGCCTGTAAAAAAATTGTTCTAAGTAAATCGAGTTTTTTTTTTTATATTTTCCCAATTATTATTCATTTCTCATCTTAAATATCCATATCCAACTATTTATAGCAAAACAAAACTATGATAAAATAAATTATATTTCTAATAAAGTTATAAGATCTCAATATTCACAGCATGACCTAGACACTTTATTTGATAAAAAGATGGTGGTAGTAATTTGGGACTACAGCACTGATTGTCGCCTAGTGGAGAATGGCCTTTTTGACTTCCGGGCGTATCAGACGCATTCACTCGTGAGTGCCAAAACGCTAGTGGAGAATGGGCCTTAAATGATTTGAATTTGCCATCGTGCAAGGATGAGGTCGAGTTATCCAAACTACTGGGTACACCAAATTTGTGAGACTTTACAGTTTTTACCAGTTCATTGATGTAATATTTCATTTTCTAACAGCCAATCATTAAATGATTGCCATCAGTATCAAGTTTACGTTTATAGACATAAACTTACATCAATCATTTCACCTTTAAGAGTTAAGTTTTACAATGCCCTCCATAAGTTTAAGATCCTGAAGTGTTATGAGGGAAATCAAAATAATTTTGTAAATGTTCTTATTAAATTTATATTTTTTCCCAAATTTACACATATGTTTAAGTAGATGAATGATTGATAGGAACTGGATCTGATGAAGGCAGATTCGGAAGTGTACAAACTTATCGGGCCCGTGCTGGTGAAGCAAGACTTGGATGAGGCCAAACAGAATGTTGCCAAGCGAATGGACTACATAAGCGGTGAACTGTAAGTAATTTGCTTTTTTTTTTAGTGATATAGTTTGACCCAGTTAAGGTTTGATATATATTTTGCTATCCTTTTTTCTTACCTTGGCCTTTGCGTGTGATCATTTGTGATTAATTTAATACATTATTGGTGATAATTTAGAATTAAAAGTACATGTATTCTGTTTTGTGTAGTATTTTTTTTTGTATTTTTGTGTATATCTACACCAGTGGCATTTTTTAACGTTTTGACGGGGAACGGTCCAAACCCCAGTCTTGTTACTATCTAACATCGACCAGTTGTTAGAAAGCATCATTAATTAATAGCCCAATGACAAATGGCAACTGGGTCCGGAATCGATCCTTTAAAAAGCGACTAACTTTCCTCAAGATCGAACCGGCAACCTTTGGATTCAAAGGCGAGCACTATAACCACTCAGCTACCCAGCCAGTTAAGAGTTTTGTTAGGCCTAATCAATAAATTAAATATAGGCATGTAACATTCTTAACTACGGTATAGTAATTTAATGCTTGTGCCTATTTTCTTTTCTTTTTTTTATTAAATAAGAAAGCATAAAATTACCTATCCTTGTTGGACACCTTGCTTCTTTCCTTGTTCTTGGATGCATTGGTAAACTGGTTGTAAATGGCTCGTTGATTATTAAAACTTGTCCTTGAAGGTTATTCAACCGAATAGTCCTAGTAAAAGTAAAAAAAAGTATAACTTAGATGCATATATAGCTCATTCTCAGTTAGTCCTATCTGTCCTGATATGGTGGACAGCCAGGCCTGATAGTTACAAAGCGGGACAAGCCGTGTACCAGTTTAGGTAATCATTTAAACCTTCTTGTCAATAAACTGGTTAAGAAACATGCTTTTAATAGTAATTTTAGATCGTGTATATAGAGTCGTTCTATCTCAAAACCCCTCTTAAGAAAGTATGCAGACATTATTCAAAATACATTTCGTCAGGGGAACTTATAGTCAATTTTTCACTTGAGAACAGAGTTAACCCGGTTTTCGATAAACCTCCATTTGAGTAAACAACAGGAGTCACTTTTTGAGTTCGAGGAGTCTTCTTGCAACTTGCATTATTCATGAAATTTGCCTATTCAAAAATCCCAATAATTAGGGTCCAGTCAGGGCTGGCACCAGCACTTTTGCCGCCCTAGGCAAAGGTTACATTTGCCGCCCCTGCCCCGTCCCCCTTTCCGCCATCCTAAACCTACCCATACCATCGTTAAACATCTAAACAAATTTACATTCCACAGCAGATCATTTTGTGAGATAATATTATCTTTATATTCAATTTCTCACATTAACAGTTACTTAGGTGAGTCAACAATGAATTCGAAAAGACTAAGTGACGGGAAACGGACTTGACAGATTGGAGTAGCACAGCGTTTGCCACTGCAAAGCATGCAGTGGTGCACAGGAATGAACCCTCAGGGTGGATCGGTTCTCACGGGGCAATGCCTCTTGCAGTTACAGAAACAAGGGGGGAGCGAAATTCCGGCGTGTTAAGGGCCATAGGGCATTGGAGTCAATCCCAATTCCATATATTCCCGATAAGAGCATTTTAAACGGGAAACACAATAGGCCTTAGTCCTTTATTGGTGATCAAGAAGGTTATGATTAATAGCTCTAAATAAAGGGTTCATCAAGCCTGATATAGTTTTTACAGATGCGAAAAGTTGATCACTAACGTTGAACTTTGGAGGGTAGTATAATTTCTGACACATTAAATAATGTTATTTGTTCTGTATTGGCCGGAAAAGTCTGATCCAGAGATTTGAGAGTACTGATCATGGCTTCATTGTGATATACACCAATTCTGGGGTCTATCTTATGATTTTTTAAGTACATTATGTATAAAATATTCTCACATGAGTAGAACAATATAATTTCCTCATATAAACCTCTTCAGTACCATAACTAAAACTCACAAACTATTAAAAATATTAACCATAATGTAATTGCATCACAAATTCTGTGGTATCAGTCGTTTCTGAATTAACTTAGCATTTCCCTTTTTCAAGTAACTTAGCTCAGTTTTTGTTATATACATTACCAAACACTTTACAAATAATTCTTATCCTTTTTATTAATTTAACCATATGATTAATTGTGTAATTCGAACATATGTTTTTGTATTGTTTTTGTTTACATTAATTTAGTCTAGTTTTAAAATGTGAATAAAACTGGATCGTTTTGTCTAAACTGTTGAACTATATTATTATTATAAATACTTATTTCACAAAGCCTCAATTACAAAAATACATTACAATTGGCGCAGTCGGTAGGACCGAACCTACGCTCCCAAAGGGAATCTGATTTCCAGCTCCAGCTGTATGGCAAAAATACATTGAATCAGTTTTACAAGGGATTGAAGGCATTTGTGTCTTCTTCGATGACATCTTAGTTTCCGGAAAAAATGACAAAGAATTGCTGGAACGGATCGAACAAGTATTCAAACGACTCAGTGATAACAATTTGAAACTCAATTACAGCAAATGCAAGTTTTTCCTGCCTGAAGTTCAATATCTTGGATACAAGTTGACCTCTGAAGGAATAAGTAAGACAGATGAAAAGATTCAATCAATAGTTAACTATCCCAGGCCCAAAAATATAACTGAAGTCAAAACCTTCATGGGAATGGTATCCTTCTATGGGAGATTTTTCCCTAACCTATCTACAATAGCACACCCTCTTTACAACCTGCTTAAGAAAACAACCAAATTCAATTGGACGAAAGAATGTCAGACAAGCTTTGATGAGATCAAGAAAAGACTTACTTCAAATGAAATTCTGGCCCATTATGATCCTAATCTGCCTTTAGTGCTCTCTGTTGATGCTTCTCCGGTTGGGTTAGGTGCTATTCTTTCTCATCAATTCCCTGATGGTAGTGAACATCCTATTTCCTATGCCAGCCGAAGCCTGTCATCCAGCGAAAGAAACTACTCTCAAGTATGCAAAGAAGCTCTTGCAATCAAGTGGGGAATCGAGAAGTTTTTCTACTATTTGTATGCAAGAGAATTTATCTTATACACAGACAATGAACCTCTTATGCATATTTTTGGAGGAAAACGGAAACTACCTTCACTTACAGCAACACGATTGTTGCATTACGCATTATTCTTACAAGGGTTCAGATTCCAAATTCGTTATCGAAAAACCAAGGACAACGGAAATGTGGACTGCCTATCCCGTCTTCCTTCTCACTCAGATGACATACCCCAAACAATAGATGATGTAGAGATTTTCCAACTCAATCAGTTATCCCTTCTTCCAATTACCAGTGAAGACATCAAACGTGAGACAGAGAGAGACCCAGAATTGAAATCCTTATTAGAAGATCTCAAATGTGGAACCAAATTAAAAAATAAGAATGAACATTTTGATATTCAGTCCGGATGTATTATGAAAGGAAATCAAGTCTACATTCCTCATGTCTACAGACAAAATGTTTTAGCAGAACTACATGACGGGCACCTGGGAGTTGTCAGAATGAAAGCGCTTGCCCGTTCCACAGTGTACTGGCCTAAAATGAACGAAGACATCGAACGACTAGTCAGAAGCTGTGATAAATGCATGGAAACAGCTAAGAATCCCGGAAAAATGGCCACCCACTACTGGGAGTATCCGACAAAACCCTGGGAGCGCATTCATGTCGATTTTGCGGGGCCTTACATGGGACACTTATTCTTCTTGGTGATCGATGCTCACTCGAAGTGGCCAGAAATTTTTATTGTGCGGAATATGACCTCTAAGGACACAATCACAATTTTACATGGGTTATTTTCAAGATATGGACTTCCCCACACTTTGGTGAGTGATAATCAGTCAACATTTACTTCCGATGAGTTCCAACGTTTTGTCCAGGTTCATGGAATCAAGCATATTACTTGTGCACCATTCCACGCTGCATCAAACGGCCAAGCTGAAAGGTTTGTTTACACAATGAAAAAATCACTGAAATGTCTTGAATCAGGGACTTCATCAATCCAAGAAAAGTTGAATCAGTTCCTTTTCAGTTATCGGAGGGTGCCAAATATAACAACGGGGGAAAGTCCATCAATGTTGTTCCTCCGGCGAGAATTACGTTCCAAACTGGATTTGTTGAAGCCCGACCATCACCTAAAGTTCAACGCCATCCACTACAAAACCAAAGACCATGCCTCACGCAAAGCGGTACAGTCCAAGTTACGAAAACAAATTCAACAGACGAGAATATTGGTTCAACCGATGCTAGAGGGACACAACACCAACAAATCAATGATGAAACCCAACTTGTGGATCAACAAACGATAGATGACGTTCAAGACGGTCCTGCTCGCTGTGATACACCTCTTGCCTTAAGACGAGGGCGGCGAAACATTCGACCACCAGAAAGACTAGATCTCTAGGGGGGGAAGAGTGTTATATACATTACCAAACACTTTACAAATAATTCTTATCCTTTTTATTAATTTAACCATATGATTAATTGTGTAATTCGAACATATGTTTTTGTATTGCTTTTGTTTACATTAATTTAGTCTAGTTTTAAAATGTGAATAAAACTGGATCGTTTTGTCTAAACTGTTGAACTATATTATTATTATAAATACTTATTTCACAAAGCCTCAATTACAAAAATACATTACAGTTTTTCAACTCACTCAGGAAAAATCTATTATATTCTATTACAGAGTTTTCTTTTGTATTGAATTCTTAATTATTTTTATCTAGTGCTGTTCTAATGTTCTTTTGTGTAATAAAATAGTTCAGAATTTCAACTTTAAACCTATAAAAGATTTATCTATATTTATTTATCTTAAAAAATTTATAAATGTGCTTATTAATACTTTTGTAAAAAAAAGTGATCGACCTGAAGGTTTTTTTAAATCTTAAACAATTGACATCCAATTGTTAAATGCCAAATAAAGCTAAAACAGGAACATTACATTTTTTACCAAGATATAATTTTGAATCATGTTATGTCGTATAGACTCTTGTAACTGTTTAACTGTTATATAAAATATTAATAGCTGTGTAAATAAATCGTACTTACATAAGCTATAGCTTTTTCTTGAGATTCTTATGGAAAACAACCTTCACGGACAAATTTTAATTCTATGAAACCTAAATTTCCATGGAAACTTCAGCAATACTTTAAACACAAAAAGTTTTAGCTCAAATATTACTTCATGTATCTATGGTGATTAAAAATTCTGCAAAACCTTCCAAAAATGGTTTATTTTATCAGGTTAGAGTATTTTCAACTTGAGCCTGACAAAAGTCAAGAAAGAATGATACTTTGAAATCAATTTATTGAGAACTTTTATTAACTTATATTTCATTAACTCCAATTGAATTGGTTATTTGCCTAGAATTTTATTCCAGGTCCTTCTGCTAAAAATGGACTGTAAAACTCTAATAATCTATACTTATTTAATACGCTAAGGCTTTTTTTTGTGTTAAGAACTCCTCCAACAGTTCTGAACCGATTTTCAAGTTTTTGATGTCGCTGGAAAGTGCTTGGTCTGAAGTTGTTTCCGCCAAAAATTGATGAGAATCAGACTTAAAATAAGGGCGCTATTTACAAATTAAATTTGAAATTTTCCCATTAGAATAACATTGAGATTGGTTTGAGCATTTTAAACATCAGTTACCATACAGCTGTAGTTTTTGGTGATCACTGATATTCACAATATTGGATTGGTCGGATGTCAATGAGTTAAAACTAAACGTAACTTTTGTATTGTATCAAAATAAATTGCTTGAATTTGAGCAACACGTACGACGTACACTAGTGATTGCTCATTGCTTTAGTTAGAGAACCATAATTTACCATACTCTATATACAAAAATACAGTAACTTCGTCGAAAGAATTTTAGGATTAGCTCAAATTATAAGAAATATTTACTGTTGGTGGGAAGAAGCTATTACGGAATTCGGCTTTTTAAGATGTTTGGCTTGGGACAATAAAACTTGTTTGGTTTTGAATTATTCAATTTGATTTTATTATGCTGAGACGACATCTCAATTTTGTGATATGGTGCCAATATCCCAGCAATGTTTCTATAATGTCACAATATCTCCACTTTATTTCAATGTAACCACATTATTAATGTGATTTTTCTTTTGTGGGATTGTCAAAAAAAATATCCATGTTGGTTTAGGATGGGCATTCAAGAGTAAATTTTTTAATAAACACAAAATAATTTCTTCTTTTCTCAAAATGATACTTGAACTACTTAAGCGTAGTTCTGTTAACAACATTTAGACATCTCGCTAGCCTAAAGGTTAGCGTCCTGGACTTCGGTTCAAGAGGTCACGGGTTCGATTCTCGGGATGTCCACCACACTTTAATTGGTTTGGACTGCTTTTCCTGGCGTTTACAACTAACTCTCTTAACAAAATGCCACTGGTGTAAAAACAAGCAAAAAAAAAATATAGTCAACTTTTTTCTCAGAGAGACTTAGAGTTTTGTCTTCAAACCATTCCTGGCCACACCGTTTAAACCTATCATTTTTATACCATCCCATTCTACCTACTCACTCCAGGCCAGTTTTTCGTTGTTAAGTAAAGAGACGCTAAGTATAGCCTTTGTTTGTTTTAGGAAGAGGATAGATGAGCTGATCAGTTCGCTAGATAGCAAACAGGAGGCTCATCGGGAAAAACTGAGCAAACTGCAACATCAGTTCCAGCAAGAACAAGTCAAAGCTGCCCTCAAGGCGTAAACCAACCCCCCCCTCCCCCCCTTCCTTACTTTAACTAAGCTAACTGCACTCGCTTTTGTATTAACTTTATCATTGTTTTCTTTACTAGATGTAACAAATCAATAAATTATACTATTCTTTAACTATGAATCTACTTTTCCCTTGATGTTCAAAATTTGGCCTATTTAGTAGACATGTAACGGATATCCGGTTACTATCCGGTATTCGGCCTATCCGGCCTTTTTTTAATATCCGGTATCCGGCCGGATACTTGCTGCTATTCGGCCAGATACCGGATACTTAAATCTATTGTTTGGCACTGCTTGATGACTACTTGTAACGGTCTTCTTTTTGGTCAAGACAAACATTAAAAAAATTAAAACAACAAAAAACAGAAAAACTTACACTGACTGACTGATAGCGAATGAAAAATCTGTGCCTCCTACACGGTCCCACGGTCAGAGGGACAAGTTCTTACTTGTCTTTTCGTAAATTATCCTTAAACTAAAAGCTAAAACTTGAGCCGGATACCCGGAAGCCGGATATTCGGCGCTCCGGCCTAGAACCTTGCCGGATATCTGGTATCCGGTATCCGGCCAAAAGAACTATCCGTTACATCTCTACTATTTAGTTAAGACAAACACAACAGTGTACAGCCAAGAATACATTGAACTTAAGGTTTTTCAATTTCATGTGATTTCCAGATTCAATGTGTATGAAAACTTAAAGCTAGAGGAGGAAAATCCCAAAAACCAACACATAACATATAACAAATGGTTTAATATATTAATTTGTCATTTGTACATTATTAAACATTGTCAGGAATCAAAACACAACCCGACTTTAAGACTTATATAAAAATAACCATTTATATTTATAAAATTACTTATATAATCTCTTAATATCCATTAAAAATACGTAATACATGATAGCCATCGTCAAACATAGATAATGCACTTAGTTTGCTTATAATTACAGCTGGAATATCGACTGGTTTACTCGTCGAGGCAGATGGTTCGGACGATGGCCTCAGCAACCTTGTAAGGATCACAGTTAGACGAGGGGCGTCGGTCCTCCAAGTATCCCTTCTTGTCTTCCGCGCAACCTCGTGGAATACGAATGCTGGCTCCTCGGTTAGCCACACCTAAAAAAGTATAAAAAAATCAAATATTTAGTAGTGAAGTTTACGATATTTGCATTATGTAGATTTGATACATTACTTAAGACAGTGATGCACTCTGTGGTGTGTCTTTTAAGGTGTTTATGATCAAAGGGCGAGTGTGGTTGATCAGTGGTGTCTTTGTTACCGACAAAGACCGGCTGATTCATTTGTCAGCATCATTCCAAGCATCAACAATAGTCCAATGAATAAAGGCAGCTAGATCCTTCAAACAGCTTCTAACATTTCTCAGGATCAAACCATCAAAGCGAGCTCTATAACCACTCAGTTACCCATTTAATTCATCAAGTACTTGATAAATTAATTCAGGAGTGTGTTCATTTGTGTATACACAATCGATTTTTATATTTTTTCCCTCATTTATCTTTTTGATAGTAGCTGTGTTTTCATTATTTTTTACATGCGCATAAGCTTCTGACTTTTCCATCAAAATGCAAATGTTTTCGTTTTGTATACAAATTTTTATTTATAAACTCCACTTTATTGACATTTTCAAACCGTTCCTATAGACCAGAAAAGCAAACGTTTGAAATAGAGCTTAAATTGGAGTTGTCCATTCCAAAAAATTTAATAAAATCAAAAGAATTTTTTTTTTACTAAGTTGAAAAGCGACTGTTATCAAGCTGATTTAAAATCCGAATAAGTCTGGGTAGCAACCAAAACTACATTAAACTAGGCAAGAAAGGACAAAGAGTCCTAGAGTGGCATTGTTCATCCATGGAAGAATCTTGTAGGCTATCTTAATTATTTCATCAGCAACACAATTCTAACCTCAAACTCAACGGTTTACTCCGAGACTCACCTGCAGAGAAGTCGTGGATGGAGGAAGTCTCGTGTTTTCCGGTGAGTCGTCGCTCGTTGTCCTTCCCTCCCTTGGGGTCGTAGGCTTGGATGTGGCGAATGTGTTGCTTGGAAAGTTTGTCGATGGCCTTCTCTATTTCACTGCAAAGAGAAAATTTAGTATAAGATTATGTATTTCGAAAGTCATGTTGATTACTGTCAATGAAAAAGTGATGAAATAGGCTTCAAACAAGGTCAAAATGTTTGTCAGAGTAAGTAGTGGCAAGATGAGAGTCAAACCAGTTCAATGACCTCTAAGTAGAATAGTATGTCTAGTAGACAATGTTGTTACTAGCTTTCTGAACTAGGATGCGCCACTGAAGTCGTAACTTCCCAGAAGCCTCAACCCTGGGGTTTAAGATGTAAAATAATATATTCTGCAATAACTTATTTAGGGTTTTGTTTGATAGTGTACCTGTGCGAATTAATGGGAGAATAGTAAATCCTTTAGTTTTTGAATCAGAACAAATTTGCTTTATTAACCATGTGTTTTATAATTTATTCTATCCTCGTTCTAAAACCGCTATGAAAATAAATTATTAGATTTGAATTATTTGATTGGGTTCAAAACATTATTTGATGTTTTCAATAAGAATATTTTTATATTTTCGTTTACATGTTCAACATTGAGTTTGGTTAGAGTTTATTATTTCAGTAAAGCACACTGTAATGTTTGCTCCTGATACTGGGAAGAGTAGATTAGTCAAATATTAAAATATGCTCAAACATAAAACGCAGATATTAATCTTGTCTTATCTTAAAACCCCTATATTTCAAGCAATGTCAGAGTTAAGCATCAATGGATGACAGGATTTTTCATTTATTAGATAAGTTAAAATACATAAGCCCTTTAAATAATCTCCAAGGCTTGGATGGGGTTTAGTAATGATTACAGAGATAATCCATTGTTTTGCTTCATGACAAAAATTAAGTGTTCATCTTTCATTCTGTGGAC